>CM053622.1:482711299-482725229 GCA_028646595.1 Phalanger gymnotis | reverse complement strand
GAGCTGGTACTCTACTTGCCGGGCCACCTAGCTGCCCCTTAACTGAGTGGAATGGAATGCTGAAATAGTGAAACCCCCTCAGCGTGGGACAAGACCTTACCTCTCCTACCATCCATCCCCACCCTGCACCCCTTCTATATTTTTAGAAACTACTCTGCTGAGAAAGTAGAGATAAGAAATTACATCAGTAGATAGACACCTGCAAGGTCCTGTTTATCTAGCTTTTACTCCCTTTTTGCTGAATACTAGTCTCACTAGTGAGAGGTCTCACTCCTATCTTTTTGTTCTTTGTTCTCTGTTGCTGGGAAAAGATTCCGCATTTAGAATGTGAGCTCCAAACCCAATTAATGAGAAGAGGAGCCAGCAGGTGGTGGGGGAACTCTGTGTTAGGGTCTATATAACTTGCTTTGAGCTGTATGTCACACACACACACACGCACGCACATATGTGCTGGCATCATGTTGGGCCATGCTGAGTGTATCCTTTCTCATGAGAAAGCAATAAACTCCTTTTTGCCTTTTCTCAAGAACAGTCTCTGTTTATTTTTAATGTGAATAGTGGTCTCAGACCCACTATGTATATATACACATACATGCTTATATGTATATGTAGCTTGTTTGTACATGGTTGTTTGCATACTGTCAATACTAGTTAGATTGTGACCTCATTGAGGTGAGGACTGTCTTTGCCTTTCTTATTCCTTAGCACAATAACTGGCACATATTTTATTGTTTGGTCATGTCCAACTCTTCATGACTCCATTTGGGGTTTTCTTGGCAAAGATACTGTTAGTGGTTTTGCCATTTCTTTCTCCACCTCATTTTACAGATGAAGAAACTGAGGCAAATAAGGTTAGGTAACTTTCTCAGGGTCAATCACAGAAGCTTAGTCAGTGTTGAGGACATTTTTGAACTTAGTAATAGTCTTCCTGACTCCAAGCCTGGCGCTCTCATGAATCCATTGTACCACCTAAATGCTTGGCACATGGTAGGTACTTAATGTTTATTGACTAAACTTGACATATGAGCTTGGAGGGCAAGTCATTGTGCACCTTTTCCTCTGCAGGCTCTGTTTCCCCTGTCGGCTCCATATATCCCTAACCCCCCCACCCCTCTCACACATCTTGTCTTTGAAATTCCTCCCTTTTCAGGTCTAGAATCTATGATTCCATTGATCATTGAGGCTGAGTCCACATCCTTATTGGAAATGGCATGTTTGTGTGTATTCCATGATGCCAACAAAAAGTATATATGGAGGGAGGGTGCAGTTTTTTGTTCAGGCTTGGAGATGAAAAAAAAACATGACCAATAAGGTCTGATTCCAAGATGGCAGCTACATTCAGTAGAGTGTGGGAGAATGGAAGTCGTAAAAGTGTTGGTTTGTTTGTTTTGTAGGCTATAGTTTATAAGGTTGTGTTTTAAACCAAGAAGATCATTGCTAAGTACATGTTTTTATGAATTGATCTGGATGTTTCCCAGACTTTAGCTAGGGTTAGATTTAAGATTTTAGAGCATACCTAATTGACACATTTTCTCAGAAGAGTTTAACCTAACAGCACACAGAAGAAAAAAACCAAAGTGGAGGAAGAATGCCCCTATTATCTAGGCCAGAGGTCAGTTGGCCAAACTATGGCCTGAGGGAAAAATCTGGCCTGCTGCCTGTTTTTGTAAGGCACAAGCTAAGAATGGTTTTTACATCTTAAAATACAATAAAACTATTTAAAAATGTAGAAACCATCCTTAGCTAACTCACTCAGAAGACCATACAAAAACAGGCAATCTAGTTTGCTACCCCCCCCTGGTCTAGACTATGGTATGTAGTCAGGATGGAGCAAAGTCAATTGAGCAGCTGTTCTATCATTATATATGTCTTGACCAGATAATGCAGATGGACAATGGTCTGGGTTCCTATAGTGATTGTAGGCCAGATCACTCCTGTTCTATTTTGGGTTGCTAGAAGAATACAAGAACTGACAGAACACATTTGCTTTATGACTCTCCAACTTTCCAGAGTGGAAAACATGACCCGATGACCCGAATAATTCCAGAAGTTTGTGGCTAAAAAGAAAAGTAGATGACTTAAGAAAATCTTTAAAAAATAGTTTCCAAGACTTGTGGAATTTCAAAGATAAAAAGGCATCCCACCACATTTCTTGGGGTGTGCCTGCTATGTTAGCAACTTATTAAAGAAGCCATTCAAACACATTATGATCTGCAAGTGAACATCTTGGAAATATGAACAAACTTCAAACACAATTATAGTCTGTGTGTCATGATGTCCTAGAAATGCATAAAATGGAATTAGAGGAATATAATAAGCAGGGATGAAACAAGTGATTGTCATAAAATTATAGCCTTTAATTAATAAGTTCCAAAAGAAAATGACAAAGATAACAGCCAAAACAGTGCTTTTACAGTTAAAATATAAGGAAATCCCACAGTTAAAAAATAAGAGCCCCAAATATTTTCAGTCTCACAGTCCCTGATGTCGTAAGGTATGAGTGTTCAGAGTGCTGGGCCTAGAATTAGTCAGACTAGTTGAGTGACTGACTCCGGGCAAGTGGTTACCTCAGTTTCTTTGTCTGTAAAATGGGGATTTTACAGGGTTTACCTCCCAGGGTTGTTGTGAGAATGAAATAAAGTAATTTTTGAAAGCTAAGGCACAGCTCCTGACATACTTGTAAGTACTACATAAATATTGTTAATACCTTTGTCTGATTTTCTGGTCTTTCTAGGAGGCTTTCTATTGGTTCTGGGACAAGTATGAAAAGGTAAAAAAAATTTTAAAAGTCTCTTCAAGTTTCTTCCCTATGTCTCCACCTTAAGTTCAGAGACTAAATTAGTAAATTCTGACTCACTATATTATATACTCTACCCCATCAAGGACAAGAGAAACAATAAGAGAAAATATAACCACAACCTCTGTTCTTCTCCATTAGAAGCAATGGGAAATTTAAAGCAGACCCAGATTCCCTACAGTACCTTCTCCACCCCCACCCCCAAGCCATCCCTTAGCAGGATGATTTCCCCCCCACCCCAAGATCCAATCAGAATTTAATTAATTTATTGGGTAGTTATTTCACCTGACACAGCAACCAAAAAAGTTTGAAGATAAATTAAATTCATTACAAAGCAACTAAGGATGTGCCAGAAATCAAATCTATCCCCTCTAAAGAATCCCCAAAACAATCCAACTTGAACGTAAATCGTATTTATTACAGAGGAATTAAGGACATGAATAAAATAGTGGGTAAGTCCTGTATCGTGGGTACAGTTGGAGAAATTTGGAAAAAAGACTTTATATTCTGCATCCCTTTTAGGCTCTGGTCTTGCCTTCCTTAAGCCTCCAAACACCAGGTTTACCTGGGCTGTGGCCCTGTCTGCCTCCGCCGCCTGAGTGCAGTTGTAGATTCTCTGTTTTCTGCTCTTCGTAGGTATCCTTCAGCATTCGCCCCACAGCTGTTTCCCCTATCACCTCCACATTCCTGGTTGTTGTCAGCACTTTCAGGCACCTTTTGTTTCTCTGTGTTAGTAGCTTCTTTCCTGTCTCTAGGCATGGCCTTTGCTCTTCTCCAGTCATAGCTGATGCCCTGCATCCAATAAGGCATCATGGGAAAATGAGCCCTTGCTCTCCTCCAGTCGATGCCCACCCACTGGGTACAGGGCATCATAGTGAAGAGAGCACTTTCCCTGTAGGGCTTACCTGCTTTATCTGTGCTCCCTCTATTTATACTCTCTCTACCTGTCAGTCATAACTCCCTCTAACCATATAAGGAGGCTGAGGTAACAGTCCTTTTGCCCTTGTCTCCATGGAGATGGTGAATCCTTCAGGGAGATCTAGCTTCATGGTCTCCCTAAGTCTAGCTATCTGTTCCTTTTCACCCCTATTCTGATACCATATCCTCAATTCACACCCATAATGTGCATTTAATACACTAAAATATTCGATTTTTGTCTGTGCTCAATGTTCTCTGTTATTATATGCTTTCCTCAGACTGGGAAGTACTATCTGCCTTGCAGGGAACAGGGATATTTAGGTAGGAAACAGAATGGAACCAAATCAAGGAAAAATGGCGTGGGAGTGAGGGTCAGCACAGTCGAATATCCATGACTTGTTCAGATACTGTGGTAGAACTAGTTGAAAACTGATCTTTTGGTCATTTATCACTTGGAGAATGACTTTTATTTTTATAAATTTGACTCAGTTCTCTATACATCTAAGAAATGAAACCTTTATCAGAGAAACTTGTTTCAGAATTTTTTTTCACAGTTACTATTGCTAACTGTATTCCCCTCCATCCTATTCTCCTCCCTTTTATTCTATTCTTTTGCATTTTACCCTGTCCCTCCTCAAAAGTGTTTTGCTTCTGACTACCCCCTCCCCTAAACTGCCCTTCTATCACCCTCCCTGCTCTTATCCCCTTGCCCTCTTACTTTCCTATAGGGTAAGATAGATTTCTGTACCCAAGTGCCTGTGTACAATATTCCCTCTTTGAGCCAATTCTGATGAGAATAAGGTTCACTTGCACCCCCTGACCTCCCCCCTCTTCCCCTCTACTGTAAAAGCTTTTACTTGCCTCTTTTATGTGATATAACTTACCCATCCTATCTCTCCCTTTCTCTCCCAGTACATTCCTCTCTCACTCTTTAATTTCATTTTTAGATATCCCTTCATATTCAACTCACCTATGTGCCCTCTGTCTATATATACTGCTTCTCACTACCCTGATAATGAGAAAGGTCTTATGAGTTACAAATGTCATCTTCCCATGTAGAAGTATAAACAGTTTAACCTTATTAAGTCTTTAATGAAGGAGCTGCTAAATCCTGTGTTATCCTGACTGTGGCTCCATGGTACTTGAATTGTTTCTGATTGCTTGAAATATTTTCTCCCTGACCTGGGAACTCTTTGAATTTGGCTACAGTATTCCTGGCAGTTTTCATTTTGGGATCTCCTTTGGGAGGTGATAGTAGATTCTTTCAATTTCTTGTTTATCCTCTGGTTCTCTAATATCACAGCAGTTTTCATTGATAATTTCTTGAAAGATATGTCTAGGATTTTTTTTATGATCATGGCTTTCGGGTAGTCCAATTAATTTGAAAATTATCTGTCCTGGATCTATTTTCCAAGTCAGTTTCTTTTCAATGAGATATTTCACATTGTCTTCTATTTTTTTCATTCTTTTGGTTTTGTTTTATTGTTTCTTAATTTCTTACAAAGTCATTAGCTTCCATTTGCTCTATTCTAATTTTTAAGGAATTATTTTCTTCAGTGAGCTTTTGGACTTCCTTTTCCATTTGGCCAATTCTGGTTTTTAGGGCATTCTTCTCCTCATTGGCTTTTTGGACCCTTTTTTACCATTTGGCCTAGTCTGTTTTTTAAGGTGTTATTCCCTTCAGTATTTTTGTGTCTACTTTACCAAGCTATTGACTCATTTTTCATTATTTTCTTGCATCACTCTCATTTCTTTTTCCAACTTTTCCTCCACCTCTCTTAGTTGACTTTGAAAATCCCTTTTGAGGTCTTCCATGGCCTGAGACCAATTCATATTTTTCTTGGAGGCTTTGGATGTAGGAGCTTTGACTTTTTTGTCTTCTTCTGGGTGTGTGTTTTGATCTTCCTTGTTGCCATAATAGTCAGAGAGTTTTCTTTCCTGTTGTTTGCTCATTTCCCCACCCTATTACTTGACGTAAAAGTAGGATTCCGATTCCAGGGTGGAGGGTGCACTGTCCCAAGCTTCAGGGGTTTTATGGAGTTGTTTTCAGAGATCCTTCTAGGGACGTATAAGTTTTCAGTTCCTCCAAGGTATTATGATCTAAGGAGAGGTGTTTACTACTCTCCTGGCTGTGCTCTGGTCTGTGAGTGACCAAAAGCACTCTTTTCTGCCCAGAACTATGAGGAAGGCCCCTACGTTACTGCTGCCAGAAACTCTGCTATGCTAGTGCTCCCCCTCACCCCAGGACTGACACCCATGACTGCAACCTGGATCCAAGTATGGATGAAGCAACAGAGTCCTGCCTTAGTGCCAGCAAAAAGACCCCTGTAATCTCCTTCTGCCCAGTTGTTCGACCTTCTTACCCTGTGTGGTCCGAGAGCTCTGGAAGCAGCCATTACTGCTGCCTATTCAGTCAATCCTAAGCCCTGCTCCTGGTTTGCTAGGGCTTGGGCTGTGTTGGTGCGGCCCGTGCTGGACTGTGCTGGACTTCACTCTCACCCAGATGTGACAGACCTTGCCTGCTGACCTTCCAAGTCACCTTTTACGTCTGTCAGCTGAGAGGTCTGGAAAACTGCTGCTGCTGCCCACGACTGTCCCCTCGAGGCCTGCTCTGGGTAGCTTATGGCCTGTGCTGGACTGAACTCTTCTCTCAGCCTGGTGCAACAGACCTTTGTTGTCAAACTTCCAAGTTGTTTTGGGCTGGAAATTCGTTTCATTCCATCTTTTTGCTGATTCTGCTGCTCTAGAATTTGTTTAAAGTCATTTTTTAAAGGTATTTGGAGGGATTTGGGGGAGAGCTCCAGTGAGTCCCTGCCTTTACTCTGCCATCTTGGCTCCACCTTCTCCCCTTTTTTTTTTCCTGCCTCCTGGAAATATATTATTCTAAGCATTCTAAGAAGTCTTTGTTCAAAGGAAGCTAAATATCGTAAAGAGAAAAATAAAAGAGTAAGAATTGTCTTAACATCAATATTTTTGTCCTATAACATTCTAAGGTATTAAAGCACGACTATGCCCCATCTTGAAAGCAAAGGAAAAATCTCAAGTCTCCTCTTTTCCACTTGTCCCTCAAAAATAGTTTAGATTTGGTTTTGGAACTAAATGGTATTCTGGCTAGTAGTCATCAGGGAATTTATCTGAAGTTTGAGACACTGTATTGAGTCTGTATCTATAATGCAGCAGTTGAATTCCTATTACTTTTGGCATTTCAAGAGCCTCTATCTATAATAAAGTCTGATTTCCACATGGCTGGCCAAATTGACTATGCTGCTGATCAAAATTCTTCATCTCGTATAGATCCAATTCAATTATTAAGTATTTTATTCTGTGCAAGGCACTGCTCTAGGGGCTGGGGATATTGTGTGTGTAGGGGGATATGTGGGGATATATCGACACAGGTAGACACAAACATGACTACTTTCGTCATTTAAATAGCTGCCACGGTATTAAAAGACAATGTGGAGAACCAGGCTAAGGTTGGGCTGTTTTTATTACTTTAGCCACGTCAATGTCACCTCGTATAATTCAACCACATTTTCTTCAGGTGCATGTTATATGTAAGAGGAAGCCAGAGTTCAGTGAGTAGAGAGTTGGTCTTGAAAGTCATTAGTTCAAGTCCTGCTTTTGACACATACTGGCTTTGTGACCCTGGACAAATGCTTTAACCCTTCGGGTACTGGAGGAAACTTTTTGAGGCTATAATGGTGGAGAAGATGCCAATCTGCATTGGCATAAGGAATTTCCTCATCTGAGAGTACCCTATACCAATGAAAGCGCAAGTCCAATCCTTTTTTCCACACACTCTGGGGAAGGGAGAGTACCCCAATTAAGGATCGAGCATCTAACTAATTTTTGGGGCAGCTAGGTGGAACAGTGAATAGAGTATCATACCTGGAGTCTGAACTCTTCTGGAGTTCAAATCTGGCCTCAGACACTTGCTAAGCTGTGTGACCCTGGGCAAGTTAGCCTCAGTTTCCTCATCTGTAAAATGAGCTGGAGAAGGAAATGGCAAACCACTTCAGAATCTTTGCCAAAGAAACCCTAAAAGGCGTCATGAAGAGTCGAACAGAACTGAAAAATGACTGAACCACAACAAAGTTCTGAAAGAATATAGAATTCTGAGCCTGGAGTCAGGAAGACTCATCTTCCCAAGTTCAAATCTATCCTCAGATACTAAATAACTGTGTGATCTTGGGCAAGTCTCTTCACCCTGTTTGCCTTAGTTTCCTCATCTGTAAAATGAGCTAGAAAAGGAAATGGAAACCACTCCAGTATGTTTGCCCAGAAAACTCCAAATGGAGTCACAAAGAGTCAGACAAGACTGAATAACAGCAAACAAATTTTGCTTCAGAAAATAAGCTGTTTAATTAATTAACTTAAGTTATTATCTTAGTGAATAAAATAAATGTTGCGGGTTTTGTAGAATGCTAGATTTAGTCCTGGAAAGGACCCCAAAGTCATCAAGTCTAATCACTTATTTTACTGATGAGGAAAACTGAGGCTCACTTATTCCTGCCACACAGGAATTGAACGGGGAGTGCTGGGATTCAAACTTGAGTCTTCTTACTCCAAATCTAGCAGTGTCTCCTGCTACACCACATGATTTGGTATTGATTTGATCTTTGCTTTCTTAAGTTGGTGGTCTAACTACGTACAGACGGCTGATTCAGAAATGACTACCACATTGGTAGCCAGGCATTTCCTCTCTGTTAAAATATAATCAGTTTCATTTTTTTGTGATGTTATTTGATGCACCACAAAAATCTTGCTATGTTTAGATTATTACGGTCTGGATCTGATCCAGATGGATTTTTAATGGCCGTGCCTGTGAAAGGCAAGCTCTGGCAAGTTGTTTCATGTTGGAAAGACTATGTCTGATTTCCAGCAACCAGCCTAGTAATAATAATGTAATAATGGCTAGCATTTATATAAAACCCATTACGAGGGAGGCCCTGTACTAAGCACTTTACAAATATTATCTTATTTGGTCCTCACCACAACCCTGAGAGGTAGGTCCTATTATCATCCTCATTTTATGGTTAGGGCAAACAGAAGGGCTAAGTGACTTACCCAGAGTTGCACAGCCACCAAGTGTCTGCGGCTGGATTTGTACTCAGGTCTTCCTGACAGCAGACCCAGTGCTCCACCTAGCTGCCTACTTAATCTTAGAAATATTCACCACCAATATGCTGATCCCTCTGACCTTGAAAGGCCGGCAGTGGGAATATTCTATCAGTCATCCTCTTAACCTTGACACATAACCAGCCCATCTTCTCTTCATATCATTCATTTTATTCATGATATCTCACTCCCATTTTTCTTCCAAAGTCTTCATTGGTTAGACATTGAAACAAAGAAAATACACAAAATGTCCATTGATCTGGGGAGGAGGGAGCTATGCATGTAGGGATAGTGCCTGGAAGTGGTCATGGGATAATAGATTTAGACTTGAAAAGGTCCTTACAAGTCATGACTTGATTAAATTCCTCTTAAATTATCCTATAGAGAAATTTTTAAAAGTCTCTTAAAATAGAAGAGAATCTTGCCACAGTCAAAATTTTCCAGAATTTTCCTTTCTTCCATTAGACTATAAGCTCCTCATGAATAGGGGCTGTTTTGCTCATTGTCGTACCCCCAGAAATTTGCACAGTGCCTGGCTCATGCTATACCTTTAATAAATGCTTGCTGGTTGATTTTCTCAAAGTGCATCATAAACATTCCATATGGGGCAAAAGCATTAGGTGTTTTTTTACTTAGTACAGGCACTAACTTATGGTGCGCTTAATAGCATAAAGTGAACATCATATGTGTTGTTGTGCCCAACAAGAAATCATAATTAGATTCTCATGCATTTTAGTCACCAATACAATCTCGATTTACCATTTTTTTAAAAAAAGTTGGTATTCAAGCTCCTTCATTCTCATTTCTAGGAGTCCAATTTTATATGTCTCTTCTAAGCAATCTGTTAGGTAAACACCTGGCATTTTATTTAAAGAGCTAGAACCTCAGCCCACTTAATCAGCCTCTGGATTTGGGCTTTCCAGATGCAAAGCATGTTAAATCTTTGTGAATTTTTTTTACCATACGGGAAATCCTCTGGGAAATGTGTAGCGCTTGCGGCACTTCTGAAGGATTTTAGGTAATTTTGCCTTTCCCACTTTTCTTCAGTGTTTTGTTACAGCATTTTAATTGATGTATTTTGTCTGTATTATATTGGGGAGGCTTGAGGGATAACATGTTTCGTATTGAATGTCTATTATGATTAAATTTCCTTTCAAAAAATACAGCCGCCAATTATGGCTGTTTTCACTATTTGCCATGCTGAGTAGCTGGGGGTGTTTGTGCAATAATTAGAAACAATGAGTAACACATCATAAAAGAAAATCACGCAAGCCCTCCTGTCTCCCTCCTGTCCCACTAGAAAACTAAAAAACTTTAATATCCATTTATTTTGAGTATTTTGAGAATATTTATTGCCTCTGCTTTCTTCTTTAAACCTTTATATATGATGAAGTCTTTCATGACAATCTGTAACAGGGAAATATGCAAATAATTTCTGCGGAAAAACATACATCACAAAATATTTAATGATGGGAGGGCTTGTGGCTATAAGACAACTTATCATCTAGATTTCTAGCAGAAATTAGGAAATTAGGTATATTAAAATCTAGTTCTAAGTGAAGGTGATACAGTAGATAGACCACTGGATCTGGAGTCAGGAAGACCGGAGTTTAAATTCTGCCTTAGACATTTATTAGGTTGGTGACCCTAGTCAAGTCACTTGACCTCTGTCTGACTCAGTTTCCTCAACTGTAAAATAAGGAAAATTATGGCACCTACTGTCCAGGGTTCTTGTGAAGATCAAGTAAGGTGAGATGATAGTAGATGCTTAATAAATACTCATTTCCTTATTAAGAGCCTACCAGGAAAAAGGCACTGTTCTAGGTGGTATAGGACGCAAAGACAAAAGTGACTTATCTACTATTGTAAATTTACATTCTAGTTGCATTTATTTTAAGGAAATTCCATGGCCTCCTATAGCCTTGAGAACACCAGTGCCTTCAAAAAAATTTAATAGGGTTTGAAATAAACTCTAGAGCTAATGCAGAGATTTTTCTTTGCCTTGTTACTTGCTCCAGAGGATTCCAATCAGAAATACCTACCATTAGTATGATGGATATTTCAAGATTATTTAGTTTATAAACACCCTGGAAAGAATCTTTAATAATGTTGCCCTCCCTATTTGGAACCCTTCAACTCATACTCATAGGTTGGGTCCTCAGCAGGGCATCCGCTTTGGACTCAATGTATCCTATGGGTCTATACTCCTAAAACTATGAACATGAACCCCAACTAGTGAATTTACCTTTAATAGTCAGTCAGAGGAAACTACTAGCTCAAAGAAAAGACATGTTAATATATTTAAAATATAATAAATAATTCAAATAAAATTTAATTTAAATAATATTTAAATAAAATAATAAATAAATAATTTAAAAACAATAACTACAAAACATCCCCCACTCCAAGAGATCTGGGATCCATTCTCCCTCAGGTATATATAAATCAATCAACATTTTTTAAATGCCTATGATATGCCAGGCACTCTACTAAGCACTGGGGATATCAAGAGGAAAAAGGCAGTCCCTGCCCTCAAGGAGCTTAAATATAATGGGAGAGACTATGTGTGTATGTATACATGTATATACATACACACATGTATATACATATGAACACATATAACAAAAATGGCATATAGTATAAATAGGAAATAATTAAGAGAGGGAAGGCACTGGAATTAAGAGGGGCTGGGGAAGGCTTCCTGTAGAAGGTGGGTTTTAGTTGGCAATTAAAGGAAATCAGGTGGTCAGTAGAGTGGAGGACGGAAAGTGGTCTAGGTGTGGGACATAGCCAGAGAAAATGCCCAGAGTGGACACTGAAGAAACACATGTGGCTAAGCCAAGTCTGGCCTCCATCTCTACTGACTGAAGTCATTTCACCTCTCATGATCTCAGAATGTTCCCCAATGGACACAGTTTCTGTGTTGGGCAATTAGCAGCAAGGTATAAACCAAATTATGCTGGGTGAGTCACTCTGTTGGACTCCCTAGGCCTATTGCTAGCTAGCTCTGCTGCTATCCTTCCACTGGTCTCCTCTTGGATTGCTTTAGAAAGCGTAGGAATCCCTATTCTAACAGAAGCTTCCCCAGTTCTACTACTTCTACTTGGGTTGGAGACCTGCCTTCTAGGAGGTTAGAGAGTAGGATTATCCTGGCAAGCCAATGACCTTAGATCCTTTTCTCCCTGGGCTCCCCCCAAAATTGATCATGGTGTCCTAAACAGAGTTTCTCACCCAGTAGTAGATGCTTTACTTCTCAGGGAGCAGGGCAAAGCAGTCTACGTTTGACATAGCTCAGAGGAGTGTAAGCTTGTGGAGAAAAGAGTCAGCTCTGACTATCAGAAGATGAGCTATGAAAAATAGATGCTGAAAATAGAAGAGAAAGGACATGGGGGCCCTTGTGCCAGAGGAATAAGTTGCTTTGGCCTCTTGTGTTTCCAAAGCATGAGCCTTTCTACTAATGCATTCTAAGTGTGTACCCATTTTTCCTATTGACACCAGGTATAGTAGAAGAGTGTACTCCAGGTTTTTGGGAGAATGTGCTCTTATGCCACCTCAGTATATACTTTTGCTTTGAACTAATTGTGTCAAATGACTAACTTTTAAAGGTAAATGCACCAGTGTGTAGAATTGCTAGATGGCTTGGCAGCACCAAGCCTGAAATCAGGAAGATCTGAATTCAAATCCATCTTCAGATACTTACTAGCAATGTGACCCTGGGCAAGTCACTTAACCCAGTTTGCTTCAGTTTCCTCATCAGAGCTGGAAAAGGAAATGACAAACCGCTCCAGTATCTCTACTAAAAAAAAAGAAAATCAAAACAAAACAAAAACACCTAAGAAGGGTAATAGTCTGACACAACTGAAATCAACTAAAAACAACTCAAGGTGTTAGGGCTTCTAGATGGCATGGTGTCGGTAGAGCACAGGACCTAGAGTCAGGAAGACCTGAGTTTAAATCTGTCCTCAGACACATACGCTGAGCAAATCACCTAACGCTGCCTCAGTTTTCTCATCTGTAAGATGAGTTGGAGAAGGAAATGGCCATCCACTTTAAGATCTTTGCCAAGAAAACTCCAAATGAGGTTACTAAATTTGGACACCACTGAACAAAAACAAGTGCGAGCAATATTGTTTTAGGAGTGTAGATCCACAGAATACCTTAAATCTGGTGGTAATTGACATCCTGGGGACCAAACGCGGGTGAGTTGGAAGGTATTCTTCCTTTATGGAGGAACAAACCGTTTTGAAAAAACAGACTAGCTAGAAAGATAGCAGCAAAGAAAGGCAGAGACAGAAAGTTTTAGAATGCCTATTGAGTTAAAGAGAAGTAAAGAATTTTCATTTTTTATAAGCTATTTAGAGCGCTTCTTTAGGCCAGAGATATCTTAAATTCTAAGAGACTTAAAAATTCTGTGAACAATTTTTCCTTTTCCAATTGCCTTCCCTTTCTCATTTCTGTTCCCCTCTTTTCTTTATTGTTTTTAATTTAGCTTAAATGAACCTAGAAACATGAAACTCTACCTGTGAAGAAGGAATTTGTGGTAAGTTTCTCTCTGTTCCAAATGGTCAGAAAATTTCTGACCTTTTGAAATATGAAATGGTTGTCACTGTGTTAACCGAAGCGAAAGCAATATGCCCAATAAGGCATTTCATGTTTGATTTTATCCTAAGCTTGTCAGAGTTGGTTCATTCACTCAGATTAGAGAGAGGAAGGAAAAGAAAACTGTACAGTAGAAGAAACAATATTTATTTTCAGCCTGAATGAGCCACAAAAATACATAGATGTGACTGACACACTTTTTTTTTGCAACATGTAAGCTACAGAAATAACTGCCATGAGTTCACAGAAAATGTAATCATGTATTAACATAGCACAAAGGAGCCTGGTAAAGCATTAAACAAAGAAATGCAGACTTAGTGGGTAAGACTCTTATTTAATATTTTAGTTTTCAACCTTGATTTCCACAAGATTTTGAGTTTTAAATTTTGTCCCCATTTCTACCCTCCCCCCCACTCCAAGATGGCATGTATTCTGATTGCCCCATTCCCCAGTCAGCCCTACCTTCTGTCACCCCACTCTGCCCCCCCATCCCCTTTC
>CM053622.1:482637241-482710799 GCA_028646595.1 Phalanger gymnotis | reverse complement strand
GTAGGTAGCATGTCTCATGAGCCCACTGGAAATCATTCTTGGTCACTGGGCTGATCTGAGGTCTTTCCAAGTTGTTTGTTTTTACATGGATGTTGTTATTGGGGAAATTATTCTTCTGATTCTCTTCATATCACTCTTTATCAGTTCCTACAAGACTTCCCATCTGCCTGTTTCTCTGAAACACCATATACCCTTTATTATTTCTTAAAATAGCGTTTCATTCCATACATATACCATAACTGCTTTAAAAAAACAAATTATTTATTTATTTTAATATTCATGTAAAAAATTCAGTCCTGAATTCTATCCCTCCCTCGAGTTCCCTTGAGAACACAAGCAACATAATAACAATTATATATGTGAAATCATGCAGAATATATTTCCATGTTAGCAATGTTACCAAAAAAAGCAAGAAAAATAAAGTAAAAAAATTATACTTCAATCTACACTCACTTAATCAGTTCTTTCTCTCTTGAGGTATACCCTAACTTGTTCATCAGAAATAGATAGGATTTTATTAGTGAAAATTACATTAAAAAGACTATATTATCTGCATTGTCACTGCATTTAGAGGGGAATATTTACTAAGCTGGCATAGTAAGGGCAAATTGATACAGAAACAAATTATTCCCCTCCCCCCCCCGCAAATGTCTATGTCATATCCTCTCCCGGAGATTGCCACCCCTGTACACAGATCCTCTTCTGGGTTTGTCACCCAAAATTGGGTAGCAGGTGACAAAGTTGCCCATTCACACCTGTCCTTGGTGCAGTGTCCTGGTATGGGTCTGGGACCTCTTCTTCTCTTGGCTCAGAGTCTCTCCCTGGGCACTGGAGTAATCCTTAGAGCATGCTCTTGCTCCTGCCCTGTGCCCAATGTTTTTCAGACATCGCTGTCTATCTCCCTCTGCTGAGCTGGCTTGGACAAATGATGCATGGGAACTTTTTCTGAATTTCTCCATCAGGATTCTGTATTTTCTAGATTTGTTTAGAGTAAAAATCTGGCCTCAGACACTTACCTTGTGACCTTGGGCACATCACTTAACCTCTGTCTCAATTTCTTGAATATGTAAGTAAATGAGAATAATAACAGCGTTTACCTTGCAGGGTGGTTGTGAAGATCACATAAGATAATTTTGTAAAAAGTGCTTAGTGTAGTGTCTGGCACATAGTAGGCACCACATAAATGTTTATTTCCTTCCTGCTCTATGATTCTGAACATACTCTTCAACTCCAGCTTCAACATTTATTAATAACCTACTATGTGCATAAAGGGCAGCTAGGTGCTCAGGGGATAGAGGTTCAGACCTAGAGTCAAGGAAGACCTGAGTTCAAATCTAGCCTCAAGCACTACTATCTGTGTGACCCTGGGCAAACCACTTAAGCCTGTTTGCCTCAGTTTCCTTACCTGAGGATGGATGGAATGAGATGGAAAAGGAAATAGCAGATCACTCTAGTATCATTGCCAAGAAAACCCCAAATGGGGTCATGAAGAGTCTGACATGAGTGAAACAACTGAAGAAAAACAACACCATGTGCACAGTCCCAGGCTAGTCAATGGGGAGAGACAAATTTATTTGGCCCCACCTAAGCTGGTACCTCAGTATCAACCCCCACTCACACTGGCGGGTAGATTCCACAGTCTGTCTCCCTTAAGAATATAAGGGACCCTGAGGGGTTGCAAGTATCTTTCTAATGTTATATATAGTTGAATACCCACAGATACGCTTATTAGTTTATTTCAATTAGCCACATTTAATTAGTTTTTAGATAAGAGAATCTGCCAGGTTGGTATAGTAAGGGCTATTGGTACAAAATATCCTCCCCACAACCCCTCAAGAAAAATTTGTGACATTCTCTCACGAGAAGATGCCCATGATAAAGAGAATGGTCTCAAGTTTAGAGAGTAACTCAGAGCTCAGGGCTGCAGGGAGTTATTTCTCCCCTATATGGGTGACTTATGAAATTTCCCTTATGTTCAATGTAGCTTTTCTTCTGGGTTCCTTATATAAGTTTTGAAGCTCAGTCAGCACACCTAGTTTGTCCTCAGATCACAAATACTTCTGCTGGTCACTGGTGTTTGAGGGACATTGCTAAGATGCTGATGAAGTCCAAATTCTCTGGCCCTTTAGAGTTCCCAAGGTGCTCCTCTGGTCAAAGGATTCAGGAGGGTGTTGTTGGAAGTCATAGGAAGCCACTGCAGTTTATTCTCATAAGAGAGAAAACAAATATACATGTAAATACATATGGCATATATGAAAATGAATAAATGTAAATATATACAAAGAAGTCTTTAACTATGTAGTTTGGGAGAAGGGCACTATAGGGTTGGTGGGAGGCGATCTGGAAAAACTGCAGAAGGTGGTACTTGAGCTATGTATGTTTTAATGGAAGAGAGGCAGTGGGAAGGAAGGGAGGAAGGAAATAAGGAAGGAAGAAGGAAGAAAGGAAGAAAAGAAGGAAGGATAAGAAAAGAAGCAGATAAGGAAGGGAAGAAATGCATTCCAGGCACGTGGACCTCCCAGTACAAAGGCCTAGAGATGGGAAATACGTGGAAAGGAATAGTATGAACTAGTAAGGCATTTATTGGGGAGATCTTAAAAGCCATACAAGATATCATAAAATTTATTTAATGAACAATGAATACTAGTTGAAGGAGTTTAAGTAGAAAATTAACATCATCAGTCTGATTTAAGATTTATTGTTCAATCATGTCCAACTCTTCATCAAGCCATTTGGGGCTTTTTCCACAAAAGATACTGGAGTGGCTTCCCATTTCCTTTTCAAGCTCATTTAAATGATAAGGACACTGAGATAAACAGGGTTAAGTGAGTCACACAAGGCCACGTAGCTAGTGTCTGAGGTCAGGCTTAAACTCACCAGGATGTGTTTTCCTGAGTCCAGACCCCTGAGCTTTATTCACTTGGCCACCTAGCTCACAGATAATTCCTGATTTTTATGTAGTGCTTTAAGATTTGCAAACTACCTTGCAAAAATTATCTCATTTGATCCTGACAACATCCTTATGACTTGAGTACCATATGCATTATTGACATTTCGTTGAGGAGGAAACTGAGTCTCATAGAGTTTCCGACTTGCTCCACACCACACTAATACTAGTAAATAATAGAGTTGAGAGAAGGAGAAGTAGCGAGGGGATAGAGAAATATATTAGAAAGCACATTGGCTTGGAGTTGGAGGATTTGCATCCTACGGTTTTTCTTGTGTGAATGTCACTTAACCTCTCTGGGCCTCAGTTTCCTCACTTGTAAAATGACAGGGTTGGACTCGGTGGTCTCTATGATTACTTCCTTTGCTAAATCTCTAAATGGTTCTCTGATCAGATCTGTGGGTAAGGAAGATTAATTTGGTAGCAGTGTAAAGGGTGGAGAGGAGGAATGGGAGTGTTAAGATGGAGAGATCAGTTGTGAGGCTGTTATAATAATTCAAGAAGGTGATAATGATGGTCTAGTATGGGGCGTTCCTCTCTAGGCAGGAACAACAGGACCTGAAACCTAATAGATTATGAGCAGATGGTAAAAGGAAAAATCAAAGATGATTTTGTTATCTCTAAAAGAAAAATACTAGTCAAAAGGGGGACCGGATCTGGGGGGAAAGATAAGAAAATTGGGTTTTGCACACATTGAATTGATTCACTCTTGGCTCATTTTGAGCTGATATTCTTTGTAGGCCTTTGAGATGCGGGTCTGAAGCCTAGGAGAAAAGTCAGAGTTGTATATTTGGAAGTCATCAGTCTGGAGTGGAGAGTTGGAGTCATGGGAATGAAAAAATTTCCAATAACTTAGAGATGATGTTCAGAAATGTTCAGAAAGAGAAAACAGAAAAGTCAGATAATGGATCAGAAAGGAAGCAGAAGAGGAAGAGGAGCAATCAGATAAGTAGGAAGAGAATGGGGTGAAGGGTTACTTTCTCGGAAATCAAGAGAGTATATGAAAGTTAAAAACTATAGAAAAGTCAAGGAGGATGAAGACAGGAAAAGAGTCTAGATTTGTTTATAAATAAGTTATTGGTGACTTTTGAGGGAGTAGCTTCAGGGGAATGGTGAAAGCCAAATGTCAAGGGGTTGAGGTGGTAAGGACATAAATTCAATCGGTGTAGGTTTTCTCCCACAAAGTTTGACGGAAAAAAAGAGATGGGTTGGTAGCTCTGTGGAGTAGAAGAATGAAGGGAAGGTTTTCTGAACCAGTGTAGAAACAGCATGATGGAAAGGCAGATAGAAGCAATGGAAAGTGAAAGATTGAAGGGGAGAGAGAGAGAGAGGTGGGCGGCAGGGAGGAAGAGAGAGGGAAGAAGGGAGGGAGGGAGAGAATGAATGGTTGATGAAGAAGCAAGGTCTTAAAAGAGGTGGGATGAATGGATAAACAGTCTAAGTTTTTGTGTGCATAAATGTATATATAATTATAAGAAACGGGCGGGGGGGGGGAGCAGTTTTGTTTCCACACAGTTGAAAGTATTCCTCTTCCTCCCCCTCCCCGCCCCAGCTTTAGCAGAAACCAGGCCTCCAGTTGGTCAGATGAAAGGTTAGACTCATGCTTAAAGGAGCCATTTGAGGAGGACATGAGGTAGACAGTCAGTGATTTGCATCTGGCCAATGAAGAGCTTGGCAGGAGATTTGAGGTGGGGGTCAATAAAAGGACTGACATCCATCCGAGTCCTTTGTACTTTCTCCTGTACTCTGTTCAGGGCATGTACCCATTTATTCAGGAGGAATAAATGTAAACTGTAATTAAAATGTTCCTGGCTTCCCAGTGAGTATTGTTTATTCCTAGACAATGTAAGTATGTTTCTAACATAAATAACATAATAAATATGACATGATAAATATAATTTTGTATATGGAGACAGAAGCTGAGCAGCAGCAGGGGCAGAGAATGAGTGAAGATATTCAATTCAAGTCACTCAACCTAACATGAATTCAGTAAGTGCTAACTATGAGCCAGGCACTGTGCTGAGTGCTGGGGTACAAAGGCAAAACTGCAGTTCCTGTCCTCAAGAAGTTCACATTTAAATGAGGGGGGCGGGGAGGGGACAGTTTAGACACCATGTACTTAACTAGGTAAATACAAGATATACATAGTCCTACACACACACATACACACACACACACACACACACACACACACACACGGTAGAAGTTTTAAGATGTGCATTAGAGTGGGAAAGTGAGGGAGCTCAATGTGCATAGCCTCCATTACCTCAGTGTTAGAGGTGGCTAAGTCATTTGCTTGGTGTTTTAGAGGGTAGGATAACAGTCTGTCTGGTCGGGAGTTTGAGAATAAAGGGGAGGAGAGAAATCGTCTGTCTGAGAAACAAGAGAAGCAATCAAGGAGAACTGAATGGAAGCCTTGCCAAGTAGCAGAGCCGGTGTAAGAGTGGTTATATACCATAAAAGTATAGTTAGTTAAATCAGCCTGATTTAGGGATTTTTCTCTAGCAATACTAAGCATGTGAGAAAGAGTGGAGGAATCAGAATGGGGATTACCCAGAGCTCAGTTTTAGAAAATTAGGACCAGCACAGGAACTAGGAACAATAGTGGCCAGGGAAACATTTTAAGGTAAGGCAGAATGGAGGAGGTAGACTGGAACGATAAGGGGGAACTAGAGATTATAATGATGGCTGTCTCAGTGTTAAATACATGCATACATACATATATACAAACACGCACACACACACACACACACACACATACACACATATATGTATATGTAATTCTCTCTCTCTTCTCTTTCCATGGCGGTTTAAAAGCAATGCACAGAAGTAAAAGCTGCCCAAGGAAATTAAAAGCAGTCAGCAAAAAGATTCTCTGAGGTCTCAGAAGTTCCCTTTCCAAAGTCCTGAAGAAAGAAAGAAAAAAACACTTTTATATCCAAAGGTCCCACAGCTGGGTCCCAGATTACCTGGAGGTAACCTACCTGGAGGTGAAGTCAACTCAAATTCCATGTCTGCCCTGAGGTTTTCTTGATTATAACATTCACACCTGGGAGTGTGGGGAGGGTTAACAATTCACACCTATTAGTTCTATCAGTATTCTTTTTTTTATTATTATTTAATATATTTAGTTTTCAGCGTTGATTTTCACAGCAGTTTGAATTACAAATTTTCTCCCCATTTCTACCCTCCCCCACCCACTCCAAGATGGCATATATTCTGGTTGTCCTGTTCCACAGTCAGTTCTAGAATTGGTTCAGAGTCATTTTTTATAGGTTTTTGGAGGCCCTTGGTGAGGAGCTCATACAGCTTTCCATCCACCATCTTGGCTCCGCCCCCCAATTCTTCCGTTCTATCAGTATTCTAAAGTAGGATGTAGTGTAAGGTTAGTGTGAGGAAAGGAGAGGAAGAGATAGAAAAAGAGAAACATGGAAGAATTGGAAGTAGCTGCAGGGTCGTATTTCAGAGGTCAGTATCTTAAAAGATGGGCTCTTCCATGTGACTGTGAAGTCTAATGTGTGACCGTGAAGTCTAATGCGTGACCATGTGAGTGTTTGCCTGAAGTGGGAGAGAAATAGAGGTCGTGGGAGAGAAATAGAGGTCGTGGGAGCAGAGCAGATTGAAGTCAGGGTGTTGGAAAAGTAATTCATATGAATAGGGATGTTCCTCAGTACCATAGCAGAGGATGAGGAAGAGAGTAAGGTTGTGAGTTAGGTGCTAATATCTCTGAGGAAATCGGCAGAGTGACCTAGATAACAACAAGAAGAGATATTGAGTGGCCCAACTGAATCATATACACTCTGAAGGAGAGAAGGTCATGATGGGATGGTGGTTGATGAATGATATGGAAGTGGCAGTGGAGAACAAGAACAAGAAACATTCCGGTCCCTATTTCTGGTGCTGTTAGATAGGGAAAAAGAGAAAGAGTGTTTTTTATAGTAGAGAATATCTAGGATCATGATGTCTTCCAGGAACCAGGCAAAACTTTATTAAAATTCATTTCAATTAAACAACATTTTATTAAGGGTACATTTGCATGGCAGGATTATTCTGACAGTTGTATGAGATATGGATTACAGTGGGGAAAATGAGAAATATAAGTAATATATTTATATATATATATTTATAAGTAATACATAAGTAATATAATAAATAACCTGGAAATGTAGGGTAGTGCCAGGTAGTGAAGACTTTTGGTACTGGGCAAAGCAAATTGAATTTTTCTTATCATGCCATTGAAAAGCCACCAGAGATTCTTGAGTCAAAGAATGGTGGGCTGCATCTTTCCAGATGTGAATTTAGTGAGACCCTTGCTATGTGGAAACTGTGTTGAGTCTGAACATACTCTTCGGAGAGACCAAAGTAGGAATATGCCACACCCCATATCCCAAATCAGGGGAAATGTTTGCACTTTTGTTCTTGGTAGATCATTGAAGTAAATATCCTTTTCTGTAAGTTAAAAATAAAAAGTATGACCAGATTTATGAGTAATAGTTATTCTCATGGATATAGTAAGGATAGAATGGGAGGAGGGGATTGATATGAACACCGAAATTCCTTAGCAGTAAAATTGAGAATGAGGTAGAGAACAAGATTGTGAGTCAGGTACTAATACCCTTGAGAAAATTGAGATAGTGACCTGGAGGCTGGTGGGTAACAACAACACAAAGAGAGATTGTCTGACAATATAGATTCTAAAGGCCATGAGGTTATAGTGTGATGGTGGTCTAGGAATGGTCTACAGGTGGCAGTGGGGAACAATAAACATCCCGGTGCCCACTTCCTACTCTTTCTGACAAGGAACAGGAGAAAGATTATTTTCTATTGGGGAGAATTTTGGGGGAATTGATATCTTCAGGGACCAGGCAACACTTAAAATTAAAACTTAAAATTCATTTCAATGGAACCAAAGTTTATGAAGTACAAATATGAAGAATTTTAAAGCTGCTACAGTAACAGTTGAGGAAAGTGGTAATGAAGACTTGTATTACAATGTCTGCAGCGAGACCACAGTGGGAATGAAAAGGAGATGAACATAGGATCGCATGGGTGGAATGTAGAGACTGAACTGACAGATTTTAATGACTTTACATACGAGGTGTGAGATAGAGAAAAGAATCAAGGGTAATCCCAAGGTTTTGAACATGGCAGACAAGGTGAATGGTGGGACCATTGGGATAAAGAGTAGAAGTTTTTGCCTTAAAGCCATGGAGAGATGGTGGCAGTGTGCTGGGGACACAGAGACCAAGCAAGCAGCCAAAAAAGCCACTGTCCTCTAAGACTGTCTACTGGGCATTGGGAGAGTTGGGAGGGGGAGACAACATTTGCAAAAAAATGTTTCCTGGTAGAGTAACTTGTGCAGAATACCTACCCAAATTAAATTTTATTGACTTACTGGAAACAAAATGAAAGTGGTTGAAATTGATGGTCTCTATTCAGATGTCAAGGACTTCTATGAAGGTTCAGACTCATATATATGTACACATATGAATACACACATAACAGGAACATGCTAGGTCATCTGTAGACCAAAGAGACTCTCAGGCTGTTTAAAAAACCTCTGATGCTTTGAGCAAAACAAAATGACTTTATAACTCTATTTTGATAATGTTCCCATCAGATGGAGAGTCATTTTATTTTCAATTTGGTTCTCTACTATGGTTTTGATTCAAGACTGTTGGGATATACTGGATCTTAACTGAAATTGTCAAAGGTCATTACTTTGACCTTTGAGAAAGTTTAAAAAACAAATATTAAGGAAACTCTCTTCCTCAAAGTAGCCCCTTCTCCCTTTTCTATAAGGAATTGTGCTGTAGTTTAGTCGTTTTCAGTCATTTCCAACTCGTTGTGACCCCATTTGGAGCTTTCTTGGCAAAGATATTGGAGTGATTTGCTGTTTCCTTCTCCAGCTCATTTTACAGGTGAGGAAACTGGAGCAAACAGGGTTAAGTGACTTGCCTGGGGTCACCCAGCTAGTAAGTGTCTGAGGTCAGATTTAAACTTAGGAAGAGAAGTCTTCTTGATTTCAGGCCTGGCACTCTATCCACTGTACCACTTAAAAGAAATTACGAATCCATAATTCTACAAAACATAATTTTTAAAAAACAAAATATTCAGTATACAAGTTGCAAATGAGCATTTTCTAGAAATGGAAGGTTCACAAAATATACTTTTTCTTCTTTTTTCCTTAATGTGGTTGTCATTTAAATATTATTAAATCATAGTATTTTCAAAATGAGTGGAATTTTAGAGATTGAGTAAAACCAAGTCTCAAAGAAGATGAATGACTCGCCCAAGGTCATGTAGCTAGTTGGTGAGAGAAGCCAGATTATAGATGAAAGAAAAAGAAAAACAAACATTTCTGGAGAACTTAATAGAATAAGTAGTAACTAAAGGCAGGTGGGGTGCAGTAGATAGAACACTGGGCCTGGAGTCAGTGAAGACTTGTATTCAAATCCATCCTCAGATAACTAACTAGCTGTGTGACCTTGGGCATGTCACTTAACCTCTGTCTGCATCAGTTTCCTGATCTGTAAAATGGGGATCCAAATAGTTCCTACCTCCCAGGGTTGTCATCAAGATCAGATGAAGTGGCATTTGTAAATACTTTGCAAACCTTAAAGTGCTTTATAATGTTAGCAATAATAGTAACACTACATGAGGTAGAGTTACACATATAACTCTTTCCTGTGCCATAATGTATACAAAATTTTATTTCATTTTATTTGTTGTTATGTTCAAAATTTTAAAAAATGGGATTGGACTGGATAATAGCTCACATTTATATAGTGATTTATCATTTGCAAAGTGTTTTCCTGACGACCTCTCTATGAAGTAGGTAGATCATTGTCCTCTCCAGCGCAACTTCTAAGAAAAATGCCGTAAAGATACTACTTCGTTTGAGAGAAAGCAGAATTAGGATCATAGCAAATCAGAGCTACTAATGTGTATGCAGTTACGGTGAAGTAGCAGCCTTGGTAAAGCCCACACAGCATCTCTAGGCTCTTTGGAAGAAACACACTAATAACCCAAGGGACCTGTAATCTTCATACCCAAACAGGACATAAAGTGCTTGAGAAGGTTTACCCTTCACAAGTGTGAAGTTCTGCGGTGTTTACATTTGGGACTGTTTTCTTAACCGCTGGAGATTTGGAGAGGACAATTTGACTAAACACATCTAAGCAGCTGCCATAGTTAAAGGCAGTGTGTATGTTTTATGGTATTTTGGGGGAAAAGAATGCGGCTAACTTGATAAAGGTAAAACAGTAAGCCAGATTCTGCTCTCTGAGCTGAGGAAAGCACATTCCCCCACCCCTCTTTAATGGAAAGGAGGAGAGCCATAGGTATTCTGAGAATCACTGACCCAAGTAGCAAGCTTCATAGAATTCTGACCAGCAAAGCCTGCCTCTGGGGTGTGCTCAGGACTGGTGGCTTCTGTCTCTGGGGGAAAAAAAGTCCAAAGTGGTAGCTTTTGGGGACCTGAGTTTGCAAGTCTTTTCAGAAACGTCTGGGGAGCAGGATTCAGAGGTACAATGTGGAAAAAAATCAATCTTTTCCTCACCCTTCAATTTACAGAGGGCTTCCCTCTGTGGGTATATGAAAGCACAGTCCCTGATCTATGTATTGGAGAATTAGAGTGAATGTTGATTGTTATTATTTCAGGGTTTATATTGCTCTAGAGTCTATAACACCTCATAAATTGCTTTAAAATAAAGCCACAGACCTGTGATTTCATTGGTGTAGGGAGACACTCCCCCTACCAATTCAAATCAGCATGGCTCTACAAACTATATTCCTAGAGTTGCCTGGTAAGACTGAGAGGTTAGGTAATTTACCCAGGATCACACAGTCAATATGTGTTTTTCTGACTCTGAGGTGGGTTCGCCATCCATCATGCCAGGTTGCCTGCCTCATAAAGTTGTTATTTAGTCCTTTCAGTTGTGTCTGACTCTCTGTGACTGCTTTTTGGGGTTTTATTGGCAAAGATACTGGAGTGCTTTGCCATTTCCTTTTCCAGCTCGTTTTACAGACGAGGAAACTGAGGCAAGCAGGATTAAGTAACTTGCCCAGGGTTACCCAGCTAATAAGTGGTCGAGGTTGGATTTGGACTCAGGTCTTCCTGACTTCCAGCCTGGCACTCTATTTCTTGCACCACCTTGATGCTTGTCTCATAAAGCAGTGTGTGTGTGTGTGTGTGTGTGTGTGTATGTGAGTGTGTGTGTATGTGTATATATACACACATATATCATCTTTGCCTTCACACCAACAGGAAGAAGTTAATAAGACAGAAATTGTTAGCTCCATTTCACTCATGACCAAATTAAGGTTCAAAGAAATCCAGCGATACTGCTCACATGTGGGGGGAATCCAAGGAAAAGTCCCAAACTTTCTGATTCATCTTCTGTATTCTAACCACAGTACTACATTGTCTCACATATGTCTACTAAAGTTCAGGAGAAAGTTGAATAAATAAGAATGGAAAAAGTAAAGGCCTCAGACTATATTGCCTAGCTTCAGAGACTAGTTCAATGCTGGAAATATGACGCTCTCCCCCTTCCCTTCCTCCCCCACCCCCCTCCTCCTTCTTTCTCCTCCTACCCTCTCTCCTCTCCTCCTGCTTTCCTCCTCCCTCCCTTTCTTCTCCCCCTTTCTCTAAGCTTTTCTCTCCCCCTACCCCTTTCCCCACTTCTCTTCCCCTCTCTCCGTATACATATAAACCTTTGGTTTTAAAAAGGCAGTGGTCTGAGTTGAAACAGATCTTTTAACTTACAGACTTTAAACAGGGGATTGTTTTATGTTTTGTTTTTATATCTTCAGAAGCTAGCACAGTGCCTATAATGCAGTAGATGCTTAATAAATGCATTCTGGTTGATTGATAAAACTGTCCTCCCAATTTTTTTCTCCTATTCTTAAAAAAGGCTTAACTTTTTAACTTGCTTTGCCCAACTGATCTTTATAATTGAGGGCAGGAATTGCGACCCTCTTACAAAAGCCACACTATTCCTTAAAAGAACAAGGTTGTTCTTAAGGATTCTGAGCTTGGAAGTTTGTCTTCATATCCGGTATGGCCTAGGAAATTGTCTGCTCTATGCCTGTGTTTGTTTTGCAGAACTTTTAGAAGAGGTCCATCCCTCAACTCTACAGATTGCCGGCATCTCAGGCTCCAAACTGATTTCTGTGTCTGAGTTTTCAAAAAAGCCTTACTCAGTATAATGCAAATAGAACATTAGCAAAGGGGGTAGCTCTTAGTCTGGTTTTTTTCATGACTTGTTTCTTCAATGCTGCTGCCAGGTGAATGTGGTTTGGGAGTCAATGATGGAACTTTAGGAGAATTTTTTAAGCACTTCAGGAGAGAAAAATATTTGGTCAGCTTTCCGAGGTAGAAGAGGCTTTGGGGGGAAAAAATGCAGTCAGTATTTTCCTTGATTTTTTTTTAAAGTTCATATGGCATATGTTCTTTAGAAGTAGGACCAGAAAGGAAATGTGGACGGAAATTCTTTGTCATGGGGTTTATTAGATCTACATGAAAAGGAAGACAAAAATCATCTACAGAGTTTCTGTTTCTCTCCCAGTTTATCTACCCATCTCATTTAGTGAACTTTCTTAATTGAATAGTATTTTAACAGCTGGAAAGGCCTAGTTGCTGGTTATATTTATCTAGTATCCCAGTCATAGGTGGTTAACAGAGGCCGATCTAAAACACTGGAAATTAATTGGATTAGTTCATTTTTGGTATGGATGAAAGGAGAGGAGAGAAAGAATAAGCATTTATTAAGTGCTTACTTGAACACTGTAACAAGCACTTTATAAAAATCTTATTGACCCTTGCGTCAACCCTGGGATATGGGGTTATTACGATCCTCATTTTATAATTAAGGAATATGAGGCAGGCAGAGGTTAACTGACTTGCCCAGGGTTGTATAGGTAGTAAGTGTCCAATATCAGATTTGAATTCAGGTCTTCTAACTCCAGGCCCATGGCTCTATCTCACTGTTCTACCTGGTTGCCCTGGATTATCAAAATTATCAAAGGCTAACCTTAATTTGGAGATGATGTTGCCCCTGCAGAAAAGACAGATCTGTGTGTATGCAGACATTTTTGTAGCTTGATTCAGTGGAAAGAGAACTTAGATTCAAAGGACCCAAGTTCAAGTTGTAGTCTACTTATGTGATTTTGGGTAAGCCACTTGGCATCTCTTAGCCTCCATTTTATTTCCTTATTTGTAAAATGATGGGAGTGGAATATAGTTCCCTCCAACCAGTTTAAAATTTGTGGCCTTTTATGTAACTGTGGATAGGGTGGGAGTTGGGAACAAGGGAGAGGAGTCAACTTCCCTAGAGGAAGTATACTGTAAGTTTGAATAAAGAAAAGATATTTTTCTTTTGAGGGAGTGGAATGCTGGCAATGAAGCTACCACAAACCTTCTCAAAAATGTCTTAAAGGTAGCAATTGATCTCAAATGAAATGGAATGCTTATGACTTGAACATAAAGATTTCTTGGAACTAACCAAGACAGAGCATGGATTTTTAAATGAAGTTAGGTAATCTTCATTTATCTGTAGTTCTAGACTTGATAAAAAAAAAATAGTCCAGGATCATGTGACCAGGCCAGGAAAAAAATTAATTGAGGAATCCCAGTTTGAGCAGACTCTTTAGGTTTGAGGAGATGTGGCATGCATACATAAACAACTTTGTGTTTAATTAAATCCAACCTAATTATTGAAAGACAATTGAATCTGCTTGCTCTAGACTGGATCATCTAGCTCTTTTTGTCTATCCAGTATAATGCTCATAGCCCACTAATATCTAAGGACCATCTAGAAGTGGTAGGATGCATAGAGTGAGCTGGTTTCCTCAAATTCAGCTATCTGTATTTGTGAATTCACTTCCCTGCCCGAGGACAAATCACAGCAGGTAATGGAAATGCCTTGGAGAACATGCACATATGGTACCCTTCTTGTATGATCAAGAGTTTGTTTAATGCCTTGGATGCCATTACCTAATAAAGTTTGTAGTCAGTTTAAAGTAAATGCATCTGTGTCTCTGTTCCTTAAATTTTCCAAACCTGATTAACTCACAGGTCAAGTCCAAAATGATCAGGTGGTGGATCTCATGAGAAATATTTGTCTTTGGTGACTTTTATGGGATTGGATTTTCAGGGCATTAATGGACTTGTGGAATCACATCAGTTGTACTACTTTGATTTTCATTCATTTATTTACCCAAATTTTATTCCACTCAGGTCCTACTCATGTCTCAAGCATGGCTAACTAGGCTATAAAGGATTTGGGTCTGGGATTGACAATAGAGTGTATATTTGATGTCCAAGAAGCTGTCAAACTGAGTTTGGAGAAGGACATCACCAGAAGGCTGGCCACCAAGTGATGCCTTTTTATGGCCACAGCAGCTCACAAAGACTGACTAAGTGGTCATTGTTGATGGAGGGAGTATCAACTCCAATGAAATCATGGACCTCTGAAGTATTTTACTCTAGTATAGTGTATATTCTCAGGGCGTTTATTATGGGGAGAGATCTCAGATCTCTTAACTTGAGGACTTGGGGAGCAATCTGAGAACTGTTACTGACATACCCTTAAAGCATAATGACCCAAGAGAATAAGGGGTGAAGTGTATGCAAGCAACCCAACATCTGGAGGAAAAGTGAAAAATGTCATCAATCATCTGGATGTTTTCAAACATCTGGAGGCTTGGCTTCAATGTAGATACAGCCTGAATAAAGTTAGTGTAGGATTTAGAAAAGGAGGGAGGAAAACCAAACTCTGTCTATTGGATAATCTCCTACATTCTACTCTTCCAACAAGGTGTCCATGTTTTGGTACGTATATATTTATCAGAATATTGTCTTTGGAGCAGCTCAAAGATTTTGGCTGAGGATAATTCTTAGCATAGCAAATAATGAGGAACAAGAGAACGAGGGACTCAAGGGTACATTGATAAAGCAGAAAGCAGCCTTACAAAAATCACTTGGCTAACAAATTTGTACTGGCCCTGACATTTATATGAGCTCCATCTGTAGTTACCAGTGCTTCCTTGTGAGAGAGTGGCCAAGTTGAACATTCATGGCTAACAGGCTCTACCTCCTGTAGTTTCCCATACCATCTTTGCCTCATCTGTATTTTGCTTTTTTCACATTGGTTAGATACTGATTTTGTCATTGTATCTGGCCAATGGGAATGCAACTGATTGTCCTTATTTTGCAGGAGAATGGAATATTCCTTTTCCCTTTAGTTCAATTGTATGGGGCTATTATTTTTTTAAGGATTCTAAGGGAAAACAGGTCAAATACAGAGGTATAGAAATAAAAAACACAGAATTCTTAGGGCAAGTGATTTTAGAATGTCGGTGGACCATAGGGTGATGTCTAGGCATTGAGGTCTTTACCCACCAGGCAGAGTCAGGGATAGTTCATTCATATTGATGCCTCAGCCCATTTCACATGAGATGTTAAGCCAGGAAGAATGATGTTTAGGTGGTCCCCAATACAGGAGGAGATAATCTACTCAACACTGGAGCAGAGCATCCTGGGCTGATGATTATAAAGTCAGCAACTCAGTCACACTTGACCTTCCTATAGCCAGCCAGGTCCCAGCATTTGCCCATCTAGCCACCAGCCTCTGCTTTCGACCATCATGTAGTACCACAGATTTTCCATCTGTCCTAGCATTCTGTGAATCTTCACCCTTTTTCCATCTCTTGCTCAAAGAATTATAATCAAAATAACAATACCATTGCTGTTTAAAGGCATGACAACATGCTGTCTTACCTCTTGGCTCAGGATCTGTTATTAATAGGTAGCCACTCTTCTCCCTGAAGCTACCTTCCCTGTCCACTATTCGCCAGTCTACCATGTGTATCCAAATTGATCTTATCTATCTCATGTCCCTGTTCTATCCTTCCTTTGTACCCTATGGAACCACGATTCTCTTATTAACAGACTTCTCTCTGTATTAAATCTCTTCTCATGTTCCTTCTCTTTTATTATAATCATTGGCTTCCTTAAGAAGACTGCATTTCTAGCAACCCTTTAAAATACTGTATGTGTCTTCATTCATCTTCACTTCTTCCTTTACCACATACACACAAACAACCAGAAGTATTAGTGTTGCATGTTTCTTGTTGCTCACTAATGTTTCCTGACTTACCTGTATCACTGTCACTAGCAACCTCTCCTCTGAGTCTCACTCCATTTGAATATTTCAATCTATTCCTATCTCTTCTGAAGAAGCATCTGGCTCCTAGTCTACTCCACTCCTACCCCCACCCTCATTTTTGGAACACTCCTAATTACATACTGATGTCCCTTTAGATACATTCACTTCTCAGTTCAAACTCCTCAGCTCTTATCACTTGCAGCTTCATTCCACTCTAGCCCCACACCGAAATGGACATATACCAAATACTCATCATTTCCCACGAGTGTTCACTTCCATGATCAAGGACTCTGAAATTCCTCTGATCATAATGTCTTTTCCTTCCATCTCTCCTTGTGGCTAACCACTTGTAAATCTTCCATCCTCACCATAACCTTTAGTTACTCAACAAGCCATCACCTCTGTTTTGGCCTTACATCTGTTCATTTAAAATCTTGACCCTATAGGCCAGAAGCTGACCACTTAACTTGGGTTTACTGGCTAAATATCTTCCTTCCTCCCTTCCTACCTTCTTTCCTCCCTGTCTTCCCCCTTCCCTCCCTCCTTCCCTCCCTCTCTTCCTTCCTTCCTTTCTCCCTCCTTCCCTCCCTCATTCTGAAGCTCATAGATTGGACCACAATAGGTCGCTGTTCAAGTTGTATTTTGGGCCCTCCTGGCTTGGAGTGAAAGTCAATGGTAACTGTTTCTCTTTGGAACAGCAACCCTCAGGTTCTAACCCTCCCAGCTTGATTTTTTTTTTCTTTTTTTCTAATTAAAGGGACCATCCCTTGACTCACTTCTTAAGGAGACTATTCACTGAATAGGTGTTACCTCATTCTAAGTGAGGCTTTGGCCTAAAAAGGCCAGGGTCTCCCACTGCATCCTGGGTCATCTTCAGTCATCCTGATGAATACCTGGTCACTGGATCCAGATGGCTCTGGAGGAGAAAGTAAGGCTGGTGACCTTGCACAGTCCTCTCTCACTCAAATCAAAGTCAACTGCAAGTAATGTCATCATTTCCCTGATGTCGTGGTCCTCTTTAAAAATGAGTACAAATATAACAACAATAGTCCAACATTTTTTTGCTGTCCTCTGCCCCCTCACTAGCCCACTTTATCATCATGCATACATTTCTAAGCCTGGAATGGAGATTACACCCACTGTCTGTCTTCTTTTCTCCTACTTCCATGCTACTGAACACTGGAAAAAGAAGTCACACAATTGTGGGACTGCTATTGATTTAAGGTGTATCTTTTCAGCTGGGATCTCAGTGCGACAAGGGAAGCCTTTCACTCTGATTAGCTTTTTTCTATGATCTGCAGCATCTGTTCCAAAACCTTTCTCTTCAAGTCATCTATAGTAGATCACGCCTTTTTCTCATAAGAGATCTAGCCTTGTCCTTCCCCCCCAAATTTAGGGACATCTATAGTGAGCTCCTCCTTTTCTTTAGTTCTACACTTCAGATTACCTTATTATCATTCTCTAATCTACTCCTCAGGACTCTGATGAAAAAGTGATTTTTCTTCTTGCACTGTTAACCAATACACTTGTACCCTTGATCCCATCCCTTTTTGACTCCTTTAAAATTTCTTTCTTTAACCACCTCCCCTCCCCTTTACTTTTCAATCTCTCATTTACCTACTGGCTCCTGTAACAACATCGTGGCTAGCAGGTGCTGTAGGGGTGTGAGACCCAACGAGACCAGCAACAAGAGCTGTCAGCACAGGTTCTTTGATCTGCTTTTTAAGTAAAGCAAATTTAAGGTGTTAACAATCTCACTTTAATCATACATATATAATTCACTTAGTTCAAGAGGAAAAGCCAGTACCCTGAACTTCAGCGAGAATACAAAAAGAAATTACAAACATACATTCCATAAACAGAGTGAATAACACAAATCAGTCTATCCTTAGCAATACATAGTTCCAGAGAAGCACCAACATCTGGGTTTTCAAGCTAGGAGGCTCTTAACAATGGCTGCCCAGAGTCTCCTCTAGTCAAATCGCATAACACTCTTCCAGTGAGTGAGAACCCCAAACAAAACTCTAATCTCTGAGTTTATATATCCTTCTTAGGGCCTGAAGGCTTCACATCTAGTCAGCGAAAGGGTGTGGGCCTGGGGCTTAGCACCTAGAAGACTTAATCAAAGGCACTTGATTACTTTAGCATTATAAAAGTGAAAACAGTAAAACAAAAAGTCCCATCTTACTTAATATTACAGCTCCTTCTCTACTGCTTATAAATATGCCCAAATCTCTATCAATCTTAAAAAAAATCAGTTGATCCAACCACCCCCTAAAACTATCATGCTGAATATCTCTTTTACACTATCAAAAATCCAAAAAATAGTCTACTTTCATCACCTGTACTTTTTTCTTATTCCTCAATCCTTTGCAAACTGGTTTTAGATCTCAACGTTTAACTGAAATTGTTCTTCCAAAGTCATTAACAATTTCTTCATTCCCAAATCCAGTATATACTTCTCCTTCCTCATCTGTTTTGAACTCTCAGTAGTATTTAACATTGTCAATTATGCCGTTCTCCTAGACACCCTCCTTTCCTGGATTTTCCTGACACTGTTCTCTCTTGCTTCTCTTCCTACCTGTCTGTTTCTTCTGTCTCCTTTGCTGTACCATAATCCCTATCTCAGTTCTATATATCTTAGGCTTTGTCTCAAACTCCCTTTTCTTCTCTTAGAAACCATCAGCAACTATCGCTTCAACTCTCATCTCTATGATATGTTCATTAGAGTGTCACAATTAAACCATCAATCCATTTGTACCATATTGATTATAAGCATCTCAAACTCAACTTCCTTATATATTTCCAAAGATTTCTCCTCTGGGTGTTTGGCCATTCTTTCCCCTTCCTCTGTCCTCCCTCCTGGAAATTTCTATGGCTCTGAATCCTTGAGAGTACTTTTTTGCACTGGGCTCATTATTTTTTCAACAGCTCATTGTTAGAGTTGCTTCTAACCTTGGGGGGTGGGGAGGAGGTATATTTATATCCCTGCAGTTTTAGGCTAGCAACTTGGTCTGCTTCATAGCAAACATGTGGACTTGATGATGGCTTTCTCTGAACACTACCATTACATCAGCTCTTTTTGATGATCAGATCTAGATTCCCTGTTACTTGCTACTTTAATTCTATTTTTGAGCTAGTCATTAAATTTCTGATTCCTCTCTAAGGTCTCGTTCTGTCTTTCCAACTCTTAGCTCTTTTGTAGGTCAGAGATGGCTAATAGGTCCTGAGCCTAGTGAATGAATGAGCTTTTTCTATCTTAGGTTGCCACCTCTACCTGCTTACTCAGATTTCGTTTGATGACTCATCTTTCTGTGGCCCTTTATAATCTCTAAGAATTGTGTGTATATTCTCTAATAAAATGTGTAATTTTTCATTAAACATTTAAAATAGCAAAATTTCTTTATATGCCAGTTCTTCAGCCAGATTCACACATTATACAACAATAACAGATATAGTTTCAAAGTAAAGGCAGAACTGTTCACTCACAAACCTTTCTCACACTCATAGCCTTTCTCACATCGATAGTGTTGAACAAATACTATAGACTCAAGACTTAGATTCCCACGAAAATAAAAGGCAGATGCTATCTAGTTTTTTTTAGATTCATTATCTATTTCTCAAAAGATTGATTCACTGGTTTTCACAGTGTGGTCCAGGGACCCCAGGAAGTACCAGAAACCTTATTAGAGGACCATGAGGCCAAAACTATTTTCATTATAATATTAAAGCTAAGAGCATTCCTAACATGGCCAAAAAAATTGACAGATAAGGCACACATAAACAGAAGCTCTTCCTCTATAGGGTCCCCTATAGGTTTTCAGAGCTTAAAGGGTCTTGAGACCAAAAGGTTTGAGAACTGATGATCTAAAATTCATTATGATCAGTGCCCTTTCCTGTGGGGAGGAGGAGTATCTGGTCTGGATAAACAGGTATTAAATAGCCAGAGGTAAGAGCAGCTAGGTGGTGTAGCGGACAGAATGGTGAGCATTGGAGTCAGGAAGACTTATCTTCTTGAGTTCAAGTCTGGCCTCAGACACTTATTAGCTATGTGAAGTCACTTAAATCTATTTGCCTGAGTTTCCTCACCTGTAAAAATGAGCTTGAAAAGGAAATGGCAAACAACTCCAGGAAGACTCATCTTCCTGAGTTCAAATCTGACCTTGGACACTTACTAGCTGTGTGACCCTGTGCAAGTCACTTAAAAATGTTTGATCTACTTTCCTCATCTGCAAAATGAACTGGAGAAGGAAATGGGAAACCACTACAGTATCTCTGCCAAGGAAACCCTAAATGGAGTCACAAAGATCTGGACACTACTGAAATGACTGAACAACAATAACAAAGTGTTTCTCAACTCCTTGAACTTCTAATATCCCTGTTATTGCCTAGAAATGACTGTTGGAGGGCTGAATCACTACAAGTGATCAAGATTGTATTAGGCAGCTACTTAGTGTAACAGCATGCTGGACTTGGAGTCAGGAAGGGCTAAGTTTGAATCTTTCCTTAGACACTTACTAGCTGTGTAATCCTTGGTAAGTCCTTTAACCTTTCTCTGACTTGTTTTCCTCATTTGTAAAATGAGGCTAGTAATATTTAATTCACAGGGCTATTATGAAGATCGAATGAAATGATATATAAAGTGCTGTTGTTCTGTTGTATCTGACTCTTTGTGACCCCATTTTATAGATGAGAAACTGAGATAAATGAGGGTTAAGTGACTTGCCTAGGGTTACATAGCTAGTTAAGTGTCTGAGGCTGGATTTGAACTCAGATCTTCTGGCTTTCAGGTTCAATGGTCTATCTGCTGAAAAACCTTGCTCCCTCGAAGTGCTACATAAATATTATTAGACTGAGTTATTGTGAGGGTCAAATAATATAAAAAAATGGAAATTATTTGTAAATTTGAATTGATAGATATGATGTAACATTATTAAGTCAATAGACATTTCAGGGAGAAGGGTAAAATTAACTTCTTTAGTCCAGTGATCATTTGCTTAGTTTCAACTAGCTTTGTTTTCCCAAATTAATGTCTCCGAAAACAAACCTATAGAATGGAAGATTTTCCTTTTAAAACTAATTTTTCTCATTGACCTAGCCTTTTAATTGTAAACTCACATGCATACACATACACACATGCACATTTATACACACACACATTCAAAGGTAATTAAATGACAGATGACTTTTGTCTGATAATTTAGCTATTCTGAACAAAATAATAATTGTTGATAAGAATTAACAACTTCGTTCTTACCAGGAAACATTAATTTCATTCTATAAAATCTCTTAAACAGCATAACCAGTCAATATAGATTACACTTAAGAAGGTCATACATATTTACCAAGGATAGATGATCAAATTCCATGATACTTAAAGACATAGGCCACTTCCCAATCCACACCTATCCCAGCCCTAGAGTGTAAAATATGATTAACATTTAGAGATGTCTTTCCTGGCTATTTAAAACAAGGAGGGCTTGAATTTGGCTTCATTGTGAGTTCACTGCACTTTTTGTGCGATTTGGGTTTGGCAGAAACCAAAGCATTTTTTTGTGAATTGCTTTTCCTATTAAGTGTTCAAAAATCTCTTTATTTTTGAAGGAAAATTTAATCCATATGTTTGGAATTTGTTTACATTAAAATCATCTTTAAAAAGTTTTCGTGGCCCCGAAGCTTTTTTTTTGGTCTGTTTTATAAATCTATTTCATAAAATTGGAAAGGTGGGTATTGCTGAAAATGAAAACAAATTTATGAACGTTCAAAATGATGCCCTAGCTTCTCATGGGCTTGATCTTAGAAAAGTACAGTCATCATTTAAAGTAATTCCTTTCAATAAATAGTCTTTTTTTTTTGCTGAAGACTGATCCCTACAGGCTTGTCTATGCTTATGAACCTGTTTGACTCAATTCAGTTTTAAAAAATTGTTAAAATTCTTTAAAAAAGTTAGTCTTAGGGAGAGATGTGATGCCAAATAATAACATATTTGCATTTTATCTAGTTGCATTGGGGTTTTGGAAACAGAAGCAGTCATTTAATGCTCTGGGAAGACCTGAAAGAGTTCAAAGGCTTCCCTAGATATCACAGGGTGAGGCTGGACACAGGGATAATTAAAGCCTTGCTGTGATAATCAATAGTTATGATGATGATGAATATATCTTTACTAACCTTGTGAAATGATCATTTAAAAGTATCCTGGCTTACAGTTATTTAACTCAAATACACAGCTGTATTTGGTCTCCTTTACTGAGGGATTATGAAAAATAGTTTGGAAAAATTTGGCTTGGAAACCTGAAATACAGAGACTTTTTTCCATGCTCTTCACTGCTTTGCTTCGTATCTCTCCTCTTCTGGGATTCTCAGTTTGAGTGCCAAACAATTATCTCAAAGAGAAGCCAAATATTCTGGCCTTTGCACTCTCCAACATTAATCAGATGCACAAAAGAAAGTATGGGCCTTATGAAAATGATAGATTTCCAATAGAATGCACAGTTGCAGATCCTACAGCATTGATAGTATATTTTCTCTGATATACATATATGCAGGTTACCATCAATGTTTGAGAGGACAATATGAGCTTCCAAACTTTATGGCACATGGTCCAAATGGGTTATTTTTACTAGTGTGTCAATGGGATAGGTTTTTTCGTCTCAATGTGTTTTTAATTCTCTATTTAAATTAAAATACTGTGGCAATTTGTGGTCATTTGTTGCTGCTCCTTACTCAAAAGGCAATTCTTACAAAGGCCCACAATGAGTTTGAAGGGTTGAGTCATCCTGGAAAATGTGGTAGCCAATTCCAAGCAAGGAGCTGCAAGGATTATCATGGAGGACATCTATAGACAATATTATTCTAGCTGACATTTATAAAACACTTTAAGGTTTGCAAAGTGTGTGTGTGTGTGCGTGTGTGTGTGTGTGTGCAAGATCTTTCTAACAACCTTAAAAATTAAGTGTGATTGCTATCCTTATTTTAAAGGTGAATATAAGCAGCTTGCCTAGGGTCACACAGCTACACTAATATAGGTTCAAACTACAGTCTTCTGGACACCAAGTCCAGCATGCTCTTCAATTTTTAATATCCTGTTACAATAATTAGCTCCAGTTTATGCCTGAGTGACAATATAATGACCTCTAAGGTACCTGAGGTTTCCTTCCTTTCAACTTTAGAGAGTTTATTTAAGGTGGAAAGTGGTAAGTTCATTCACAATCGTGCCTAACCCCCAGGTAGGAAAATGCAAGGCAGCTAAACGGCACTATGGGTAGAGAACTGGACTACAAGTCGAGAAGAACTGAGTTCAAATCCTGCCTCAGATACTTGTTAGCCATGTGAACTTGGTGAAGTCACTGTGAACCCCTTTCAGCCTCAATTTGTAAAATGGGGATAATAATAAATACCTATTACCTAGGGGGAGCTAGGTGGCACAGTAGATAAAGTGCTGGAGTTGGAGTCAGGAATACTCACCTTCCTCAGTTCAAATCTGGCCTCAGATACTTACTAGCTGGGTGACCCTGGTCAAGTCACATAACCCTGTTTGCCTCAGTTTCCTCATCTGTAAAATGAGCTGGAGAAGGAAATGGCAAACCACTCTAATATCTTTACTAAGAAAATGGAGTCATAAAAAGTTGTACATGACTGAAAACAATTGAACCTCCTAGAGCTGTTGTGAGGATCAAATGATGTAATATATTAAAATCCTTTGCAAACCTTCAAGTACCTTGTAAATGCTATCATTATTATTATATCACACTGCCTTTCCCATAATATCACAAGTGTGCTAATTGCCAATTCCTTTAGAAATTAATTTCTTCCCCTTTCCTTTCGGTTGTTGCTGTTTAGTCATTTTTCAGTTGTGTCTGACTCTTTATGACTCCTTTGGGGTTTTCTTGGCTGAGATACTAGAGTGGTTTGCCATTTCCTTCTCCAGCTCATTTTATAGATGAGGAAACTGAGGTAAACAGTTAAGTGACTTGCCCAGGGTCACATAACTAGTGTCTGAGACTGCATTTGAACTTGGCAAGAGGAGTCTTTCTGACTCCAGGTCTGCCATTCGTATGCCACCTATCTGCCTGGCACACAGTAGGTGCTTAATTAATATTTCTTGACTTGCCCTGTCCAATCTCTGCCTTTTTATAATAGGAGTCTATAATTTCTTGACACTTTGCTGTGTGTATGGTCTACCTAGATTTTTGCAAAGCTTCTGATATTTCATACTATTTTTGTGGAAAAGATGGAGAAATATTGGTTAGACACTAATACAGTGAGATCGATCCCAAACTCAGTGGATGACTGGACTTAAAGAGTAGTTGTTAATGGTTCAATGCAAACATGGCAGGAGATCTCACTGGAGAACCTAGGGTTTGTGCTTGGCTCTCTGCTGTTTAAGATTCTTATTAATGCCTTGGATAAAGGTAGAAATAGTATGTTCATTTAATAATGTATATGATCCAAGGCTGGGACAAGTTGCTAGTGCACTGATAATAGAGCCAGAATCCAAAGTATTCTTAATGGACCAGTCCATTGGACAGAATCTGGTAATTCAAAAGGTATAGATACCAAGAGTTGTGCTTGAATATTAAAATATCCAATTCCACAAGTATAACATGGGAGATCAGTGGATAGACAGCAGTTGTTTTGAAATAGATCTTGGGGTCTTAGTGAGTTTCTGGTTGGATCCAAACCAGCAGCATGATATGGCAGTGAAAAGCTAATGGGAACAGTATTAAGCATGGCAGAGTTTCCAGTAGTAGCAAGGTGCTATTCCCACTATCTTTTGCCCTCAACAGATCTCTGCTATGCTCAATTCTGGGTACCATGGTTCAGGAAAGACATTGATAAACTAGAGAGTTTCTACCTGATATCCTGAAGGGGAACCAGAATGATGAAATTGTTGGGCTTATATTATGAAGATAAATTGGAGGAACTTTGCTTATTTGGCTGATGCTGGGAGAGGGAAGCCTAGGGTTGTAGACGGGATGTGACACTATCATTGAAGGGCTGTCATGTGAAGGAGGGACTAAATTTGTTCTGTTTGGACTCAGGAGGCAGAAGGAAGCTGCAAGGAAGTAAATTTAGGCTTGATGCCAAGGAAAATTTCCTAATCGTTGTTCAGTCATGTCTGGCTCTTCATGACCCTATTTGGGGTTTTCTTGGCAAAGATACTGGAATGGTTTTTCTTTTCCAGCTCATTTTACAGATGAGGAAACTGAGGCAAGCAGGGTTAAGTGATTTGCTCAGGATCACACAGCTAGTAAGTGTCTGAGGCAGCATTTGAACTTATGAAGATAAATTCAAGATCCTCCACTCGTTCCACTGCACCACCAAGCTGCCCCTTCCTAATCATTAGAACTCTCTAAAAGTGATTTTACTTGCCTTGAAAGGGTTCACTCTTTGACTGAAGGTCTTTAGGCAAAGGGTGAGCAACAACTTGTCAGATGCGTTGTAGTGGGAATTCCCTTCCTACGTGAGTTGAACGAGATAGCCCATGATGTGCTTTTCAACTTACAAAAGCTGTGTTTCTATGTACATTCTGGGCAGCTTGGTGACACAGTGGATAGGGCTTTGGATCTGGAATCAGGAAGGTCTGAGTTTAAAATCCAGCCTCAGACACTACCTAGCTGTGTGACCTTAGACAAGTCACTTAACTCTGTCTGCCTGAGGTTTCTCATGTATAAAATGAGCTGGAGAAGGAAATGGCAAACCACTCCAGTATCCTTGCCAAGAAAATCTCAAAAGGGTTCACAGAGTCAGACATGACAGAAAGCAACTAAACAACAGTGTACCCTGTACGGTAGCCAGTGTAAATATCCTTGTACCCAATTTACAAATGAACAATTAAGACTCAGAGAGCTTGTGACTTGCTGATAATTGGTAGAGCTGGGTCTTAAGCCAAGGTCTTTAGAATCCCAGAGAAGCCCTTCAGAACATCCTGTCTCATACTTGCTTCTCCCTTCCTTCAGACATTCACAGTGTTTCTACGTAGCCTGTACTCATCTTCACATAAATGAAATATTATAATAATAACATTGACATTTATGTAGTGCTTTAAGATTTGCAAATATCTCATTTTATGAGAGGTAGGAATTATTATTACCCCTGCTTTACAGATAAGAATTATCAGGCAAATAGAAGTTAAGTGACTTGCCCAGGATCACACAATTAGTGAGTGTCTGAAGCAGAATTTGAACTTGGGGCTTCCTGACTCTAGATCCTAACCTCTATTCACTGTGCCTTCTAGCTTCCATCTAGTATACAAAAATTGCTGCTAATAATAATAGCAGACATTTCTGTAATAGCACCTATTATGTATTAGACGCTATGCTAAGTGCTTTACAATTATTATTTCATTTGATCATCACAGCAACCCTGGAAGATAAGCGCTATTATGACTCCCAGTTTACATTTGGGGAAACTCAAGCTGAGAGGTTAAGTGACTTGCCCAGTGTCACACAGCTAGAAACTATCTGAGTCTGAATTTGAACTCAGTTCTTCCTGACACCAGTGGATGGATATTTTTATCTCTATTTATACAAATACACACATGTATATGTATTTATATATGTATATATGCTCATAATATATATGTGTGATATGTATATGTATAATTCTTCCCACCAGTGGGATGGCACCAGACCAAGAGTAGAGAGACATTAGTTCTGGGCCTATCTCAGGCACTAACTAGTTGCGTGACTTAGTAAAAGTCAGTTTATGGTCTCAGCTTCTCTCAGCTTCTTCATCTGCATATTTAAGAGGAAGGACCAGATGCTCCTTCCAATTCAAAAATTTAATATTTCTATATCCTTGCATTATTTTTCCAACTCATTCATGAATTATAGAACCTACTTACCATCCCCTTAAGAAATGGAATGGAAAGCCCTCTTCAAAACTGAATTCAGATTCCTCCTCTGAAAATTAACAGAGTTAGATAAGATGCTTCCTAGCATCTCTTCCAACCCCCTCAAATGAATGATTCTATTTCCTTCATTTGTTTTTCCAACTCACTCAAACATTATCGCTGCCCTTTCGAGATTTGATGAAATGCTGGGGCCAAAATAGGATACATTCTTGGCTGCCAACCTACAGCAAAAATCTCTTTCATTCTTCCTCTGCTGCGCGGTTTGTTGTTCTTTGATGCAAACGGCTTAGAAAAGCTAATATTAGCCTACTCAGTCTATCAGGAGGCTTTGCTTTCCTGGAGTGACAGGCTAATTTCCTCCTTTTCTCTGCTTACCCTTGCACCATTCTAACTGCCATGGGAACAACAGGATAGACATCAAGCATCCTGGAAATATTTTCCGATTTTTTTCTTTAAAATATAAACCAGCCCTATAAACTGAGTAATAAAGGAGAAATAAAACTATTTAAATACTGGAGGACACAATTTCCTCCCTGGGAATCTAAGCCACAGGAAGAAGGTCAAAGATTTACTTAAGGATTTTTGATAAAGTTTTGATCCCCAAGATATATACCCATACAAATTTTATACACATATAAGAGTAAGACAATATGAAAAGTGGTTTTCAAAAGAAATTCAAACCATTAAAAGACCTAAGAAAGACTCTTCCAAATCACTAATAATAAGAAAAGTACAAATTACTTCACAACCATCAATTATCCAAGATGACTGTAAATGTTGGAGGGTTTATGGAAAGGTAGGCACAGTAATTTGCTGGTAATGGAGCCATGAAATGGTCTGATCACTGTATCAAACAATTTGGAATTATACTAATGTGTTGGTAAGCAAAATGGGCTCCTTAGCACTTAGTTCAACAAGTGCCCTTGAAGAGTTTGGCTTTTGTTTGCTTTGAGTAATTCAGTGTATTTCATTGAATCTTACTAATGCTAAGCCCCAGACCCAAACCCCTATTAGGTGTAAAACCTATGTGGGTGTGGATTGGCAACTAAGGTGGGGCCCAAGGTGGGGCTAACTCCAGGGAGGGCCTAGTTTACATGTCTGGGACAGCAGAGGCTCTTAGACCCCGTGGGTTTAAGTCCACCTCTTTGTGACGATTTTAGGTCACATGGGTGAGTCACATGTGCGACTCACCCCTGACGCTGACAAAGATATAAAAGCCAGGGGTTGGCGTCTTCTTCCTCGGAGCTCTTTGCTGCAGCAGTGGTGGCACGTGACACTGGGCCAGCCCTTCCATTTTATAGTTGAAAAACTTGAGACAGATTAAAGTTAAGTGACTTTCCCAGGATCCTATAGTTAGTAAGACTCTTAGGCTGGATTTGAACTCAGGTCTTTCCAACCTTAGATTCAATGCTTTATCTCCTATATGACCTATATGTCTCAGTGCATCAATGAAGGTGAAAGACAGGGAAAGGAAAGTCTAATGTACTCCAAAAATATTTATAGCAACTCTTTTTGTACTGGCAAAAAACTATAAGGAGAGTAAATTTCCTCCATAAGGGGAAGGCAACAAATATCATTGTGTCATATAATAATGACAAATATGAAAAATACTGAGTATCTGGGAAAGACTTTCATTAACTGATGAAGAGCAAAGTATGAAGAACCAGAAGAACAATTTGCCTGATGACAACATTGATGTAAAGCAGAATAACACCAAAGGATATTAGAACTCTGATCCGTGCCTTGACTAATAATGCCTTTGAATAACTTCATAGTAAAGCCTCCTTCTCTCTTTCCTACCTTTCCTCTCCTGCCTCTCCTTTCTAGAGAAATGTTAGATTGTAAATGTTGACTAAAGAACTACAAAAATTACCCTGAGTCGGTCTGTCTGTTTTCTGTCTGTCTCTCTTCTGGGCCACCCCTTCTCTGGTAGGATAAAGGAGACAGGTCTTACCATTTGTCCTCTGGAGTCATGGTAGCCTATCAGACATGGCAAATGTGTTGATTTGTTTCACTTTAAATGTCACAAGGGAGGGTTCTAACTGGGGACACTTTGAGAAGGCCAGTGATACAAAACAGGCACTGACAAAGTTTAAAATATTTGCTTCTGTAATGTTAAGCAGGGTGAGACTTTTTTTTTTTTACTGTTTTCTCTTTTTGAAAGCTAAGGCAATCAAGTGTTTTAATGAGTATTGCCTTTGTTTGAATCAAGAATTATTGATTGGAAACAATGTATATGACTGGTACTGGTGATTAAAGATCTTTCCCACACCCTTTTGCTAAGTAGGTGTGGAGACCTCAGGGCCCTGAACAGGGTATATGTGCTCTGACGTTGGTGTTTTGCTTTTGGGGGCACACTTATTAGAAGAATGTTGGTGAGGAGACTCTGTTTAACCTTTGAAGCCCCTTGTCACCGCCCCAGCTTTGAAAACCCAGACATTGGTGCTTCTCTCTCTGGTAACTATGTATGTGATATCTTGATCAGACAAAAGCCTGTCTGTTGTTCTGTTTATGTTTTCTCTGTTTGTATTTGCTCTTAAGTTCTTTTTCCCTTGAACTAAGTGATTGATATCTGTATGTTTAATTAAAGTGAGATTGTTAACCCCTTAAAATTGCTTTCCTTAGAAAAGCCGATCAAAGAACCGGTGCTAGCAGTCTTCTTGTGTGCTCTTGTTGTTGGTCTTGTTGGTCTTTTACCTCCATAGCAGCTGCTAGCAACATTGTTGTTACATCTTCTTACAGTAGAATTTTTAAAAAGTTCTGACTTCAGCACCTTTGTTTTAATACTAAGAACACAAATATACCATATCTTTTGATCATACTCTATAAGATATCATTTCCTTCCCCATTCTTGGGAAAATACTTATTGAACATTTTGCCACTTTTTCCATACATCTTGGGGAAAGACTCAATTTATTTTATTTTTCAGTTTTCATCATTTTACTTTTACAAGATTTTGAGTTCTAAATTCTTCCCCCGCCCTGCCCTCCTCAATATGGCACGCAACATATTTCCACATTAATCATGTTGTTAAGCATCTTTTTTGGAGGGGATTTTTTTCAGATTTTAGGGGGTTGTTTTTTATTTTTTGGAAGTTTTCATGATTTGCCTGTTTTTTGGGGGGATTTTTATTGGTTTATCATCTTGCTTCATTTAAATTGTATAAAGAAACATTTTCTAACAACTAGATGTATAATTCCTGTGATCTAAATATATATCTTGATGCAAAGACTGGGAAAAAACCCCAAAACACTCAAGCTCTTAAAGTTGCCAGAAAGCTCCCAGAGGAACATAATGGTTGAATCATCACTGTCATAGTTTCTGGTTTGGGGTGCTATGGGATCCAGTGCTCCTTGATTTCATTATGAATTTCTGGAGACTAAAATATGGAAATGCCAGCTCTATGTTATGGCTGACTCAAACATTTTCTTGAGCATTTTCAACACCAAGCTGATGAGGAAATATCTTTTAAGCTATATTTCTCTTGGTCAGAAGAATGAGACAGGCAAAATCATCTGCTCTACACAACCCTCTTATTTGCAAGCAGAGGACCAAAATTATGTTTCACATTCTGGATGAGGGATGGGGGAGGAGAATGCGTCCAGGATGCTCCCGCAAAATTGAGGTCAACATACTTACGTAGCATAAATAACTTGATTGTTAAAGAAAACATCCTGGTGAGGAAGCAAGGAACCTATTGATGCAGGTTGGCACCTTCTCTGAAACTTTTAGTTTTAAAGAGTGGGCTAGAACATTGAGAGATTAACTGACATAGCTAAGATGTGTCATAGGAGTGACTTGAACCCAAATAATCCTGGTTTCCAGACTAACTTTCCATCTGTTACACCTTGTTGCTGCTATCAAAATGCAGTTATCCTCCCCCTTCCCATCCTCTTTCCCCTTCCTTCTCCCCCTCCCCCTTCTTATATCCCTTCTCCCTCATGTCATCCCCCTCCCCATCTTCCCTTCCCCACCTCCCTTCTCAAACAGAGTGCTTAATATATGTGTTATTTGGGAGAGGGGGAAGGAAGCAAAAATAGGTCTATTAGATCTCCTGGCAGATATGCCAGAAGGAATAGAGACCCTGCTCTATATGAGGGTGATCTCTATGTGGCAGCAAAGTTTCCAGAGTGGAAGAGGAATAAAAAGAAGTGAAAAAGGAACAAGAGCTGTTCTCAAGGGAGGTCAAATAAGAAAGGATGAGATTTGTTCTACTTGGCCCCGTAAGCCAGAATTAGAAGCAAGAAGTGGAGTTACTTAAAAGGTAGATTTATTATCTGCTTAAGGAAAAACACATCGTAATCACAACTTTTCCAAAGTGGAAGAGGCTACACAGCAGAGAGTGAGTTCCTCATCACTGAGGTCTTCAGCTGGACTTTGGGTGTCCACTCGTCATTTATGATGCACATAGAAGGAATGCCTTCTTTTTTTAAAACAATATTTTATTCTTTTCTCAATTACATGTTAAAACAATTTTTTAACATTTTTAAAAAAGTTTTGAGTTCCAAATTCTATCCCTCCCTCCCCCTTCCCTGAAATGGTAAAAAACCTGATATGGGTTTGTATATGGAATTCCTTTTTGAGTATAGGGTGGACGAGGTGACCTCTGCACATTACTAATTATACTTTGACTAGGGATGGCCTGGATATCCATGTGATCCACTAAATGGAGAATTCTAAGAGGCCTTGCAGATCATATTTCATTTTATAGACATCAGGAAACTGAAGTAGGAATAAGGTAAATTGGTTACTCCCGTCCAAGCAGGGAGCAAGAAACGGAGCCAGGTTCTGGACCCTGGGCCCCTTACTGGGGATCCGGACCTCTTCCTAGTCAACCTTCAGAATCCTTTCCTTTGTCTTCCCAAGGTAGAAAAAGTTATCACCCCACCTCCTCTGCCACTTCTGTCTGGGCTAGCATATTGAGCTGAGCATATTCTTCTTCTTCCCTGTTTGCTCTTTTCCTCTTTATGGTTGTTGACTCGTTTCTATCATGTCTAATTCTTCGTCACCCCAATTGGGGTTTTCTTGGCAAAGATACTGGAGTGCCAAATGGTTTGCCATTTCCTTAAGCAGCTCATTTTACACATAAGGAGACTGAGGCAAACAGGGTTAAGTCATTTGCCCAGGGTCACACAGCTAGTAAGTGTCTAAAGTTGGATTTGAACTCTGGTCTTCCTGACTCCAGGCCTGGTGCTCTATCCACTGCTCCACCTGGTTGCCACTTTTCTTCTTTATACTCCTTTCTTATTCAAATTTCATTTCTCTCTTCTTTTTAGTAGGTTGGAATCTTGATTTGAATGAGTTTTCACTGTAACCTGCTGGCTCCTTGAGTGTTAAACCAGTTTAGGCCAATACGTTAGAGCTATAACTAGCAATTTTTGCACCAGGGCAAATGGCATTGAATAAATTCCAAAATCAACATTTAGAGACAAATCCATCTGTGTTAAGGAAAGTGTGACTGATAGGGAAAGAACTCATATGGACTGCATCTGCAGTTTCTCTCCACTATCCAGGGACTTCCTATGTTGACTACTTATTGCCAATAACTAGGTGCTAGGCTCAGTTGTTTCTATACTACTGAAGGAAGTGCTGTTATTACTCTTTACATTTCATTTTTCTGGTGCAAAGCAATTGTCACCCTTGGTGTGGTTCTATTCTATGAAAACATTCACTTACGTGTGCTGGTCTTTAGGATAGCGAACATGGGAGCACTTTGGTAATAATTCCTGAGTAGATGTTATTTTTATTTTAACAGCAGGATCATATCATCTCTACCAAGATGCAATAAAAAGTAGACAAAAGGATATTGAAATCTAGGTCTCATTATAAATATTAGCTCATAGACTAAAAATTAATTAGGAAGTGCTAATAAGTTTCCCATGTTACCTAATCTACCCAGGTGATCAATATATGCATATGTGTGGCTACACATACATACATATATGTAAATATATACATGTATGTGGATGAATGAAATAAAGAATTCATTAAGCGCTTGCCATATGCCAAACACTGTGCTAAATGCTAGGGATACAAATTTACAAATTAAACCATATTTCCTCTCAAGAAACTCACGTTCTAATGGGTTAAGACAATGCATGTAAAAGATTTCACTGCAAGTAGGTTGGAAGGGTCTCATGGTCCTTAGGATTCAGTGGCAAAGCAAATATCAATGCCTCTTCTGTCAAAATCATGTTTTCTGATGTCAAACCATTCGACGGTGCCAAAGACTTTAATGGCAAGAGATTACATTTCTGGGTCTACAGGAACAGTGGCAAGGCTGTATCTCAACAGAGATTGCTTCCCAGGATGATGGTGGCAGGTATTAGAATAGAAGCATTACTGTTCTTAAACATCTTGGTTCAGGGTCCTGAGCTGTCACCATTAGAGTCTATGGGGGGATGGTGCTCAAGGTAGTGGTAGTGGTGATCTAACTTTTGTGGCACCTGCTGCCTCTTGTCTCTCCTCCAGGGTGCCTTGCTGTTTATACTAGGCTGGTTTGCTTCCTCTGTGGGTAGTAGTTGGTGGGGATGGATGGCCCCCTCTCCAAAGAAGTTGCCTCTCCCCATGATGGCTCTGAGGGTTAAGGTTGCAACAAGACCAATGGTTGGGTGCTGGAGGGGGGAAGGTTCTGCCACAATATATATATATATATATACATATGTATTCGATTCAATTAACATTTATTAAGTAACATACACAAGCAACATATACAATGTGTACAAGGAATTATTGTATTAAGTATGGAGAATTAAAATAGCAAAAACTTGAGAGGTTTTGCCCTCAATAATTTAACCTTTTACTGGGAGATATAAAAACAAATAGATAAGTAAATAAGTAAACACAATATAATTCAAGGAAAGCTTTGATGATTGGGGAGAACCAGGAAGAGTTTCCCACAGGTGTTAGTACCCAAGTTGAAACTTTAAGCAAGCTAAAGATTCAATAAGTTAGAGGTGAGATGGAAAGGAGTTCATTCTGAGCATGGGAAGACGGTGCAAATGTGGAAGACCGATTGCTGAGTTCAAGGGACAGTAACTAGTTCCATTTGACTAGAAGATAGATTGTGTGAAGAGATAAATGAATAAATTAAAGTAAAATAAATCTGGAAAGGTAGGTTGGAGTCAGAGATTTTGTGAGTGCAAACACACACACACATTCTCTCTATCTGTCTGTCTGTCTGTCTGTCTGTCTATTTATCTATCATTCTATCTATCTGTCTGTCTGTCTGTCTATCTATCATTCTATCTATCATCTATGTAACTATCTACATGTATATATATACATATATGTATATATTTCAACCAATCAAGACACAAACCTATGTATAAAACAATGTAGCCTTAGATGATTATAATAATAATTCATATTTCTATATTTTAAAGTTTGGAAAACACTTTCTTCCCAGTAATCTGGAGGGGTAGGCAGTGGGGTACAGTGGTAATAGGGCTCTATTTGAACTCAAATCTCATTTCTGCTTTTTACAACCTGGGTTATCTTGGGCAGTCATTTAACCTTCAGCCTCAATTCCTCATCTGTAACACAGATGTGCTTGGACCAGATGATTTCTAGAGTCTCTTCTAGCTCTAAATCTATGATTCTATGAAATTATTCCTATCCTTATTTTGTACAGGTGGAAACTGAAGATTAATTCCTTGACTAAATTAGAATAGCTATCAGGTGTTGGAGCCAACATTCAAATATGAGTATCCTGGCTATAGAAGCATTACTCTTTTTAATTTATTGGAGGTGATAAATATTGTACCATGTTATAAGTCTTAAAGATAATTCATTAGACTTTGAAAAATATTTACAGTCAATCCTCAACATTCAGAGTTTAACTTTCACCTTTAATAACCTCATTTTCACTTTTGCTTTGGCAACCTTGCACTTTTGTAGATATGCATGGTAAAGAAAAAATGAGAGGTGAAATGCGAGCACTTTTGTGGAGAGGCTGATTAGGTGTTTCACTAGCCTTCTTCACCCTATCATTGTGAAGGCTCCCTGTCTATTCATCTCATATTTTCATTGTTTGCCTTTAAAACTCAAGTTCTGTGTTACAATTTTGTGTTGCAATTATGGCCCCAAAGCTTAGTGCAAGTCCTTGGCTTTTAAGCCCAAGCCTGCAAAGTCAGTGATGTGTCTTAGTGAGAAAATAAAGGTGTTAGATAAACTTTGTGCTGGAATGTCTGCAGCTGCTTTGGTTGGGCCATACTACATCCACTATCCACTAAAGTGTTCATGAATCTGCTCTATGAGTAACCTTTCAAGTGCGGGATGAGGGAATTGAAAAAATGGAAAAGCAGCTAAGTTTGTGGGTAAATGAGATGGCGGTCACGCCTGCCCTTGGGTGGTCAAACAATCATCCAGCCTCTCCTGCTGCCAGTGCAGCTGGCCAGCCTGGGGCTCAGCGGCCAAACTGGAGTGGGGACTCGCCCTGAGGCATGTGCTTTTCATCCAGGATCAGTTCAACCACTGTGTCAAAGGAAGATTAGAGGTGGCAGATTGCCCCTTTTCCTTTTTTACCTTGGGATTCTTCTGACATCATTGCCTCTGCCACCTTCCTGTCCCTTCTGGGATGCTGGTCCTCTCCCCTGCATTTTATAGGTTATTTCATGCTTGCTGTGCTAGGAAAAATACACATTGCCAGAATTAATGTTTAGTTATAAAGAATTATATGCAGAAAAGTGTATTTTCAGTAATCTCTAGTGAAAGATTATAATTTCTGGTGGTCATGGGAACCTAATCCCCCATTTCCCATAGATTCAATGCATCAGCCTTCCTTTTTTTTTCACTTTTGTGCTGTTTTCTAGGAATGTTAGTGCTATGAAAGTTGAGGATCGACTGTGGACAAAAATGTTTATGTAGTGAAAAATGACAAATCAGGAGATGGTTAGCCCACTGTTTCCAGTTGGCTTAAAAATCCAAATAGAATGTATCATACAGCTGACCAAGTGGCTGTGTAGGGATTGGACATTAGTTTAATTTTTTTAAAGGTTGGATCAAAAATAGCTCTGTGACTAACAGTAACTGCAGCCCAAGAGAACTAAGAAACATTTCAAATTTATTAGTGAGGGCGTATTTGACTGGTGAGTGAACCACGTATCACAAACAGAAGATTGTAGATCTAAAGAAGGGTAGAAAGAATTGCTTCAAGTCCTATAACTTTGGCTTTTAAATTATGCATTTGAAGGAGGAAAGTATTGATCTTTGGAGTGAGGCCCAGTGTTAAACTAATGAGAGACTGTCATGCATTATGCTTTTGAAATTTAAGTTAGTAGGAAAGATAAAATATAAAATCATTTGTTAAGGTTTGAAGATGGCAAAATATATGTTACTGAGACACATCCTTTATGCTGACTAGCACTGGAGAGAACACAGGGCCAGAAAGCCAAAGCATCAGGAAATTGGGAATAGAATTTGATCAGATGCAAAAACCATTCCATGTGAAGGAGAAACAATATAAAGAAGTGGTTTTCAGAGAAAGGATGAAAAGAGAAAAAAATGAGAGAAGGGAAAAGATGACTAGAAAGAGAGAAAGAAGGAGAGAAGGAAGGGAACTGAGCAAAAGAGCATGAAGAAACAAAAGAGAGAGTGGGAAAAAGGAAGAGAGGAAAAAGGAGACAGAGAAAAAGACAAAAGAAAAATCATGGAGATATAGGAAAATGCTATAATAACTGAGGAGTCTGTGACTCATCAACAGAGGAAACCCTTTGACCAGTGCAGATCATAACCCATCTATAATTTTGTAGATGAGTCTTATGAAGTTATCTGAGACACTTCGAGGCATAGTAATAATAACCACAATAATAATAGCTAGCATTTAACACGGCACCTTAAAGTTTACAGTTTTTTGCATATATTAGTAAAAAATGTATTAAGCACTTACTATTTTTGTCATCCACTCTTTTGTTTTTTAAATTAATTTAATTTTTTAAAGTTTTTTTAATTTATTATTTTTTTAGTTTACAACACTCAGTTCCACAAGTTTTTGAGTTCCAAATTTTCTCCCTCTCTCTCTCCTTCCCCCTCCCCACCGCAAGACCACATATAATCTGATATAGGTTCTACGTATACTTGCACATTAAACTTCTTTTCCAATAATCAAATTGTAAAGAAGGATTATAACCAATGAAATGAACCATGAGAAAGAAGAAACAAAACCAAAAATAAAATAAAATTTTAAAAAAAGAGAGCAAATACTTTTAAGTACTTGCCAGGCACTATGTTAAGATTTGGGGATACAAAATAAAAGCCTCCTCGAAATCAGCCTTGGATCTCAAAGAGCTCACAGTCTCATGGGGGAATCAACATGAAAACAACTATGTGGAAACAAGACACATACAGAATAAATTGGAGATAATCAACAGAGGAAAAGCACTTACATTAAAGAGGACCATATTACCTCATTTGATCCTTACAACAACCCGAAGTAGGTCTTAGTATTATCCCCATTTTACAGATGAAGAAACTGAGCAGGCGAGGTGTTTCCCAGGGTTATATAGCTAGCACCTGGCATTCCAGGTTGTTTTGACTCTAATTCATGGTTAACAGGAAAATAAGGAGGATGAGTGAGCCCTATGGATTTTCCACTTTTAGCATTATAACGATACAAAAGCAACTTGTCACTTACTAGCTATGTGACCTTGGGCAAGTCACTTAACCCCAATTGCCCTGCCTTCCCCCCCTGCAAAAAAAAAACACACCACGCTTTATTTTAATTATTTATATTTAATTATTTTAATTGGACTTTGAAGTCTGTGGTTGGAAAAACAATTTAACGTAGGCAGGGATTTCACAAATTCCATATGCATTGTTAAAACTCCTGGATGTGACTTTAAGGTCACAAGTACATCAGGAAAATGCTTCTTGAGCCAGGCTTCTCAAAGGTCAAGTGCCTTGATGTCTCCCAATATATGCTCACACTATTGGTAGCTGTAGGATTGAGTATGATTTACATTTTTTCTGGGTTGATTTTATTTCTTATTTATCTTTATGGTTTTTTAATTGATATTTTCTGTTTACTACATTCTACATATCACTCTCTTCTCCCTTCCCTAAGAACCATCCCATATGACAAATAGTTTTTTTTTGAAGGGGGGAAAGGCTGCACAACTGATCTATATGTGGAAAAAGTCCAAAAAACATGTGCAATGTGGAACACCTGGGGAGTCTCATCTCTACAATGGTTAGGTTGAGGGTATCTTCTCATATATCTTCATTTGCATCCCACTTTATAATTTTGTTTCATTCACTTTTGATTGTTTTTGCTGTGATGTTCTTTCCATTTACATTGTGGCAGTCACTGTATACTGTATATTATTTTCTTAGCTTTCCTTACTTCACTCTGCAACAGTTCATCTTTACATACTTTGCATTCATCCCAAACATCATTTCTTATATTACAGTAGTACTCCATTACATTTAAGTGCCACAATTTGTTTAGCCATTCCACAGTTGACGGGCATCTACTTTGTTTCCAGTTCTCAGCTTTCGAAAAAAAGTGCTGCTTTAAATATTTTGGAGTATACGGGGTTTTCTTGGGGTATAAGCCCAGTAATAGAGTCTCTGGTTGAAAGTGTGTAGACATTTTAGTCATTGTATTTGCATAATTCCAAATTGCTTTCCATAAGGTCGTAACACTTTATAGCTTCACCAACAATGTTATCAGTGTGACTATTTTCCCACAGCCCCCCCACCCCAACATTTGACTGTTGGTATTTTTTGTCATTTTTGCTAATTTGCAGGATGTGAGGTGAAACCTCATGGTTGTTTTGATTTGCATTTCTATTAGTAATTTGGAGCATTGTTTGTATGGTTGTACTTTGCAATTTTTTTGAGAACCGTTTCTTCGTGTGCTTTGACCATTTATAGTGGAATGGCTATTAACTATATATACACATATACATATAATATTATATAAGCAATGAATAAGACAGAAATAATTCACATATACATATGAGTATTATATGAATTTTTTATGTATATTGAATGCCAAACCCTTATCAGAGAAACTTGATACAAAGATGTTTTTCCCATTTGACAACTTCCCTTCTTGTCCTAGGTACATTAATATTGTTTGTGTAGAAACTTTTTAATTTCAAGTGATCAAAGGTATCTATTTATCTTTTGTAATTGCCTCTCTTATTTGGTTAAGAATATATCTCTTACTCATAGCTGTGACAGATAAACAATCTCTTTCTTTTCTATTTTTTTTTTTGGAGTATGATCTTTAATCACATATCCATTTAGAATGTATTATGGAGTATGGTGTAAGGTGCTGGTCTAAGCCTAATTTCTACCAGACTACGTTGTAGTTTTCCCAGCAGTTTTTCATTAAATAGGGTTTTTTTCCCCTAGGTAATTTATGCTTTTCACTTTATCAAACTCTGGGTTATTGAGTTCTATTGTTTCTGAATCTCCCTTGTCTGGTCTGTTCCATTGATCTGTCTCTCTATTCTTTAACCAATACCAGGTGGTTTTGAGGACCATTGCTTTATAATATAGTTTGAGGTCTGGAAGTGCTGTTTCTTTTTAGTCCTTACTTTTTTCATTATTTCCCTTGATATTCTAGATCTTTTTTTTCCCCAAATGAATTTTGTTATTATTTTATCAAGCTCTGTAAAGCATTTCCTTGGTAGCTTGGTTGGTATAGCATTAAAAGCATAAATTAATCCTGGGTCGATTTTAAATTCAAAGTTACATGCAAGCATCACTGATTCCATTAATTTTTCTTTTTAGCTCCCATTGAAATAGATCTAAATGGTGATTGTTCATCAAGTTACCATGCCTGAAATGCTTTATTAACTAGACCATTACTCTGGAAATAAAAAATGGCAATTCAAGGAAAAGATTTGTGCTTCCACAAACATAACTCTTAGAATCGCCTCATGCTGTTCAAATGTTCATAAACAATACGACATGAGCCTTGAGTTGGCAGAAAGTAAAGCAAGCATCTTTATTATACTCACAGTTAGGGAGGCATTCAAAGAGGATGGTGATAGGTCAGGTCTCACAAACATCTTGATAAAGGATTTACTGTCTGAACCTGTAAAGCTCAGCATTTTTGTTTTGTTTTGCTTTTTATAAGGTTCTTATCTGGGTCCTGGGGCACCAGACATTGGGAAAAATGAGCCAGGACCTTAGAACTGATGTGCAGGTGCAGGTTTGGGGGCTGATTCTGATTCATAGTGTGTGTGTGTGTGTGTGTGTGTGTGTGTGTGTGTACATGTACAACTGAGGAATTGATTTTGAGCTTACCTTCTTAAAGCGAGTAAATATGTTTAAACAGATAGCAAACAGAAATTAGAGAAATAATAAAAATTAGATATACTAGAAAATATACAAAGTGAATGAGCTCTTGGATGGGAGTAGATGAAATACTATCCAAGGGGGAATTTCCCAAAGTATTTGGGGAGACAATCTGGGAATCAGGGACATACCAAGAAGTCAATTTTCCCTGTGGGATTTCAGCTTATATACCCTGAGTCTCTTCAGGAATTTATATTCTAATATGGGAAGATAACCCATAAAAGGGAGGGGTGGAGAGGGAAATATGACTTCCAAAGGACAAGTGATTGACATGCCCTGTCCAAGAATGATAATGCTGATTTGATTATTTAAGAGCAAGATGGGAAGGAGGAAGCCGGAACAAGAGAATTTTGCAGATTTTCTGGACGTGTAGTGGGTCTGGGCCTGGTCAGCAAAAGGTGAATACCCAACAATCAGAAGTCAGGGATGGCAGCTTGAGTACTAGGTCAAAGGTGGAGGCTAGAGCTCAGAAACACAGCAACTTGTATACAACAGGGAAGTAGCATCATTTAGTTGGTGCTTAGGCCCAGGATTAAACTATGAGAAGCTTTTCAATCTATAAAGTGTTCATTCATTTTTTACCTGTTATATTGTTTTCCTTTTCACCCCTACTTTGCTCAAATGTTCCCCTGTAGTGTTATATAGTATATCCTTTACAAAATATCTACAGAGTGATATGGTCTTTGCCTATTACTCAGCTTTCTAGGTTAGCTGCCTAACCTGCTACCTGGTTTTCACATTCATATCAACTAAGTTTTAGTTCCTGTCACATACTTGGTTAATGAGAAAGTATCAAACAAGGTGATAGGCTTTTAGTGAGAAGAGGGAAGGAAAGGCAGGGACAGAGGAGACCCTTCAGTATTCTTTGTAGAGGGGTGCTGGGGGGATTAGGTTATGGAAGAACAGGACAGGACAGCCAGACAAAGTAGTGATGAAAGTCAAGCAGATCAGGCTAGCCTGCCTGGCCAGGAGTTGGGGAACAGGGTAGATCAAGAAAGTGGGCAGAGGGAACAAGCATTTATTAAGTGCTTACTGCATACTAGATCCAGTATGTGCTAAGCGACTCACAATTATTATATCACAACAACTCTGCAAGGTAGGTGCAATTATCATCTCCTTTTTATAGCTGAGGAAATGAGGCACAAAGAGGTTAAGTTACTTGCCCAGGATCACACAGTAAGTATCTAAGGACAGATTTGAACTCAGGTCTTGCTAATGCTGTACCCAATGCTCTATCCACTGTGCAACCTTGCTGCCTGGCAATGTTCTCTCTCCCCTCTCAGGGCCAAGTCATGTGAAATCACAAGTTTTTAAAAAATCATCCTAACTCTATTTTGAAGGCTATAAGGCTATAGAAAGCACTACCTTGAAATCGAATGCTTCTTATAGGAAAACAGAAACACTGGTGCAATTGCTAGAGTATACACCCACAATAGTACTCCTGTTAACCTATCCATGTATTTTTTTCCTTCATTTCGTGTCTATGTTCTCTGATGACATAGTCCAGGATGCTGGTGGAATTGGAGAGGCTTGAATTAGCCTCCACCCGCACCAGTCTCCTACAACACCAACTGGATTTGTTGCAAGCAAGGATATTACGGCGACATCTGGAGAAGTTTGAATTAACTTAGCAACAAGTGAATTGACCCACAGAGGCCACTACTAGGCCTCTACCCCAGAGAGATCAAAGAATGATGCAAGGGAAGTATATGTATAAAATGGTCATAGGAAGTTTTTTTGTAATGGCAAAGACCTAGAAAAAAAGGATACCTATCAGTTGAGGAATGGTTGAACAAAGTATGGTATAGGAATATAATGCCATAAGAAGTGACCAAAGGGATGATTTCATAGAAACCCTGGAGGACTTGTATGAACTGATGTTGAATGAAATGAGAAGAGCCAGAAAGACAGCTTCACAATAGTAACAACCTTATAAAGACAAATAACTCTAGCCTTAACCCTTAGTAATATAATAGCCAACCATGATTCTAGAACTAAATAATGAAGCATGAGTCCCACATTCTGACAAAGAGGTGATTCAAGATGCAAAATAAGACATCCATTTTCAAACATAGCCAATGGAGGCATTTGTCTTGCTTGACTATATGTGTGTTATAAGGGTTTTGTTTTTCTATTTTTTCAGTGGTGGCAAGGGATATAATGGGGAGGAGGGTAAGTAGGGGCCATATTAGTATAAGAAAAGATAGAAAATGAGGTCATCGAAGCATTTTTAAAGGCACAGGAGAGAACAGAAAGAGAGCCAGAAGGAAACAGAAAAGCAGGACAGCTTTGAAGATTACATGTTGAATTTATTATATGCTTAAAAAGAAAAGTAAGCTGCATCTAACAGACATTCATAGTTCCATGTACGGTCTTCTTATTTTATTCTACTTTGTAAATAGAAGTAGTCATTTTATTTAATATTTGTTAGGTTTAGAATTTAAAAATTTTTCTTTTAAAATTAATTATTTGTTTTACTCCCCATCCTCCCACAAGGTGAGAATTTCCTTTTCTAAAGAATCAAGTTATACTTAGAAACTGAAAGAAAAAAATAAACCATTATGGAAAGATTCATTAAGAATTAATGAATCCAGGGCAGCTAGGTGGCGCAGTGAGTAGACCATTGGCCCTGGAGCCAGGTGGAGCTGAGTTCAAATCCTGCCTCTGACATTTGACACACTTACTACCTGTGTGACCTTGGGAAAGTCACTTAACTCCAATTGCCCTGACTTACCCCCTCCAAAAAAAAACCACAAAAGAATTAATGAAGGCATCCTGTGAGAAGCTTGGCTTCCTTGAGTTTTTTTTTTAAATTCTGAAACTAGATTTGTCTAGAATAGCACTAAAACATGAACATGGTAGCTATTCAAAATGTCTTTTGTGTAAACCAGGGAATTTTTTTCTTTCTTTTATTTAAATAAAAACCAACTCATATACTTTTTTATTCAATTCCTTTGTAGAGGCCTTGATTGAGAACCTCATTCAGTGGGGAAGACTTCTCTCAGAAATTTTTGCTAGGTTCCTGCTATATTGAGAAACTGCCATTTTTGAACAAGTCCTGGCATTGGGAAAATCTTCATGTTGGCAGCCACTGGATTAGATGATCTATAAGGTCCTCGTCACCTTCATTCCTTCCTTGGAATTCTCTTGGACAGCAAAATATGTGTTTTTTTTCCTTCAAATCTATTTTGTCTGTCACTCAATATGGCGATGGCTATCTCTAAACCATCTAAGGTGAAAAGGTGTAAAACATTTGATAGAATGCAGTATCTGTTCATTTCCTAGGTAGACTACACTTCTAAACCATAAAATTTTAGAAGCACAGCTCAGCTATCACATTTGGCCCAATCCCTTCATTTTATAAAGAAGGAAACTGAGTCACATAGGGGAGAAATGACTTGCCCAAGTTCACAAAGCTAATTAGTGTGAGCATCAGGATTCAAACTCATGTCTTTCAATTCCCAATCCATTGTCAGTGCCACTAATCTAGTCTCCTAATATTTGTAGTTTTCAATTCTCATAGAAACACTTAGCCACAAAATACTATTTTGTCATGAGATTGATCTTTACCAGTGGACTTATGGTAAGGACTTCTGGTCACTAATGCTGAGAGCTGATTAGAGCTGGTGATCCAATGGTAAGTGATTTGACATGAGTCCAGTCTGTTTCGTAGGAACCTTTAATTTTTTTGTTGTTATAGAGTTATCTAACTTTTTAGTACTATTGGCTGAAAGAATCATAGGGTCTATAATTGGCTAAATGTTTTTATTTTGCTGAAGCATAGAGTTAAAACTGAAGATTTAGAAAAAGAAAAATATAGAAAAATTTTCAGAGAAGTATTAAATGAAAGGATCATGGTTAGTTGTCAGGGACGTTATAGAAAGAATTCCTGTAGGGACTGGACTAGCTAATTTCTTTTTTTTTATTATTAAGCTTTTATTATAATTTTAATATTTTAATAGTATTTCATTTTCCCCCAAAATTACATGTCAAGACAATTTTTAGCATTCATTTTTATGTGATTTTGAGTTCCAGATTTTTCTCCCCCTTTCTTTCCCCTCCCCTATTCCTTAAATGGTAGGTAATATAACATAGGTTATACATGTGCTGTCACAGTTGTGAAAGAAGCAGATAAAAAGAACAAAACACAAAAAGAGTAAAGTAAGTGAAAAAAGTATGTTTCAATCTGTATTCAGAATCCATCAGTTCTTTATCTGGATGTGGATAGCATTTGTCGTCCTGAGTCCTTTATACTTGTCTTATATCATTGTATGGCTGAGAAGAGCTGAGTCATTCTTTGTGGGTTATCATACAATGTTGCTGATACTGTGTACAATGTCTTCCTCGTTCTGCTCATTTCACTTTGCATGAGTTCATTCAAGTCTTTCCAGGATTTTGTGAAATATGCCTCTTCATCATTTCTTGTTGCACAATAACATTCCATTGCATTCATATACTGCATCTTGTTGAGCCCTTCTTCATTTGATGGATAAACCTTCAATTTCCAATATTTTGCCACCACTAAAAGAGCTGCATATTTTTGCACATAAGGTCCATTCCTCTTTTTTATGATCTCTTTAAGACACAGACCTAGTAGTGGTATTGCTGGAGTTTGGTTACCCTTTGGGCATACTTTCAAATTGCTCTCCAGAATGGTTGGATCAGTTCACAACTCCACCAACAATACATCAGTGTCCCAATTTTCCCACATCCTCTCCAATATTTATTATTTCCTTTTTTGTTTTGGTTATGTTAGTCAATCTGATAGGTATGAGGTGGTCCCTCAGAGTTGTTTTAATTTGCGTTTCTCTAATCAAAAATTATTTAGAACACTTCTTCATATGCCTATAGATAGCTTTGATTTCTTCATCTGTAAACTGCCTGTTCATAGCCTTTGACAATTTGTTAATTGGGAAATGGCTTGTAGTCTTATAAATTTGACTCACTTCTCTATATATTTAAGAAATGAGGATTCTGGTTTTTGATCCACTCTGCTGTCTGCTTCCATTTTATGGGAGAGTTTATCCTATTAACATTCACAGTTATGATTATTTACTGTGTATTTCCCTCCATCCTATTTTTTCTCCTGTTTGTGCTTTCTCTCTTGTTACCCTTTCCCTCCTCAGTACTGTTTTGCTTCTGTCTACCCACTCCTTGGTCTGCCCTCTCTTCTGTCAGTCCTCCTCCCACCCCCAGCTTACTTAATTTTCTCCCCTCCTACTTTCCCATCAGGTAAGATAGAGTTCTATATTCAACTGATTTTGTATATTATTCCCTCTTTGAGCCAATACTGATGAGAAAACAGTTCAAGCAATGCCTATGGCCAACCTTCTCATCTTTTTCCATCACTGTAATAGGTTTTTCATGCCTCTTCATGTGAAATCATTTACCTGTCCCTTCTTTATGCACCCAGTGCACTCTTCTTTCTCGTCTCTTAATTATTTTTATGTCATTCCCTCAAATTTACCTTGTACTTGTACCCTCCCTCTAGTTGTACTATTAGTGGTATATATTTTTTAAGAATTACATGTATCATCTTCCCATGTAGAGATATAAACAGTTCAGTTCCATTGAATCTCTTATGTTTTCTTTTCTCTTTTTTCTTTTTTAGGCTTCTCTTGGGTCTTGCTATTAGAGATCAATTTTTTTTGTTCAATTCTAGTCTCCTCCTTATGAAAGCTTAAAATCCTTCTATTTCATTGAATGACCATTTTTTCCTTTGAAGTATTATGCTTAATTTCACTGGATAAGGTGATTCTGGGTTGTAATCCTAGCTCCTTTGCCTGCTGGAATATTATGTTCCATGACCTCTGATCCTTTAATGTTGCAGTTGCTAAGTTCTGTGTAATCCTGATTGTGGCTCCCTAATATCTGAATTGTTTCTTTTTGGGCACTTCCAGTATTTTTTCCTTAACCTGATAGTTCTGGAATTTGGCTATAATGTGCCTTGGAGTTTTATTTTATATCTCTTTTCTGAGGTGATTGATTGGTAGATTCTTTCAATGCCTATTATGACCTCTGGTTCCAGAATATCAGGACAGTTTTCCTTGATAATTTCTTGAAAGACACTGTTCAGGTCCCCCTTTTGATTATGGCTTTCAGGTAGTCAATGATTTTGACATTATCTCTCCTGGATCTGTTTTCCAGGTTAGTTGTTTTTCCAATGAGGTATTTTACATTTTCTTCTATTTTTTCATTCTTTTGAATTTGATTGATTCTTGATGTTTCATCTTGCCCAATCCTAATTTTTGAGGAGTTGTTTTCCTCACTTAGCTTTTGTACTTCCTTTTCCATTTGGCCAATTCAACTTTTTAAGCATTTGTTTTCTTTTTCCAAGCTATTGCCTTTTTTTCATAATTCTCTTGCATCACTCTCATTTCTTTTCCCAATTTTTCTTCTACCTCTCACATAACTTTTAAGCTCCTTTTTGAGTTCTTCTATGAGTTACTTCTGGGCTTGAAACTATGTCCCGTTTTTCTTTGGGGCTCGTTCCATGGGCATTTTGACATTGTTGTCTTTTTCTGAGTTTGTGTCTTGATTTTCCCCATCACCATAATAACCTTCTATAATCAGTTTCTTTTTTGTTGTTTTTTGCTAATCTTTTTTGGCCTTTTTCTTTTCTTTTAAATTTGAGCTCTGCTCCCAGGGCGGAAGGGACACTACACTGTCTCAGGCTTCTTGTGCTAGTGGGTGCAGGTCCTAGCTGTTTACCTCATATTGCATTGATGTTGCCTTAAGACCCATGGGGGACCCTCATGTCTAGTGCTGTGCTGAGGAGGTGGGGTGGGCAGTGACTGGTGCTGCTGGAGGTCATAGGGGTCTGGCAGCTTACTTGCTGCTGAGCCAGGGTCCTAGGGCTGGTGTCTGGCATGTGCTGAGAGTGGTGGATCGTTTCTGCATTTCCCTGGCATTATGCTGAAGCACATCTGGCTGCTTGTAGCAACAATGCTACTTGCCGCTACTGTGGCTATGTAAGGGCAATTATACCGGCACACAGGAGGGTTACTAGCACAGGTTCTTTGATCTGCTTTTCTAAGGAAAGCAACTTTAAGGGGTTAACAATATTACTTTAATTAAAGATACATATATCATTCACCTAGTTCAGGGGGAAAAGTCAGCACCCCGAACTTCAGAGAAAATACAAACAGAAATTACAAGCAGAGAAAAATAACATAAATGGAACAAACAAGCTTCTAACTGTCTGATCACAGCAACACATAAGAGTGACCAGAGAGAGAAGCACCAAAATCTGGGTTTTTAAAGCGGGGCGGGGGGGGGGGCTCCTTAATGGCTCCTCAGAGTCAAAGCACAGGATACTCTTCCAGTGAGTGAGCCCCAAATAAAATGCTAACCCCAGAGTATATATACCCTTTTTCAGGGCCTGAGGGTTTCATACCTCTCAAGGGCTCCACACCTCTCAAGAGCTTCACACCTCTCAAGGGCTTCACATCTCTTGTGACCTAATTATTAAAAGGGTGTGGGCCTTCTTACAAACAAAGACAAGACTCAATCAAAGGGACTTGATTGTCTTAGTGCTGAGAAGCACTCAAAAAAAGAGTAAAAAGTCCCACTTTGCTCACCTGTATACGCTGTAGGTTTCCTTTTTGCCCCATCTATGGTGAAATGTATTTCAGTTCTCACAGTTGGAGTCTGTACAGTCCCCTGGCTATGCTGAGGCAGGTAGGGGGTTTTTGCCGTGACACCTCGCCCCCTGTCCCCATTGGAGCTTGCCTGGTGTTGCATTTGCCTGCTGTGCTGCACTGGGTCTCAGAATCTCCCTCTGGTTTGCTGAGGCAGGACTCATTGCTCACTTGCAGGGACACTTCCTGTCCTGGACTGCACCCTCCTTTTGCCTGAGTGAGATGGACCTTTACCGCAGATCTTCCAAGTTTCTTGAGCTAAAAGATTGCTTCACCACCTTTTTCATGGTCTTGCATTTTCTTATTCCTTTGGTTCTGTTTTATAATATCTTGAGTTCTCATAAAGTCACTAGCTTCCACTTGCTGCAATCTAATTTTTAAGGTAGTATTTTCTTCACTGTTCTTTCGGATCTCCTTTTCCATTTGGCTAATTCTGCCTTTCAAGGCATTCTTCTCCTCATTGGCTTTTTGGAGCTCTTTCGTCATTCGGATTAGTTTAATTTTTAAGCTGTCATTTTCTTCAGTATTTTTTGGGTCTTCTTTAGCAAGTTGTTGACTTGTTTTTCATGGTTTTCTTGCATCTCTCTCATTTCTCTTCCCAGTTTTTCCTCTGCTTCTCTTACTTGTTTTTCCAAATCCTTTTTGAGCTCTTCCATGGCCTGAGACCAATTCATATTTTTCTTGGAGGTTTTTGAGGTAGGCTCTTTGACTTTGTTCACTTTTTCTAGCAGTTTTCCCACTAACCTGCTCCGTGGTCTTTGGCGTTTGTGGGTTGAGAAGTCTGGTAACTTCCACAGCTCAATGATTCATGGCCCTAAGGCCTGCTCTGGGTAGACTCCTGGTCTGATCTGTCCTGGCTTGGCCCACTGGGTTGTGTTCTGCTCCCAGCACCATGCAATAGACCCTTCCCAGTGACCATCCAGGCCCTCCTGGGCCGGAGACCTGTTTCCCTCTGCTATTTTGTGGGCTCCACAGCTCTAGAATTTATTTAGAGCCATTTTTACAGGTGTTTGGAGGGATTTGGGGGAGAGCTTAAGCAAGTCCCTGCTTTCCAGCCACCATCTTGGTTCTGCTGCACCTTCACCACCTTTTTTCACTAGTTCTGCTGTTCCAGGATTTATTTTGGGGCACTATCTTATGGTTGTTTGGAGGTGAATATGGTTGTTATAGCAATTTACTGCCTACTCCTTGGACTAGACAATTTCTAAAGTTTCTTTCAACTATGAAATTCTGTGACTCCATACAGCAAGGAAATAGTTGAGCTGGGATTTGAACCCAGGATACTGCCTACAATTTTGATTTGAGGAAACCATCCTAATAATTATAGCTATCCAAAATTATAACGAGCTGACTTAAGGAATAACTTATTTTGCTTCTTTGGGAACCTTCACACAGCAGTTGGATGACCACATGTAGAGAAATTATGCAGAGGATTCATGCTTACATACTTGTTAGACCACCTCTGAAGCACTTTCTAACTTTGATAATCTCCATTTCTGTGTGTCTTTGCTTCCTTCTAAATGACCTATAAGTAACAATATACAATATCCTGGCCCAGGAGAAGGGATATATAAGTTTCTAGGGCCAGTTGGCACCTAGAATGATGGGGTGTGGCAACAGAGATGGACCTACAGATGAGATAGCAATATTAGGGTGAAGGAGACTTATGGTGAGGGTAATGGGTAGGGCTGGGTTGAATACTTTGGTACCTAGAGTAGTTTCAACTGCTGCAGCAACAATTCGGCTAGTAGCTGCTGCTGAGGGGTAAGACCCAACAAAACTAGCAACAAGAGCTGCCAGCACAGGTTCTTTGATCTGCTTTACTAAGGAAGGTAACTTCAAGTGTTAACAATCTTACTTTAATCCAACATACAAATATCATTCACCTAGCTCAGGAGGAAAAGCCAGCACCCCAAACCCCGGAGCAAATATAAACAAATTACAAACATACACAATTTAAACAGACCAAATCACAATTCATAGTTACCAGGAAAGCATCAACATCTGGCCTTATGAGCTGGGGAGCTCTTAACAACTGCTTGCCCAGAGTTACATGCCACTCTTTCAGAGACTGAGAGCCCCCAGGGAGAATGCCAACCTTGGGGTTTATATATCTTGTTCAGGGTCAAAATTGAATCACAAACATGGACTCACTCACATGGCCTAAAAGCTTCTGATGTCATAAATATGTGACTCAAACCCATGTAAACTGGCTTTCCTTCGAGGCAAAGAGGTCATCAAAGACTCCTAATTTAATCAAAGAAACAAAGGCCAAACTCTTCAAGAGCACTTGATTAAATAAGTGCTAAAAACCCAACTTAATTGCTGATACAACCACTCAGAACTACTTCAATGTTTCCCTCTGGGAATGATACTTCTAGAAGCTTAGAAAGGTGAGAAAAAAGGATATTGGGGCAAGTTATATAAAATTCAGTAACATAGATGTTGGTTAAAAGAGTTAGCACATGCCTGATGCTTCAAAAGTTTTAAACCAATGAAGAACACTAAGAGATTAAATAAAGGTACATACAAATAACCAGAGAATAAAATTCTAGGCTAAATGAGAAGGAAAGAGAATTAATAAAGAGAACAAAACAAATGAAAATTTAAAAAGTCACAATTAGTTAGAACTAAAAAATAAGTTGGAAGGCAGGAAAAATAGGGGAACATTTTAGTATGTTAATTAAGAAAAGAAAGAGAAGAGATGGAGAAGAATAAATAACTAAATAGAAAAAAAGAAAGAAAAATTGATAATTTAAATAATTTTCTCATACTAGGGAAAGTGTAAGCAAAGGGAATGGCTAGAAGTAGGAGAGAGGCTGTCTGACTAGATTAGCATCAGAGAAATTTAGGCAAAACTAGTCTGAGAGTTATTTAAAAGGGAAAAGGGATTTTAAAAAAGCACTATAAAAGAAACAAATGAAGAAAAGCAAGACTAACACTTATAACTTTAAATGTGAATGGATTAAATAAGCCAAAAAACCCCCCAAAGAATAGCAGCACAATTAATAAAATAAAGCCTTGCAATCTGTTGCACTCAACAAACACATCTAAAACACAAAGAAAGAATCCAAATAAGAGCCTGTGATAAAAGTTCACACAAATCCAGAAGTAGAAGATTGAATTATTCTACCAGACAAAAAATAATAAACCTATAATAATGCCTATGAGAATAGCCCAGAACAATAATAAACAAAACAAAAAACTTGTAACCAACCTGATGATAGATAAGAGAAAAAAAATTAGAATAAATTAAAAATGAACACATTGAAATCAGAACAAAAAGAAAAATAATTTCAAAACTTTTTATCCATAGTTACAGGCCAACAAAATATAAATGCTCAAATTTATTAGAATACCAAATATAGATCTTAAACTTTATCATCTCAGAAAAGGAAATTGAATTAACTATAAAGGAATTACTAAAGAAAAAAAAAACCTTGATTCCAGTATCATTAATGAATGTTCAAAACCTTAAAATAAAATCTTAAAAAGACTTAGAGTAAAACATTTCTATGGCACCATAAATAGCACTTACCTCCCAGGGTTATTGTGAGGACCAAATGAAATAATAATCGTAAAAGTGCCTAGCAAGGTGCCTAGCAATAGTAACTATTAAATATTAGCTATTATTATTTTAAAAATCATTCATTATCATCAAGTTTCATTTATACCAAAGATTCAAAGATAGTAAGGCATTAGGAAAACTATATATTTATATATAGATTTTGATGTATGATTCATTTAATATAAACATGTTATATTTATATGTATATTATATGCATATTTATATTAAAACAAATATCTAAAATCACATGATAATATAAATAGATGCAGAAAAACCCTTCACGTACCCTTTACACCTAGGGTAAGAGAGGTGAATTCATAAAGAAGGGGCAGAGTTTATCACGAAGAATAAAGTAATTCTTATTATGTGAAATTTTAAAAGCTTTTGTATAAACAAAATTAATTCAACTAGGATGTGAAAGGAAACAACCGACTGGGAAAATATTTTTGAGTCAAATGTCTCTAATAAGGATCTGACATTCAAGGTCATCATCAGCTTAACAGATAAGACCAGAAGCCATTCTCCACTAGATCATTGGTCAAAGATCATGAACAAGCAGTTCTCAAAAAATACATTGCAGACTATTAAGAACTATAGCAAAGAATGCTCCTAATCACCAGTATTAAGAGAATTGCTAATTAAGTAACTCTGAGGTTTTATCTCAAACAAAGAAAATTGACAAAGGAGGTGAAAGATCGAAATGATTGATGTCAGAGAGTTGTGGATAGAGAGACATACGAATGCACTGTTGGTGTAACTGTGAATTGGTCCAACTACTCTGCAAAACAATTTGGAATTATTCAAAGAAAGTAACTAAAATATTGATACTCTTTGATGCAGAGACTCTACTGTTAGGCATATACCCAAAGGAGGTCAATAATAAAAAGAAAGACCCCAAATATGCCCAAATATTTTTAGTAGCACATTTTGTAATCCCAAAGAACTAGAAACAAAAAAGATCATTATTAATTAAGGAATGTTTAAATAAGTTGTGGTATACAAATGGAATAGAATATTACTACCCTGTAAAAAAATGAATAGGAAATGACAGTGATTCATGAAAAGATCTCTTTCAACTGCTGCAAAGTAGAGTAAGCAGAACTAGGAAAGCAATATACATAACACAAAGATTTTATTTTGATTTATTATCAAGATTTCTTGGGGGCAGCTGGGTGGATCAGCGAATAGAATTCCGGCCCTGGAGTCAGGAGGACCTGAGTTGAAATCCATCCTCAGAGGCTTGACACTTACTAGCTGCGTGTGTGACTTTGGGCAAGTTACGTTATTAACCCCAATTACCTTGCCTTCCCTGCTCCAAAAAAAAAAAAAAAAAAAAAAAAAGATTTCTCCCGTGCTTACTTCCATCTGCTGGTTTCTTTTAAGAGCCAACTCAAATCTTTTAGAGGAGACCATTCTTTGTCCCCACATGCAAATACGTGCAACTGTATGCAAAAGATAATAAAATTACATTTTTTTTAAAAGTACATTTTGTGCTCGTGGAGGTTGGCTGATTGACAGGTCTGTTGATTGAAATCTTCTGTTTATACATTGAATGGGGCTGTAGCATGAATTGCCTTCATCTTTGACCTAGGGATGTTTAAAACTGAAGTGTAAATGGTGGTGTATGCCTATTAAATCTGTACTAGCAAGGCTGAGGCTGGGGAAATCACTTGAGTTGAGGAGATCTGAACTTCAGTGGACTAAGCTGATTGGATATCCACACTAAGTCCAACAGCAATTTGGTGTGTTCCTAGGGAAGAAATGGGGGTGGGGTGCCAGTAGGCTGCCTAGGGAGGGTTGAACCAACTCAAGTCAGAAATAGATCAGGTCAAAGCTTCCAGATCGATCAGTAGAAAGATTAGGCTTGAGAGTGGTCAATATACTCCCATCCTAGTGAGGTAGGGAGTTGTTGTTCAGCCATTTCAGTCATGTCTTAATCTCTGTGACCCCTTTTTGAGGTTTTCTTGGCAAAGATACTAGAGTGGTTTGCCATTTCCTTCTCCAGCTCATTTTGCAGATGAAGAAACTGAGGCAAACAGAGTTAAGTGACTTGCCCAGGGGCACACAGCTAGTAAGTGTCTGAGACCAGATTTGAATTCAGGAAAATGAGTCTTCCTGACTCCAGGCTCGTACTCTATCCACTATACACCCTAGCTGCCCCAAGATAGGCAGACCAGTCTGAAAACAAAATAAAACAAAAAAAGAGGAAACAAACAAAAAATTGAATTGAATCACCAAGCCATCTTTGAGTGTTAATTTGGTTCAGAAATTTATATTTTTCTCTGTCTCTGCTCTAAGCATAATAATCATTTAATACTTGTTTGTGGAGTGAATGAATGAATGGTTCATTGAAGTCCTTCAGATGTCAATCAATTTTATCACTCTTGGACCTAAGTTGGGCTAACTCCTGGAACCATGAAGGGAGAGATTTTATGCTTTCCCCCTCGATCTGAATATTATGAGTCATTTTGAGTTTTTAGAAAACATTTCTCTCATAATTATAACTTTTAAGTGAAACAAATGTTCCAGGGTGACTATTAATGGTGCTCCTGTAAAAAGACAAAAAGACTAGGCCATTTTAGAAAAAGCTTTTGAATTCTATGCCTGTTTATTTCCAGCAGCAATGTAAAAAAATCCACTCAGTAACTGCTGCAGAATAAGCTCAAAACGAATTGTAATCAGACAAGAAAAAAGAAAACTTGAAACAACAGTGGTATTTTTGCAGTGGATGTCACATAATCATACACATATGGACGCTTTGGATGAAGACTGACATGTATTTGTATTTGGAGACAAGAATGAATGGTGAATGTGGAAATTTGGATCTCACTTCTGGTTCCTTCTCCAGCCCTATGGTGGGTCCTTGTTATTCTCTGTTTCTGATCTCAGCTCTTGAGAGTGCACCAATGGTTCTCAAATCTTTGTGTCATCTCCAGGCTTGGAATCAAGGGTAGGGATGGTTTAAAAAAAAAAGAACACGCTATTGTTAGTTACAATGGACTAGGGTAAATGGGAGGGAGAAGACTTGGGGCAGGTTAGGTTTTGGGACTTCTGAGGTCCTTTCCTGCTCTAAACCAATGACCTTAATGTCTTATGACTTTGGTAGTGTGGGTGGAATGATGGTAATGGATGAAGGAAAGAAGACAGTTAATCAACTTTATAGTATTTCAGTTTTCTCTATCAAGATAAATGATTTTTGGACTGGAGTGAACAGAACAAAAAATAACTAATAAGGAGTACGTAAATACTATAATGTCCTGTAGCAGAATTGTCAAACATAGGACCTGTTGTCCTGGCCAACAACACTCCTGAGTGGACCCGAATCAAGTTAAAATGTAATTGGGAAACATTTAACAACAACAACAAAAAAGAAAAACACAGTAAAGCACAGATAATATTTCTAGGTGGTTTTCTAACTTAATATGCAGGATGCAGGGATCTTTCTTTATGATTTAATTATTTTACATTACAGTTTGATGATACTGTCCTACAGCCATGGATGATTGGAAACCACACTGGAGCAAATATTTTGAATAACATAAGGCTATCTTGGAAATCGTAGTCTACTCCTCAACCCTTACTGGTGCCCCTCAGAGTAGGTATAAGATGGACTAATTAATATTTGGAATTTGGGACTGGGAGTATAAGATCTAGAGGTCACCCAGTGAATAAGTAGAAGAGGGCCCAGCTGAGAAGCAGCTTGGCCTGAAGAGAAGCAGAAGCCATGACTGGAGAGACAAGATTTTAAAAGAATAGAGACTATGCAGTGGGGCGGAAAACAACTAAGTTCCCTAGGAAAATGGTAAGATGGTACCAAGGTACCACTGAGAAATTTAAGTCATCAGATATAGATTACTCATTTCAGGCATGAATATTTTATTTTATTTTATCACTGAGCAACAGAGAGCTTTGAAAGATTATGGAAAATAGGAGGGACACCACAGGAATGGAGGACAAAAATGTAAATTGTCAAAAAAAAAGGAAGACATAGTGTCTGAACATTATAGTCTCTTAAAATTAGAAACTCTTAGGAAAATCCTACAATCCTACAATGAAAAGGGTACTACCATCCTCCAGGTTACCGTACCATCCTTCAGGTTACCCAAGCTTGCAACCTAGATGTCATCTTTAACTATTCACTATCTCTGATCTCCAATATCCAATCTGTTGCCAATGCTTATTGATTCTACCTTTGAAATATCTTTCATATATGTCAAATTCTCTCATCTGACACTGACAGTACTCTGGAGCAAGCCTTTATCACCCCATGCCTAGAAGGTTTTAATAGCCTTGCCTCAAGTCTCTCCACTCCAATCAAACCTCCACTTAACTGTCAGTGATCTTTCTAAAATGCAAATCTGTCTCCCCCCACCCCCCCCCCCCCACCCTTCCTGCCCCATCCATTCAATAAACCCCAGTGACTCCCAATCACCTCCAGGATCAAATATAAAATACTGTTTAGCTTTTAAAGCTTTCAATAACATGGCCCCTTCCTATCTTTCTGGTTGTTTTACATATTACTCCTCATCTGAGAACTTGGAGATGCAGTGATACTGGCTTCCTTGCTGTTCTTTATAGAAGACATTTCTTATGAACTGTTCATATTTTTTGAACCTTATCTCACACACATCTCTATATATGTGTATGCAAATATATATACATACATCTGTTAATTTTTTCTATATTATGTTACATTGATATAGTTTTTGACTTTTCCCATTTTTTTTTAATATCCTCCTGTCCCAGGTATATTTTGTAAAGAGACCGTTCAATGCTATAAAGATTATATCACCGGTAGCATAGATTTCCTCAGCATGTTCTTGGACTGATCCAATCACTTTTCCTGACTTTGGTTTTTTTTTCATTGTTAGTTTACAACACTCAGTTCCGCATGATTTTGAGTTCCAGATTTTCTTCTTCCCCCTCTCACCTCTTCCCCCAGACAGCATGGAATCTAATATATCTTCTACATATAACTTTGCATTAAGCTTATTTACACAATAGTCAAGTTGTAAAGAAGAATTATGACCAATGGAATGAATCATGAGAAAGAAGAAACAAAACTAAAAACAAAAACAAAAGAGAAAAAAACAAGAAATAAAAGGAGGACAAATAGTTTGCCTCAATCTGCATTCAGACTCCATAGTTCTTTCTTTGGTTGTAGATAGTTCTCTCCATCATGTGTCCTTCGGAGTTGTCTTTGAACCTTGTATTGCAGAGAAGAGTCAAGTCTATCAAGGTTAGTCATCACAGAATCAATATATCTGTGGTTGTGTATAATGTTCTCCTGGTTCTGCTCCACTCTCTCAGCATTATATCATGTAGGTGTTTCCATGTTATTAGGAAGTCCATATCTTCCCCATTTCTTATAGCACAATAGTACTCCATTACATTCATATACCACAACTTGTTCAGCCATTCCCCAATTGATGGGCATCCCCTTGATTTCTAATTCTTTGCTACTATAAAAAGAGCTGCTGTAAATATTTTTATACATACAGGATGACTTTGTTTTTCTAAGTGCCATTTTTTATTTTTTCCCAGACTATAAGTTAAATTTGTTATATATTTATTTTTAACATTCATTAGTAAAATTTGGGGGGGGATTCTTAATTCTCTCCCACCCTCCTGTCCCTACCTCACTCATTGAGAAAGCAAGCAATGTGATATCAATTACACATATGAAATCATGAAAATATATTTCCATATTATCAATGTTGCATTAAAAGTGTCTCTCTCAACTCTTTCTTCCTTTTTATTACCACTGTTGCACCCCTAGTTGTGACTCATAATTTCACACCTTAATTACAGTAATATCTCCCTAACTTTTCACTAGGCTTCCTACTTTTCCTCCATTGAGTACACCAATTGACACACTATACTCATTATGTCCCTCTCTTCAAACATTAAAAAACCCACAAAAACCCCCAGCAACAACAATAACTAAAACAATCACTAGATGTATTAGCAAGGCAACAAATACAACATGGACAATAATTGTCAACCTGCCTATGTGTCTCTGTATCACAAAACATAAGAGACTCTCCACATAGAAAGCAGAAGAAGTAAACCATTTATTCAGACACCAAAGAACCAGATCCCCAAACCAATAAACCCAATCTATCACAGCAGCAAAGAATTCAATACACAATATCACAGCAGAGAACCACTGCATCCTATAACCTTCCGGCCCCCTGCTGGGGCCATGCCACCAACAATCACTCACAGCACAGCACAGATCTGCTCTCTCCCTCAGCTCTAACTGCTCTTTCTCCACGTTTCCTGTGACACAACTTCTTTTTCCTCTCAGGAAGCTCCTCCTACCACACGTGACTGAGGCTTCCTGTGATGTAAGCAGGTCACATGGCCTATTAATTGGTGGGAAAGATCTTCAAATCTAAATTGTCATTACACTAGAGCAACAAAATCCAACTCTTGCAGACTTCAGACTTCTAATTCTTGTAGTTATAGTCCTCCACAGCATATCCCCAATCTTCTTTTCTCACCTTATTGACCAGTCTGGCATACTCACTGACCCCTATATTCCTTGAATTTTCACACCTTGATACTGGAAGATAAGGAGGAGGCAGGAGGAAGAGAAAACATTTTAATTAATTGAGAAAATAAAATGATATTTTAAAAAGAGTTGTCTGTTTATAACTATAATGGTGCCTGGCTAACGAGCCTAGGTATGCCCAAAATACTCAGCTAATGCCAAGCCCACATGGATTTTGGAGCATAAACTTACATTCTTTGTCTGGATCCTATCCCTTAACCACAAGGTGAAGAGAAATCTTTTTGGGGTACAACCTGGAGGACATCCAAAAGGCATTAGTTAGCCAGTATTTTGCCCTTGCTTAGTCTTTTCCTTAGCTGGCTATATTTTCCATGACAAGGACAATGATAGAAGAGGAGAGGACAGGGCAGCTAGGTGGCCAGTGAGTAGAGCACTGGCCCTGGAGTCAGGAGGCCCTAAGTTCAAATCCGGCCTCAGACACTTGACACACTTATGAGCCGTGTGACCTTTGGCAAGTCACTTAACCCCAATTGCCCTGTCTTCCCCCTCCAAAAAAAAAAAAGAAGAGGAGATGCCTCAGGCCCTTCTCATCCAAGGCAGGTGTATGACCCACGAAAACAGGCCTCTGATCTTGGCTTCCTTGCCATTTTTCCTATTTTAGGTTAAGGAGATTGGGGAGAATTATGACTTTGTGAGCTTCCGAAGGTCAGAATGACAAGCCATCAGAAGTTTGGGAGTAGAATTTATTGTGAGATTTTGCAAAAGCCAGGTAGTGAGCAAATTTCTGAGTACCCTTCCTGTCCCTGTCTAGAAGTAGCAGAGATGCAGATTCACCAACTTATAGGCCAGGCCACATTTGGAATTGAACTAGGTGGGGCAAATGCTGTGTAGAAACTGCGTTCAGTTTGAGCTCACTCTCTCCAGGACTGAGAAGGTATAGAAAAGATTATGCCCTCAGATGTTAGGAAGAAATGTTTGCAAGTTGTGTTCTTGCTATATCTTCATGTTAAGTATCCCTTTATAAATGCTAATTTATATTAAGTGGTCAAATGGAAATGGAGTTCTAAATGCTGTCAGCTAATATGACAGGATGGGAGAGGGGCATGGGAGAGGAGGAAACATACCAGAATGGGAGCTTCAGATGAGAGCTATAGAGAAAGACACCACAACTCCACAGAGGTGCCCCTAGAATCCTGAAAGGAGGATACAGTCAGTCTTGCTTTGAGAGAACAAGTCTAGGATTTCATTTTATGACACTAAAGTTTCATCAAAGTGCATAGTCCTTATTTTAAAAGCAAAATGTTTTTCACATGTCTAGTCTTTTTTTCTCCAAAGCTTTATGTTTGCAGCAAACTTCTCTTTCAATTAAAAAAAAAACAGAATTTTTGAATTTTGCCCATACAATAATATTTGATATTTCTAATGATGACCCTGAGGCACTAAACAATCCAGATATGTTTTCTGAATTGTCAAAGAAAGATGAAATTATTTTCCTCATAGTTTTAGTATTGAATATATTTTATAACATACTAATTCTTAATGATGGCACATATGGTAACTCTCAGATCAATCTGATATTTGCCTACCCATAGCACCCCATTGTCTGACTCCATGGATAATAGCTAACTGGGCAAACTGAGTCCTCCCCATAATCTTTGTAAGGTAGTCTGTTATCACAGTAATTAACACTGTTTATTAATTACAAACTGAGGCAGGGAAATTAGGTGGTTTAACCAAGGTGACAGTGGAAGTCAGGGATGGAGCTGGGAACTGCACCAGAAATGGCACAGGTTATCACTTTGATACAATGCCTCATCCAGCCATATAATCATCCTGCACACTGAGTTTGCTTGGAAAATGCGATTGATTGAGATTGACCGACTAGCAAGGCTCCAGATCTATAAAAGTGTCTACTGTGATTAATTGTCATGGTAATTAAATGGAAATGACCATATCCACTTCAAATCACAGGCTACAAGGGACATGGCTAAATTATAGTTATAAGGAGAATGATGGTCTTTCAAAATGGTGAATTGAACACTTCTCATTATCATATAATCATATGCAACAACATATGGCTTGCTTTCTTGAAGCTGTGCCATGAAGCCAATAAACATAAGTGATTACACTGCTCATTTTGCCTCTGACCTTTCATACTTTCCTTCCTTTCATTTTTCTATTTGAAGTGTCACAGTTTTGGTCTGGGAGTGTAGCACATGAAGGAATGTTCTGCATAAGCCTGAAAATCATACTCAGAAAACCTATTTAAATTTCATTCTAATTGTGTTTTCCTGGGAAAAAGTTATTATGAATTTGGATACTCTCTACCCTCCTTGAATGACACCGAAAGCAAACCATCACTAATCTTTGCTATGGGAGATCACATAGCATATCTTGAGTTTCTGTTACCATGTTTAAAATGGCAGTAATGCAAGAATTTACTGTTGACTTTATACATAGGGACAAAAGCATGCCACTTTGGGAAGCTATTAAACACCATGGATTTTCCCACATGGGGCATCAAGCTTATTATCTTTCCAAAGACTCCATAGCGCAATCATTCATAGTGTGATTCCATTGTGCGAACTCATATGGTTTGCCCATACGTTCTATAACCCGAGTCTGTAAGTGTCTTTGCTGCAACTCAATAATTTTGCAAGGGCATTACTGTCAAAGATGACACACCACTCTATCACCATGGCTTGTTAGGGGAGAGCACCTGGTGTAGAAGCGAGAAAGGTTATTATATTTCTTCTTCACAGTGGAAGCTTTTAAGGGCTATCAATACACTGTTTTTTTAATAGCAGAGATTAAAGTTCAAAATGTGACAAGCAAAGAGAAGCTCTATTTTCATTCATAGATTCCCAGGCATTTTGAGCTAAAGAATATGTAATAAGCCACCCGATCAAATATCATGCAGGAATTTTCAGAAATCTTTAATTAGATTCTTATCTCTTCTTTGGGGGGTGAAGCTTCATTTAAAACAAAATTCCTAATGGGAAAATGTGTTTTCACTAAAAAGTAAATACATTTGTCATGGAAATGACAGATTACTGAAGTTCAAGGAGAATTATTTACTTTAAAATGATTAAATAATATACATAGATATTCATAAAGTCCTGAAGTATAGAACTGTGCCAATTGGGAGGAGCAGTGGTATTCATTAAGCATCTAATTTGGATAATTTTGTTATTAAATCAATTGGGTTTTATGATAATGACCAAAACATATTTAGATTTGAAGGTTTGCATTTATAAAAAAAATGAAAAGTTCTGTGAGTCTGGATGCATTTACAATGCGGTTTATTCACTGATATAACTTTAGAAATATGTACAGCCAACTGTAAGCTATAAATCATTAGGTTCCCAAAGTCTCTTATTTCTTCCTCAGTTTGAATTATTTTCTTGAGGCCTTCCAAGAGGCCGTTGGGTGGGTATGCCCTCAGCCCTGGATAATGTAGTTCGTTTGGGAACCCAAGAACACCAGAATACTTATTTTTGGGAGAATCTGTCAACTCCTAAATAAATATACAAAAATGAAACATAGGAGCTTACTCCTAGCTGATAACTGGTTAAGTAGAAATTGAGGAGGACCTCTTGGCCAATATTGTGGGCAGTTAACCAAACACTGGAAGATTTCTCTCTCAACTCAGGATGTTTTGCAAAATAAAAAGTTGTTTACCAAACAGCTCCTCAGTCATCATATGTTTCACATTTTGTTTAACAGTTCTCCTGAGAATTAGGCCCACCCTGCTTATGGCCTGTAGAAAGAACAGTCACATTTCAGGTCTATTTAACAATTTTGATCTGGTAATCCTCACATGTATAAATTTTTCCTTGGGAATAGATGTTCGCAATCAAATTCCAATGGGAATTCATGGGAACAGGGGGAATATAAAATGAGGTTTTGTTGGCCCTGAGATGGAGAAGGACTGATAGTGCATGATGGGTGGACATGACCTTTGTTTGCTTAGGTATGCTGACAGGACACTGACAATCGAAATCTCTGCTGCTAGAAGAAATGGGATTGGTACTTAGGAAATACAAAGAGTTTTAAGACCAATCTTATGAAGACATAAAGCTTTAAAAAGCAAACTGAGTGAGATCTTGACAGAATATCTAAGAGTAATATTCTGGCATGACATATTTCCAGCATCTGCCATAAAGGCTAATAATGCTATGTAGAGACCTAGGGCTTAATGTAGATTCATATATTTGACATTTGAGTTTACAGCAGCCCCCAAATGTGAGAAGGCAATATTTTACTTTTGGTTTTCAGTGTTCAGACAGTAAAATTTAAAGCATAAACCTGTGGGAGTTGAGTATTCACAGCAGCTCCACTCAATACACAAGCATCATTGTGTTAGATCCAACTGATCATTGGGCTTCATATTATCCTGGCCGACTCCAAGTCCCCCATAGTGGTGCGCTACCCAAGTCTCCACCCCCACCCCCCCACTCACAGTGGCCCATGCTCTTTTGCCTTTCTTCCCCTTTTTTCCCAATCTTTCTTTTCTGCTTATTGACTCAGTGTGGCTCTTGTCTAGCTGTTAGTAATAAGTCTTTCTGACTGCTTCAGATTACGAATTGACATTGGGAAATCAGGTATGTGTCTGGGTGCCTTAACGTGAAGAACATAAACTGCCCTAAAAAACAAAACAAAACATTTTTGGGCAAGGAAAGAGTAAGATAGAGAAAGGAGGAGGAAGTCGAGGTAAGAATTCAATCATGGATTTGACTTATTTTGGTTAATGTTTCCTTTTGAGTTTCTACACTTCCTTTCAGTTACTGGAAAAGCAGTATAATACAGTGAGTAGGGATCACTTCAAAGACAGGTAGACGTGAGTGCAAGACACATCTCTGATACATACTGCTTGTGTGACCCTGGATAAATCACTTATATAGCACTTAGCAAAGTGCCTGGCACATAGTAGGTGTTTAATAAATGTTTCTCAGCTTGATTTGACTTAATGTATTAATGCTATAGGCAACTCTCTTAAGACTATAATTTGTAGAGGACATGCTGACATGCATTGGTAAAGGGAGTTTCCTCATCCAGGTATTCCAAATACCGATGGAACCACAAGTCTAATCTCTACCCTAGCTCTGCTTTTCGTATAGGATCTTCACTGTGGTATTGTCTAACTGTTGCTCATGACACCATGTACTACTGTCCTTCCACTTCCAGCTTAGGTGAGTGCTAGGGTCAAATTTTGGCCAAATCTCTAATAAGATTCTTGCCAAATCTTACTTTTTCTGCAGATTACTTACAACATGGCTTGGATCACAGTTAAAATAGTAATAAAAGAAAACATTACTTTTGAGGAAATTCGTTTAAAGTATTGTTGAAGGAGCAGTTATATTAATATTTTACTTTAAAAAAATTCTTTTGTTTTATTCTGGTATAGAAGTGACTCTGAGTTCTCTCATGTCAGAGTGTGTAAATTCTATGAAGTCCTATCAAGTGGCAAAGGTTTACAGTCAATTTCAAGGAAGCTTATCACCAGTACCGGACCACCAGGTGAGGATGTTCTGTTTGGCTATACCACTCATGGAAACAACAAACAAGCAAAATGGCCCTCAGCCTTCTGTGAATCTTTTTTTTTTTTCTTCCTAAAACTAAAGTGATGGCTATAGAATGATGAAACAGCAACAAGAGAACACTAAGAAATGCATAGCTCTTAGGACATAAGCTCTTAATAGACATTTTCATGATAAAATAACCTAGAAGACATAAGGGAATTCTTTAGAGAAATGAGTAAAGGAATTGGTGGAGCTGATTTTATCATGCTTACAATACAATGAAAAGTCATTTTATGGTATGGTTACTCATTGTGACTAGCAGTACATACAATGAATCAGTTAGTCAATAAAGAGTTATTAAGTACTTGCTATGTGCCAGACCCTGTGTTAAACCCTACGGGTACAAATACAAAAAAAGAGATGGTTCCTGCTCTCAAGGAGTTTACAATCTAATAGAAGACAATGCACAAAAGAAAGTTGAAAAGCAGGGAAGGTAACCAAAAGGAAGGTATGGTGGAAAAGTGAGAGAAGTCTCACAGCAGTGCCACAAAGCAAGAAATGAGATGTTCTGAGTTGAGCTCCCTCCTTAAGTGGAGATTTTGGAGTTCATGGCTCCACCCTCCAGTCAGCCAGAGGGAAGGTGGGGATGAGGTAGAGCACCATGGTTGATGGAATCTTGCAGAATGAATAGAAGCAAACAGATAATTTTGATCAATGTAACTCATGTGCTAACATCAATTGTATAGAATGAAGAAGGGAAATTATATGAACTTGACAAGATCCTCTCTGAACTAAAATCATGTGCATCATAAGATCGCCTGTTTAAGTATACAAATGAAGAAACCAAGGCCCGAAGAAGTTAAGCAATTAGCTTTTGATCACACAGGCAATAAGGAATAAAATCAGAATTTCCACCCAGGTCTTTTGACTCCGAATCAGGACTCTATCCTCTATATCTAGCTAATTTGGGTGCTCTGTTTTAGGAAGGATGTTAACAATCTGGCATATATCTAAGAGAGAGTGACCAAGATGGGCAGGGGATTTGAAATCATGCCAGAAGACTGATGAAAAGAACTGGAGGATGTTTTGCAGAAAGAAGAGAAGATTTAGGGAAAACATGATATCTACTTCCAAGTATTGGAAAGGCAGTCATGCTAACGATGGAATAGACTTTTTTTTTGTCCCAGAGGGAGGAACCAAGATTAATTGGAGAAAAGTTACAAAGAGGTAGATTTCAATTTGTTATAAATAAGAAAAAAAATCTTTAAAATTGGAGTTCTTTGTCATTGGAGCTCTTTCAGCGCAGGCTGTTTGACCACTTGTTGGGGATATAACAGAGATATAATAGAGAATTAGTTCAGGTATAGTTTGTACTAGGTGACAGCTGAAATCTCTTTCAGATTATTTGATTTTATATATCTTTATATCTGGAAACTTCAGTGAGAATGTAGACACAAATAAGAATGGAAAAAACTGCACTGGAAAATATAGTTCAGGATCAAGAAATGACAGGGTGTTGAAAACTAAACAATAATCAATTAATTAAAAAACGAACAGGAAAGATCAAAGACTTGTGGACTATTCAAAAGCCTCATATCTGTACATCATTAATACTTTCTTCACTCACTGGCCATCTTAGCAACTGCCATCTTGCCCAGAACAGAAAAGACCTGGAGCACCTAACCCTTTTATTCTCAGAACTCTCACCCTGGCAAATGATTGCTGATTGCTTAAGTCACCCACTATATCTAGGACCACTTCCTGGTATGCTTCACTTGACTTCACTAGTGGTCATGTTACTATGCAGGTACACCTACTGTCCAGTTCTGGAAAGACAAACCACATCTGTCACTGATCTCAGAAAGTGCCTCAATCCACTACCTTATGGCTCTACTTACCATTTCTGGAACTTTCCAAACCAAAATATCCCTCCTTTGTCACCACAGCATTATATGTATTATATCCTTGCATCAGAATATTAAGCCCCTTGATGGCAGGAACCATCCATAATTTTATATTTGTATTTCCAGCATTTAGTACAGGAAGTGCCAAATGTTGGTTTTCATTCATTTAATATAGAGTTGAGGAATATTTCCTCAATAAAAGAAATCTACCTCTTTGTGACTTTTCCTCATTAATCTTGGTTCTATCCTCTGGCACCCCAAAAAGTTTATTCTATTTTCAACATAGCTACCTTTCCAATACTTGGAAACAGATATCATGTTTCCCTTAAATCTTCTCTGGACATAAAAAAACCCACCCTTTGAGGAAGTAGTGCCAGAAGGATTATCCACATTTAACAGATGAGACTGTGAGAGGGTAAGGTGCTTATTTAAGAAGTTAGAACCAGGATTTGAATTTTACATCATTTTACACTGTTGACTACCGTCTCCTCCTAGATACTCTTTCCTTTCTGGGTTTTCAGGGCAGTACCCTTTTCTGGGTCACTTCCTGCCTGTCAAGCTGCTCCTCATTCTCCTTTACTGGCTCAGTAACCATCACACCCCAGCTATCATGTGAACTGTAGGTCCTCCTAAAGATTCTTGAACTCACCCCTTCCTTTATACCTTCTCCTGCTGTAATCTCAGCTCCTATGGGTTTGACTATTATAATTAGGTAAGTGACCCCTAGATATCCAGCCCCAAGCTCTTTCCTTGAGTGTTAGTCTCATATCAAAAATTGTATGTTAGACAATTTAAACTGGACATCCCAGACAACTCTTCAACTCAATGTTGTTGCTGATCTTTCATTCTCAAAGAGAACCAATGGCATTATTAGAATGATGTCTTGATTTAGTATGAACTGAATTTAAGTGAAGCAGACCTGTGTAAAGTCATCCACCTTAAAAAACCAAACTTATTATTACTTCCCCTTTCACACTTCCCCATATCTGTTGAAGATGAGCCGTACATCCATTTTTCCTGGTTTTTACTCTCAGCCTCATCCTGGACTCTTCGCTCAGGCATCTAGCCCCTTCCCTTCACTCCCAAGCTACCACCTTAGTTCAGGCATTCATGATCTCACAACCTCCTCCTAATTGATTTCCCTGTCTTAAGTCTTTCATCACTCAAGTCTATCCTACATATTGCAGCCAAACTAATTTTCCTTAAGTGAAGATTTCTCCTACTCAATGAATTCAAGTGGCTTCCTATTGCCTTGAGAATAAAAGATAAGCTCCTCTGTTTAGATTATAAAGTCCTACGTAATGTGGCTAAAATTTATCTTTCCAGTCCCAATGGACATTTTTGTTCTCCCAAAACAGCCAAACTTATCTTTTCCCTGTTTCTCACACATGGCATTCTATCTACTATTTCTCAGTCTTTGAGCTTGTCACACACCCTCACCCCCCACCTTATGCCTAAAATGAACGCTCTCATAGTCTTTCTGTCTTCCTTTAAGATAAAGGTTAGGTACAATCTTCTGTGGGAAGCCTTTCTTCACTATCCCAACTGCCAGTAGTACTCTTCCTCATCAATTATTTTGCATATATTTAAATGTATTTATTAGCTTTGTTTGTGCTGTATATATTTTTATATAGAAAAGGCTAGTCCATTGTGAAGTTATTTTTTCATTCTTTATACTTCTATCTCCAGTGCCTGAAGCTGCATAGCAGGTATTTAATAAAATTTGTTTTTGAATCGTTTTCGATCACGTCTGAATCTTTATGACCCCATTTTGGTTTTCTCGGCAAAGATACTAGAGTAGTTTGCCATTTCTTTCTACAGCTTATTTTATAGATGAGGAACCTGAGGCAAACAGGGTTAAGTGACTTGCCCAGCTAATAAGTCCCTGAGGCCAGATTTGAATTCAGAAAGATGTGTCCAGGCCTGGCAGTCTACTCACTGTGCCATCTAGTTGGCCTGTTATGAATGCTTATTAATTAATTATTATTGGATTGGAATGGACAAGGATCTCACTAGGAAGGCATGCCTGGATAAATTGTGATCTGCTTAAAGAAACCAGTCAGAAGATATAAGATTACATATCCATTTTAGTATTTAAATATGTTCATTTTCAATGATATAATTTTCAGCATTCACAAATCATTCCTTTAAAATGTCCCAGAATATTCTCATTCTCTCTTTTCTCTCTCATTCTTGATGGGTTTTCAAAGATTGTAGAGGATATAATTTAGAGCTGGAAATGCCCCTTACATTTAACTGACAATGGCTCAGCAATCACATCAGCAAGACTTCAGTTTCCTAAGATATAATTTTTCCAGGCTCAGTAATTTGGACTCATTGAAGATGGCAAAGTAATCTCTTATCATCTCTTCAATTATCTTGGGTTTCGATCAAGGGTATGCTTGTAAATGTTTAACAACCAGCTTTCTGGGTGGAACATGAATGCACGACACACTTTTAAATTTAATTTATTGAAATTTTCTCCATTGTTTTCTTAAGCATAGTTGTTCTACAAAAGAATAAATCACAGGCTGCTATGTAGTTTATGCTGATTTCTAAAGTGCAAATATTCACACAGAAAATTTGACAATTAGACTCTTGTGAGCAACTGATTCTAGCACATCTCTGATTTAAATTTCTTGTTAATTATTTTTATTCTCTGCTAAGTGTAGACCATGGTCTCCTTGGCAAGGAAAAAAAAACACAATAGAAGTATACTAAGATTTCATAAGTTCTCCTTCCTGTTGTTGTTGTCAGTCGTCTCAGTTGTGTGTGACTTTTTTAATCCCATTTGGGGTTTTCTTGGCATAGATGCTGGAGCGTTTGCCATTCCTTCTCTAGCTCATTTTGCAGATGAGGAAACTGAGGCAACCAGGCTTAAGTGACTTGCCCAGGGTTACATAGCTAGTAAGTGTCTGAGGCTGGATTTGAACTCACTTCAGGTCTGGAGATCTATCTACTGTACCACCTAGCTACCCTAAGTGTTGTTGTTCAGCCATGTCTGACTCTTTGTGACCCCACAGACTATTTCAGTAGTTTATCCTAATTGCTCTATGTGCCTTAAGCTGCATTTCTAATGTGGTTAAAAAATCTTATTGTTCCTAATAGTAGCTTATGAAAAAAATTGCTTTTGTCATCCCTATAATTCATAGTCAGCTTTGCCTCATTCTGGGTTCCTCTTAATAGGATTAGCCCATACTTTGGTATTTCTCCCAGTTTGCTATTTATCCTTGCTCCTACATAAGGATCTACTTCTTTACCTTAAGGTAGGGATAGAAACTAGATGGGTGATTTCATCTATATAGCTAACTCTCAGGTGAAGAAACTTCACCTTTCATTGCAGATCAACACCAACTCTACCTCTTAAGACCTTAGAGAGCCACCTAAAGCATTGAGAGAATGAATGACTCACCCACGGTCACTTGCCAGCATGTATCAGAGACAAGACTTGAGCTCAGGCCTTCCTCTGCAAGACCTGCTCTCCATTTGCCCAGGCTCAGTGCTTTATCCATTGAGGTTGTCTAGCTGCCCAGATGCTAGGTACCCATCCTCTACAGCCTCATAATTATTGGTTAATATTGTTGTCCTAGGCCAGGCCTGATTTAGGCTGGTTAGGTTTGAAACAAGTTAAAGCACTTGTAGACCATCTAGCAATGACCAAAAGCAAGTTTATCTAGCAATAATATCATGGACAGAATATTCAGTAAGAATATAGTATTGATTCATTTGGGTGTGGCTTTACCCAAATGCATCTTCCCTGATGGCCTGCCTGGTCAGAAACATGTACCAACTCTGAGAGAGCACTTCCTGTCTCCTTGTACTTAGCTTTTGTACACAGGGTTCTAGGAAATTATGCCAGTAGTTCAAACCTTCCATCACTTGGAAGAATTAGGTCTTGAATATGTTTTAAAGAAATATTGGACTAGTCCATGCAGAGATAGACATGGTTTCTAGCACAATTGTGAAAACTAAATGAGTCGACTGAATTATTTCCTTTTCAGCTGAGATTTTTGAAAATAAATTTATTTTACATGCGTTTATGTTGTCCTTCCACCAGCTGAAGAAGAACAATGCACTCCACTCCACCCCACCCCTCGCCCAAAAGCAAAACCTTTCCTGTAAGCACCATAGTCCAGGAAAGCAAACTTCAACTTTTGTCTCTTCCAGAAAATATATGATTCTCACTGAATTTTCTACTGTTTTGTGTTAGAATTCTATCCTTCATTACAGGTAGCAAAGGCAAATGGCTTGACATAGTAGTTAGAAGATGGCCTCTATTGTTAGCATGTTCAAATTTATTCAACTCATTTAAATACTTTATATTTATAAAAGGGACTCGTAGGATCTGGACTGTAAGTGTGAAGCCTAGAGAACAGAGATAAAATCCTTTAGAACAAAATGTGACATAAACAGAAGGAAAAATCATTCTTTTGAAAACTAAAAGTAAGCGGGAGACCTTTGAAAGACACTACCCCAGGCATCACAAATGACTATACCAATAGTGGTATAGTGGTTAAGAAGGATTTGGGGACATTCAGTTCGTCGAAAACCAGGGAGATTTTTCATGGGGTTAAGGATTTAAATTGCATTGAAAATATGTGGGTGCTCTTTTAGCAAGTCACCTGAAGTTGTTATCAATATATTGTTATCAATAATTAACCATGTTAATAGGCATATTTGCTCGTATGCTCATCAGAGAGTCAGTAGGAATAAGGGAAGGTAACAGAATTTGTAACAATTAGGGGAAAGCAAAAATGGAACCAATAGTGGAATAAATATGGGAAATCTATGATTTCCTCAGCAACGGGAACCCTTAGTGTGGAAACTGTCTTTACCGATGTATGCCATGATTTATTGATGACTCAGTAGATAAGTTCTAGGGTCACCTGAGGCACACAGAGATTGTAACTTACCCAAAGTCAACCAGCTGTGTTAGAGGTAACATACAAATCCAAGTCTTTCCGAGTTAAAGCCCAGCACTCTATCTGCTATGCCACACATTCTCAGTGGGTCAAATACATCAAATAAAATGGGGAGAAATATTACAAAACTTCTTAAATAATATATATATTTATCTTTGTATATGCATGTCCATATATACATATGTCACTACAAGCACGCAAAAAGGTGCATGCACATATAAACACACATAGATTTATACTTCTTTAAGTAGAATTCTTGAGCCTAGACCTATGTGACAATGAAAAGAAACATTTGGAGATAGAACAAACTAATGGACAAGGGGGATTAAATAGTCACTTTAAAAAATCTATTTTTATTGTAATCTTTTATTTTAACTTCATGTTCATTTTCAAATATATCCTTTTGTCTCTCCCGATTGTGAGTTATTACTAGTAACAAACATTTTTAAACAGTGAAAAAAAAGTTTAGTAAAACTATTTCTGAGAATATATGTGATAATTCACACACATAATCCCCAAACTCTTCAGTGAAGAGAGATAGGGAGAGTAGGGAGAGAGAGAGAGAGAGAGAGAGAGAGAGAGAGAGAGAGAGAGAGAGCTTTCCTCAGCTTTTGGTCTGGGACAAGCATTCATTCAGATTTTTTTGCTTCTTAACTATTTATATTGTGTTATATCTATCTATCTATCTATCTATCTATCTATCTATCTATCTATCTATCTATCTATCTATGTAGTTTTTCTGGGTTTGCTTACTTTACTCTGTATCAATTCACATCTTTCTATGTTTCCCTCTCACGTTGGTTGTTTCTTAAGACACAGCAATATTTTATTTTTTCTTTATTGAGCATCTAGGTGGTACAATGGATAAAGTGCTGGGCCTAGAATCAGGGAAACTCATCTTTGTGAGTTTAAATCTGGCCTCAGACCCTAACTAGCTTTGCGATCCTGGACAAGTCACTTCACCCCGTTTGCCTCAGTTTCCTTATCTGTGAAATGAACTAGAGAAAGAAATGGCAAATTACTACAGGATCTTTGCCAAGAAAACCCCAAATAGGATCATGATGTGTCAGAAATGACTGAACAGCAACAATATTTTATTTCATTTATGTACCAAATTTTGTTCCTCCTTTGCTGATTTATTCCTAGTTCTTTGTTATCACAAAAAAGTGATCCAATGAATAGTACGGTATATATGCGACCTTTTTGTTACCTCCTTAGGGATATAGGATTAGCAGGGGCATTCATAATCCTAAGGCTATGGACATTTTAGTTACTTCTTTAGACCCATTCAATTGCTTCCCAGAATGGTTGGACCAAAGCACAACACCGCTAACAGTCTTTTGCCCTATGCCCAGCAGCTGTTCCATCGATTTTTTTGTTGTTGATGAGGAAAATGATGATGAGAAAACCTAACCTTGAGGACTACTCTTAGGACCTGGGGAACAGATTGGGTGTGGAAGGATTAGGACCACATTGATCTTCAAGTTGTCACATTACTCACCTTTCACAAGCCTACAGTTGATAGGAATTTTATTCACCGTTATAGAGAACTCACTGAAAGCTTGAGACTTGTCAGTCAGGAGGGGTAAAAACCTAGGATTCCAAACTGTCCCTAACTAGTTGGATGAGATTTTCATTCTTTCCTTAGGCTTACAAATATTTGAGGCTCAGAAACCTGCCTAGGCAATGTTTCCTCATTCATATTTCTTTTTGATATTTTCCTATTCCCACTGTGTTCACAAATAGTTTAGGCTAAAAACCCTGCTCTAGGCAATGTAGCAGACAAAATTGAAGTAAAATATTATAAATATGTCTTCATAAGGCCCCTCTTGCTGTTGTTCAGTTATATCAGTCATGTCTGACATTTAGTGACTCCTTTTCTTGGGGTTTTCTTACAAAGATACTGGAGTGGTTTGCCATTTTCTTTTCCAGGTCATTTTCTGGATGAGGAAACTGAGGCAAGCAGGGTTAAGTGACTTGCCCAGGGTCACACAGCTAGTAAGTGTCTGAGGCTGGATTTGAACTGGAATCTTCCTGACTCCAGGCTTGGCACTTTATCCACTGTGCCACCTAAAGCCCCTCTAAAATTCATTAATTTCCCCTTTTGTCATTTTTTTCATCAACTTGCTGAGTGTAATTTCAAACCTTAGAGTAGTTTTGATTATCTCTCCAATTCTTAGTGATTTGGGGGCAATCATATGGTTATTAATAATAATAGCAATTCTTCAGTCTCTGTCTACTGGCTCTTTCCCTGCTGCTTCCAAACATGCTCAAGCCTTCCTGAATCTAAAAACAAAAAAATTCACTAAGCCCTACCATCTCCATCACCTTTTTCTTACATCTTTTCCTCCTTTCTTAACTAAACTCTTTGAAAAATCAATTTCCACTTATTCCTTCTACTTCCTCTGCTCTCACTTTCTCGTAAACTTTTATCAGTCTGACTTCTGACTTCCCACAACTGAGTCTATTCTCCCTTCAATGTTACTAATGAGTTCTTAATTGTGAAACCTAATGGACTTTTCTTTTTTTAAAATTTTTTAATTTTTTAATTTAATTTATTTAATATATTTAGTTTTCAGCATTGACTTTCACGAGAGTTTGAATTATGAATTTTCTCCCCATTTCTACCCACCCGCCTGCTCCCAGATGGCGTGTATTCTGGTTGCCCCGTTCCCCAGTCAGCCCTCCCTTCTGTTACCCCACTCCCCTCCCATCCCCTTCTCCCTTCTTCTCTTGTAGGGCAAGATACATTTCTATGCCCCATTGTCTGTGTATCTTATTTCCTAGTTGCGTGCAAATTTTTTTTTTTGTTTTTGAACGTCTGTTTTTAAAACTTTGAATTCCAAATTCTCTCCCCTCTTCCCTTCCCCCCCTCCCTAAGAAGGCAAGCAATTCAACATAGGCCACATGTGTATCATTATGTAAAACCCTTCACAATACTCATGTTGTAAAAGACTATGTTTTGCTCCTTCCTATGCTATTCCTCTTTATTGAATTTTCTCCCTTGACCCTGTCCCTTTTTGAAAGTGTTTGTTTTTTATTACCTCCTCCGCCTATCTGCCCTCCCTTCTATCACTCCCCCCCCTTTTTTATCTTCTTCGTCCTTCCTTCCTGTGGGGTAAGACACCCAACTGAGTGTGTATGTTATTCCCTCCTCAGGTCAAATCCGATGACAGCAAGATTTACTCATTCCACCTCAC
>CM053622.1:482615285-482626545 GCA_028646595.1 Phalanger gymnotis | reverse complement strand
TCAGGGCTAGAAACAGCAGAATAATCACTTGAGTTAAATCTCCTACCTATGTAACCTTGAGCAAGTCTCTCTGGGACTGTTTCTTCATTTGTAAAGTGGGCGTGTGTGTCGGTAAGGCAAAATGGGCTCCTTAGAATGGGCTTCTTAGCACTTCTGGGAGTTTGGCTTTTGCTTACTTTGGGTGAAAGTACTTTCAGCTGCTAAGTGCTAAGCCCCAGGCTCAAAGCCCTGTCAGGTGTGAAACCTGTATGGGTGTAGATTAATGAATTAAGAGGGGCCAACTGGGGAACCAATGGTCTCTGGTCCTTGAGGCGGGGCTTGAGAACGCCAGAGGCTCAGCTGCAAGGAAAAGCGAGCCAAGAGACAACTACAGCGGAAGCTGCGGAAACAGGAAGCTGCGGAAGCAGAGCTGACCCGTGTGTAGACCCAGGAGTGCGAGCAAGGACTTGAGGCCAGTAAATATGATTTGGCTAGATACTATCTTGTTTTTCTGTGGCCTCCTGGTTACTCTTGTGAGGCGGGCTTTCTGGGCCTGGAGTCTTTTTGTCAAGATGTCGGAATGGGGAGGCTGGTTCGCGGATTTGCTGTGGTGGGGCCTAAATAAATGTTTTGTTGTGTTCTACTTAGAGAATCTCTCATACCTTGCGATTTCGAACCATTCAAACGTATACATGATTATATTTGAGATAATAAATTCGGCCTTCCTACTACAGCATGTTGTCTATATCCTAAGATCTCTTTGATGTCCTAACACTTGATCCTATGACTTTTAAGTTCCTTTCAAACTTAAAACCAGTGGATTTTCTTTCTTTTTCTGTGATATGGACCACTTTGGCAGTTGGGTAATGCCCATGAATCCCTTCTCAGAATACAGCTTTTAAATGCATAAAATAAAATGCAGAAGATCACAAATGAAACCAATGATACTGAAAAATATTTACCAAAATACATATTTTTAAAAAATCAATTTACAGATCCCAGGTTGAGGAGCCCTTCTTTAAACTCTCTTATTTCTATGTACACATACACATAGCCTCTGACACTATGGTATGGCACATTGAATTGCCTTCTAGTTATGAAAAAGTCCTTTCATGACATCACATGAACAAAAATACTCTCAGAAGGGCTCCAAGATGAATGATTGTTACCCTGACCTATGCCTTACAGTGAAGATCACTTACTGGAGACTCCAATGTCCTGTAATGATGATGACGATGATGATGATGATGACAATGATGACGATGATGACAATGATGATGATGATAATCCAAGTGTAGCAAGCCAATCTAACAAAAAGTTAATTTGTTAACAAAAACTTAGATTTCCAGTTAGAATAATGTCCCCCCCCCCATCCCATAAAGTGGAAAATGCCAAATTCAGTCTCTTAGGAAAAACTTGATTAGAGTATCAAAATACGTAAATCACAAAAGGGGAATTACAGTAAAGTCTTATTCATTTGGAATGCAGGGGACCAGAAAAAAAGTCTTGGAATCAACCAGGATCAGATTACTTGATATTTTTTTATTAAAGAACAATAGCACCAGGGAAAAAACAGTTGCTTTGAATTATGGGCTATTTTGAATAAAGCAATATTGGATTAACAAGGTTTTACCATATTTCAGATGTTTTTCTATAACTTGTTTTGGACATTTATGTCACCACGTGCTTACCAGGTTCTCCAGACATAAGGTCTTGGAGATAGGAACTGTGCCTTTTGCTTGTTTTGGGCAAGGTCAGACCACATTGTGGAGCAAAATTGACAATGACAATAGGCCAGAGTCCCAAGGCCAAGGTGGAAATAGCCCAGGAGCAATGTAGCAGAAAGCACTCTGTGAGTTCAAAAGCTCAGGGATCAGTATTTCTGACCAGCAAAGGCACATGGCTTCAGTGCTTCATCTCCTGCCCTGTCCATCAAAATAGGAAGCCCTGATGTCTCTGATTCTGTGATGGGGAAGTGGGAGGATGTTGGCTCTCACTGTGGTTACTGGGATATCTCACAATTGTGAAGCTGAGCAGTTCAGCTCCAGGGCAAGAGCTCTGGATGCTGTATTTCCCCCTAATTGCCAAGCACAGAACATTCATAAAACACCTGGAATGGAAAAACAAATCCATTTTATAGGAACTGAAATGAACAATTCCCTTTCCGCACATGAAAGGAAATGGAAGAGTGTGTGGTTTTTTGATGAATCCTTTGGAATTAGGGCTATAGTTTTATTTCGTAGCAGACCAGTGCCATGAGGCCGCCATTATTCAGAATGACAGGGTTAGGAATAGTCACCCAAATCATCATTCTGATTGGCTGAAAGCTCCTTAGGGCTTTATAAGCCATTGCTAAAGATTTAACTTGGTGCTTAATTCCTATTTAGACCCAGCTTCCTTGATGAACACAAACAATTGGAGTTCTTAGCCAGAACTAATTTTTTTTGAGCCCCACCTTCTCCATTATACTCAGGGGATAAAACTTTCTCTAGAAATTTTTATTTTGGAAATGTGAATTTTTTAAAAAAAATTATTTATTTTTAGTTTACAACATTCAGTTCCACAAGCTTTTGAGTCACAAATTTTCTCCTCCTCCTTCCCCCCCCACAAGATGGCATGCAAATCTGATATAGGCTTTTCATATATATTCATGCTAGTCGTGTTGCAAAGGATTATAACCAATGGAATGAACCAGGAAAAAGAAGAAACAAAACAAAACAAGATACAGCAAATAGTATGCTTTGATCTGCATTCAGACTCCATAATTCCTTCTCTGGATGTAGAAATTTTTATTCTAATTAAATGAGGACAAACTGCATTTGAAAGAATTGGTAGGAAAGAATTAAAACTGGTAATTCCAGTTTCAGGTCAGTTTCCTTTCCCAGAGGAAATATTGATATAAAGTTTATGTAGCAGGTTAATGTGTGGGATAACCTTGCCTTGTTGGCACACTTCCTAAAATAAGACTGTTAAATACACTTCAAAAAACCTGCAGCACTCCTCATTAACAGAAGCTAAATCTTTAGATCTTAAATCAGAATGTACAGTCAGAATGATTCATGCAGAAATACATTACAGAAAAGAAATATTTTAGTGGCTGAGTGATTCAGAGAGTCCGTGGTGAAAATATTCAGTAGACATATGGCTACCTTGAAGACAAAACAAGAGGAAATGAACTTGTAAAGAAGGAAGGGTTAAATGAGAGAGAAGGAACTTCCTAAAATTAGAAACGTTTCTTCCGAGTCTATAATATTGGAACGTACTCCTTTGACTCCTTTGGCATGTTGGTCTGAAGGGAAAAAAAAGATTCTCTTACCTTTAAGTTGTTTTTATCCCTCCAATTCCAAGAATCTATTGGTATCTTGAATAGAACATTGGAATTGGAGTCAAAAGACTTCTGTTTGACTCTCAACTCTTCCATTTAATAACCATATAACTTGATCTAGTCATGTCATCTCTTGAAACTCATTTTAACACATCTGTAAAATGAAATTTAACAGGATGATCTCATTGGTCCCTTCTAGTTCTATATTTTCTATGATCCTATGATTCTATCCCGGTTAAAAATCTTTGTTTTTTCTATGTAGTCTCTGAATACTGAGTTGATGCGAAGATGTAGTGTCTGAAATAAAGAAGCTATCCTCTGGCTGGGATTTCCTTAATTGCATACCTCTGTTTTTGGGAACCTAGCCTCCGGACCACCTAAAGAGATGTTTTATCCCTGTGGTTCAATCCTGGTGCCAATTAGAGCCAGAGCCATCACAAAGTCCAAATGGATGCCTAAGTTCTAGCTTATTGGGTGGCAGAATGGGGACCCACTGGGAGCACTTATTGGAAGTACAAACTTAATGAGCTCTTATGATCTGAGAGCACCTGGGCCAACAGTGGTGCTAGATATGGAAAATTACTTTGTGCTTTACTGAGAAGATGAAGAAAATGGAATGACTAGGATTACAGTTCTTACCAGTGGGCTACACAACAAAATACACAGAATGATCACCTTTGCCCTTTGTTAATTACAATCTAAACAGTAGTCGAGTGGCTAGAAGGGCTTGTTTCTTGAGAGGCTGGACCTGTTTAGGAAGTCACGATGCCTGGACAGCATGGAAGAGTGGAAAAGAATGAAAAACAAATTGACTCTTGAGTCTCAGCTTTGTCACAAATGAACTGGGTGACCCTGGATAAGTCACTTAGTCCTTCTGAGTAACAATATCCTCATTTGTAAGATGAAGATCACCATGTACAAACTACGTTTCTCATAGACTTTTTTAGGAGAATCAAATTATGTAATATATATACATGTATGTATATATATGTGTATATATGTGTATATGTATATATCATATCTATGCATCATATATAACCTATTATATATGTGTCATATGTATCACATGTGTATATTTGTATAAATAGATCTATATATGAAAGTGCTTTGTATAGAGATGTAGTATTTAAGTCATCTAATTTCCCTAGGCCTCAGTTTATTAGACATATCTACTTAAGGACAAATTGATTTCCCCTTTTGTAAAGGGAATAATAACACCTGTACTTTCTCACAGAGACGTTGTGAGCCAAGGGCTTTGTAAACTTCAAAGTGCTACGGAAATGTTATTTCGATACTGTGGTCTAAGTGCTAGATATTTACTAAATGCTATGATTAAAGTCAGAGAATCCTAGAATTGGAAGGGATCTTGGAGACCATCAAGGGTTTTTAACCTAGGGTCCATGAACCTGTTTTTTTAAAAAAATATTTTGCACATCCAGAGAAAGAACTATGGAGTTTGAATGCAGAGCGAAGCAGACTGTTTTCTTTTTGTTTTGTTTTTTTCTTTCTCATGGTTCCTCCCATTTGTTCTGATTCTTCTATATAATATGACTAATGTGAAAATATGTTTAATAGGGATGTATGTGTAGAGCCCATATCAGATTGCATGCCCTCTTAGGAAGGGAGGGGGAGGGAGGAGGAGAAAATGTAAAACTTATAGAAGTGAATGTTGAAAACTAAAAATAAGTAAATTAACTTAAAAAAATAAAAAAACCAACAAAATATTCTCATAACGATTTCATTATAATTAGTTTCCTTTTCAATCCTACATATTTTATTTTATGCATTTTAAAATGTTATTCTGATGTGCATTGGCTTCACTAGTCTGCCAAAGGGGGTCCATGACACCAAAAGGTTCACTACCCCTGACCTAGACCAATCCCTTCATTTTACAAATGAGGAAAATGATGGGCTACATGACTTGTCCAGGATCACTCAGCTCATGAGTGATAGAGCCTGGACTCAAAGCCAGTTTTTTTTAACTCTTATATGCAATATTCTTCCCACTTTTCCATGCTGTCCGCTGATCACAACTTTCTAAGTTCTTACATCAGACGTGAAATTTGAATCCAGGTCTTCTGACCTGAGAGCCAGTGCCCTTACTACTGTAACACTGTAATTATCATAACATCTTCAATGTTAGGCTGGGGATCTGGTATTTAATTCTCTGACTCCAGAGAAGTAACATGATGGAAAGTGCAATGATGGGATACAATGTCCTGGCTTTAAGATCTCATTTACAAGATGTGAGCACCAATATTTACTATGCTGAAAGACTTCCCACAGATCATCTGTACTCTAGAAACATTTTGAGAATCCAAGAGAGCTCTGTTAACTTTCCCTCAAAGAACAGCATTGTAAATCAAACCTAATTTTGAAGTAAAATTTAAACCGCCCAAAAATCTGCTCCAGAAAGAGCCCCTTTATCTGCACGTAATATATTCATGGACTCATACATAGCTCTTCAATATTTGCTTATTTGCAGTTTCCAGGACCAGCGAGAATGTGGAGGTGTTTATTCTTCATACCTTCATCCCTCAAGCTTTCCTGATCTTTTAGATAACAGCCTCCCATGTAGAAACAGAGACTCCCAGAACACTGACCTCTGTAAGGAGGACAATCTCTGTATTGTGTACTTGGAGAACCCCACTGGAGGCTCCATATCTGGGAACAGAATTCAGAAAAGGCAATGGGTTTTTGAAGGTCTCAGCATAAACTTATAGAGCAGTCAGAACAATATTGAGTAAAATGCTCAGAAGGATTGAAAGTGAGTAGATAGGTGTTCTATTCACAGAGGCAATAGCTAATATTAATTCTGAGCTTGAGGCATTTCAGGAGATGAAGAAAGAGAAAAGGAGAAAAAGAGTTATTTTCCAAGGAAAAATATGAAATAAGGGAGGAGGTAGCATTTAGACCAGCCCACTGAAGAGATTCAATTTAATAAGCTCTCATTAAGCATCTGCAATGTGTAAGACTTTCTTGTTCTCTAAAGAATGGAGTTCCTTCGTGGTTTCACTTCAGGGGCAATTTGGTATAAATTTTAAAAAAGGGAATAGTCAACGTGAAGGGTCTATGGAAACTCAGGCACAGTGATACACTGTTGGTGGAGATGTAAATTACGTGATCGTGCTGGAAACCGATTTTGAACTATTCAAAAATGTCAATAAAATGTCAATAACCTTTGACCATTGATATTGTTGTTGGCCACATACTTCAAAGAGGACAATGATTAAAAAAAGGAACATTACTAAAACATCACAATATTTTTGGGGAACAATTTTTCTAGTAGCAAGTAGAGACAGAGTTGGTACTCATCAATTTTTGAATGGCTAAATAAATTGTGGTAACTGAATGTAACGGATATTGCTGAGCTAAAAGAAATGGTGAATCCGAAGACCATAGAGAAGCTTGGGAAGACAGATGAAATGATGCAAAGTGAGGTAAACATAGGAAAAAAATATGCGAACATTACAATAAGGTAAATGCAGAGAACCACGTGAACAAAGAAATGGAAACTAAGTGCTATGAAGTCGTAATAACCAAGTTCAGCTCCAAAGGAAAAATATGAGAATGCACGTTCTTCCCTCCATTGGCAAGGGGCGCTGAGGTGGGGACTATGGATGTGGAACACTGCATGTAATGTTTGACTTGGTTGATGTGTTTGCTGAACTTTCCCTCCTCTTTTTAAATTCTTGGTTCTAAGGAAGCAGAAAGGAAAAGGGTTAAAGACAAAAGACATCAATAAAAATACAAAAACTATAAAGAGTAGAGTTGCTGTTTCTTAACTTGGATCAAAAACAAAATGTCCAACCGTGTTTGCTACTTAAATCCCTCTGAGAATCTTGTCATTTCATCTGATTAGGGAAACTATGCCTAACTGTGCTTTAGTAAATAAGTCCTGAGAAGTTGCCTGAAGTGCATTGAGTACTTTTGGGTACGTCATCGGGTACATGTGGTACATTTGGGCAGCTAGATGGTACAGTAGGTAGAGTGCTGTACCTGGAGTTAGGAAGACTTACATTCCATAGTTTAAATCAGCCTCAGACACTTACTAGCTATATGACCCTGGGCAAGTCATTTAACCCTGTTTGCCTCAGTTTTCACATCTGTAAAATGAGCTGGAAAAGGAAATGTCAAACCACTCCAATATCTTTGCCAAGAAAACCGCAAATGGGGTTATAAAGACTTGTATATGACTGAAAAGCAACTAAACAAACATTAGGATTTTAAGCCACTTACCCAGGACTGTAAATCCAATAAGTGACAGAAGTGGGTTTTGAACCCAGGTCTACCTGACTTCAAGCCCAGTGCTCTAATCTACTAGACCAAATTGCCTCTTTATGTTTGCTGCAACATATGGAAATCAGTTTGAAGATGCAACTCTGCCCTCCATAAAATTAATCAACAAAGTAAATAACTTCCTTGATTTGATCCAAATCACCAGGGTACAACGATATAGTTACTTAATTTCCTTCCCTAGCCTTAAAGGTGTCGTGTTTTCCAACTATCTAATCCAACCACCTCATTAAAGAGAAATGCTATTGGTAGAGGTTTCTGCAAGCAAGAATGTGGCTGTTAGTCTATTCCAGGGGTGCTTTTCAGTGGGTACCCCGGAACAGAATGGTTGAAAATTATTCACGTTTGTGTTCTGGATGTTGTAGTAAGTTTTGTTGATTTGATTCTACCCTGTGGTGTCCCTGAGGATTTCCTGATTTCAATGGCAAAAACCTCAGGAAGAATAAAATCCCTTTGAAAGGTGGCCTCTCAGGGCTTCGGCAACAATTCTGCGAAGCTTTTCAGACGAACAATCGGAGTGAGTCTGACGTTTGCCCATAAAGGTTTCACTTAGTCCAGATTCCTCCCTGAGAAGAACATCAAACCAATGAAACTACCCTCTGTCTTTTCCACTGGGGTTTTCTTTTCTGTGTGAATGGCAGTACACCATCTGCTGAGATGATGGTCCTCCTTGAATGTGCTAGCTTGGCCCAAACAAGTCAGCCAAGAAGTCCTTTTAAAAGATAAAATTTTTGAACACCTGTGACTGGACTGAAATCTAGCTCCCTAGTAAATATACAGTTTTTTTTTAAAAAAAACTTTTTTGGCAGTGAATCCAGAGACATAATTTAATATGATTTGCCTGTCTGGATGTATCAAGGGCGCAGACTCTGTAGGCTGGTTGACCCCACTGAACCCTGAGGTTGGGAGTTCACATCCTAGCACTCCTGGTTTCAGTCAATCAGTTTAAGATTTCAAACATATCCAAAACAGCGAACTTCTCTGTTTCAAGATGTCTTGAACATGGATACTGGAATGTGGCAAGGTATCAAGTGGGAACCAGCAACAGATGCAGTTATTTGGACAACCTCTCCTCTCCCTGCTCTTATCTTTCCCCAAGGGATCTAGAAGGGTCAGAAGTCTCTTATTGGCCTCATCATTCCAAGCTGTCGGCTCAGTGTTTGTTCTTTGTCTCTCTTCTATGGTTGCTGTCCTCTGGCCCAAACCTGGGGGGATTCCAAAGCCTGTATCATAATTCACCCAAGAGTCTTCATCATTATCATCATCACCATTATCTCATATACCAAATACTGTCTGAAATTTTATCCAAGGTGTGACCCTGTCATTGCCCTACTCTAAAATCTTCAGTGGCTCCCTGTTTCCTGAAAGATAAAATACAATAGGGCTCTAATCTGTCTTTCTAGCCTCATTTCATACTCCTCTTTACTCATCTTATATTCTGGCCATAGTTCTTCAGTCTCCCTACCACCTCTGTGTATTTGTTTAGGACATCTCCCGTGCCTGGAACGCTTTGTCTCTAGATTTTAATCTCTTTAAATCCTTTCCTCCTTTGTTGTTTAATTCAGACATCACCTCTTCCATAAAAATTTCCATAAGTGATGTTTTCCTTCACACATACACACACATGTATATATGTGTGTGTATATATGCATGTGTTTGTGTGTATATGTATATATATATACGCACACACACATACACACACATAAAATCTGGATGATTTTTTTGTCCCTATTACATTCTACTTTGTATCACCTTTAATTTTATGCTTTCTCATTGGCCCTATTGCACGGGAAGTTCTCCAGGGACAGAGACTGAGTTGTTTTTTATGTTTGCTTTCCTAACACCCAGCAGAGCATACAGGCATAATTAATGGCAGAATAGAAGTCATAAGACACTTAATGAATTCTATAAAAAATGCAACATGGTTGATACCATCTGAATTAGCGTAACCAACTCACAAAAGCCAGTTTTAAAATTTTCATTGTGAGCTAGGTGGTACAGTGGATAGAATGCTAGGCCTATAGTCAGAAAGACTCATATTCTTGAGTTCAAATCTGGCCTCAGACACTTACTAGTTGTGTGACCCTGGGCAAGTCACTTAACCTTGTTTAACTCAATTTCTTCATCTATAAAATGAGCTGGAGAAGGAGATGGCAAATCAGTCCAGTGTCTTTGTCAAGAAAAACCCAAATGGGGTCCCTAAGAATGAGACATGACTGAAAAAACTGAACGACAACAAATCTGAGTGTTTAGCAGTGTGCCTGGCGTTCAGTAAATGTCTGATAATTTCCTTTTCACTCATTTCCACTCATAGCCATATAAGTGGTAAGTATCAGAAGTGGGATTTGAACTCAAGCCTACTTGGGGGAGGGGGAGAGGGAGGGATAGAGGGAGAGAGACAGAACAGAGATAAAGAGAGAGCAAGAACAAAGGAAGAGGGACAGAAAGAGTATATATACAGAACCCAGCAAAACAAAACAAACAAACAAGTTGATATATGTGCAGAAGGGACTAGTAGACATATGGCATCCAGTAGGAAGCAGACCTAATACGTGGTACCCAGTGGGGAGCAAACCCAGTGGGGAGAACAGCACAATCTCATCATCAGATCTTGGTGGCTTTCATAGCTTAGCAAGCATGAGCTCCAACTACACATATTCCCTGGCTACACGTATTCCCTGTGTATGTGCCTTCCATGTCACTTGTGCCCTATGTGTGATTGTCTGTGCACAATCCCTATGTATGTATACCATTTTAATTGACAGTTTGTATATTTGTGGCAGAGTGTTCCCCAGGTTTATGAATGGGATGGAATGTTCTATTGCTATTTTTTTCTATGAGATGTAATTGATAACTAAAGTTGAATTAATTCCCTTTGACAACCTCCCTATCTTCTATCCTATTCCTGTTTGCCCAGGAGGGAGAGAAACGTCATTTCATGAGCTCCCCCTCAACTCCCTTATTCTGAGCTACCTCTTACTCCAAGAAGATTCCACTATGAGGCCTAACTCCTCTGGATGTTAATAGGCTACCTGAATTCATTTCTCAACAATCAACAGATTCCTGTCTCTTCTACCACCATCATTCAAAAATTCTTCTACTTTGGGGTACACTTGGTCCATATCTAGCACTCAATCAAAATCTCTATTAGTTACCAACCTCTAGGGCATTTCCTTAGTTTCCTCAATGAGTTCAGTACCTTGCTTACAATCTTTCCTTTTCCCATTACTAGGGGACTTCAACATATATAGTGACACCCCCTCAAATACTCTAACTTCCCCAGTTCCTCAACTCATTTGCCATGATCTACCCTTTACCCAATTTCAATTTCACACAGAGATAGTCATGCCCTTGATCTTGTCATCACTCACAAATGCCCTAAGTTCAGGAATGCTGGAATCATGTTATCTAATCACAATCTGTTGTCATTCCACCTCTCCTTCCATTGGGAGTTGTAACCTTCAATCACTCCATCCCTCAGCTATTTCCTAGGCCATCACCACTGCATTAACTATACTCTATTTTTCTTCCACTTCTAAACCCCTTGGTGAACCCCAACTCTACATTATTTTCTGCTTGAGTCCCTTGCCCCCTTTTCCTAAAGCTGACCTTGCCCTGCCAAGTCTCAGCTTTGGGTCACTCCTATTACCCATTACCTTT
>CM053622.1:482584705-482615185 GCA_028646595.1 Phalanger gymnotis | reverse complement strand
GGGGATAGGAGGGGGGATGAAAGAAGGGAGGGCAGATGGGGGGGAGGAAGTAATCAAAAGCAAACACTTTTCGCAAGGGACAGGGTCAAGGGAGAAAAATGAATGAAGGGGACAGCATAGGATGGAGGGAAATATAGTTAGTCTTTTACAACATGACCATTATGGAAATGTTTTGCATAAAGATACATGTGTGACTTATGTTGAATTGCTTCTCTTCTCAAGGAGGGTGGGTGGGGAGGGAAGAAGGGAGAGAATTTGGAACTCAAAGTTCTTAAAACAAATACTTTTTAAAAAGTTGTTTTTATAGGCAACTAAGATATACTATAAGATGTACAGACAATGGGGTATAGAAATCTATCTTACCCTACAAGAAAGCAAGGGGAAAGGGGATAAATGGTGGGGAGTGGGGTGACAGAAAGGAGGGCAGACTGGGGAAAGGGGCAATCAGAATTTATGTCATCTTAGTGTGGGGGGGAGGGTAGAAATGGGGAGAAAATTTGTAACTCAAAATTTTATAGAAATGAATGTTGAAAACTAAAATATTAAATTTAAATAAACAAATAGTAAATTACAAATTTATCTTACACGATCTCAATTGGTCCCTCACTGGGGCAAGGCAGTCCTTTGACACCTCCCCGGTTAATTCCCTATCCCACTTAGCACGGTAGCTGCCAAACCTCTTCATCTTTCTTCAAGCTGCCAATAGCTCTCTCTCCTTCTACCCCCTCAGCTAAGAACCTTACCTCATATTTCACTAAAGCCATTGAAGCCATTCCCATAAAACGGTCTTTTCTTCCCCCCTCCTTATGTCACATTATTCAGGTGTCTACTGCCACTCCCTTCTGCTTCATTCTACCTCACATGAAGAGGTGACATTTCTCTTTGCTAAGGCAAACAAACCTATATGCACAAATAGTGCCCTTCTATCTTGCTCCATTCCTCCCTACTTTCTCAGTAATCTTCAGCCTCTCCCTCTCTATTGGATGCTTTCCTCTTGCCTACAAATATACCCACACACCCCTCATTCTCAAAAACACTTCACTTGATCTATCTATTCCTACATATTGTCCCACATCTCTCCTCCCTTTTGTGACTACATTCGTTAAAAATGCTCTCCACAGTCAGTGCTTCCAATTCCATTCCTCATATGCTCAGCTCTCAACCATCTAGCTCTTGATTTCATCACTCAGCTAAAAATACTCTATCTGAAGTTATCAGTGATCTTTAAGAGGTAGGTAGGTGGCGCAGTGGACAGAACGCTGGGCCCAGAGTCAGGAAGACTTGAATTCAAATCCAGCCTCAGATACTTACTAGTTGTATGACTCTGGGTGAGTCACTTAGCCCTGTTTAATCTCAGTTTCCTCAACTGTAAAGTGGAGATAACAAAAGTACCTACCTCCGAGGGTTATTGTGAAGATCAAATATTTATCAAGGGCTTAGCATAGTGCCTGGTACATAGCACTTTCTTAATAGATACTTATTGACTGAATTCTGAACATATTGTTAGGGATTTTATAAACTATGGTTTTGGGTGGACGAAGAACCATAGAATATATTGAACCTGGGGGAGTTTTTGGGTACCAGGCATTCCATTTAAAAATTGCCCCTTCAAAGGATACACATTCAATACATAGCACAATAAGGGCTTAAGTGGTTATGAATTGGATCAAATGAAGCAAATGTGCAGATAGGAGTCTAAGCAAGACCTCCAGGGTTGGATGAATACCAGGGGTCTGAACACGGGAGTCAGCAGTTGGTTATACTAGATTTGAGCAATGTAGGGACATGAACCCAAAGTCCCATCTAGACCTAGCAATTAATCCACAGCAGAAAGGCCGACATGACACAAGCATATTGGTTAAAGTTCAAACCTAGTCCAAGACCCATGTGTCTGCCTGAGGAGGGTTTGTCAGAGGTTTAAGCGTCGGGCACTGAATAGGCAATAAGACAGCTGGCATCACTCAAGAACTTATTTGCAAAGTGGATATTTGAGATTCCAGTCAAAGAGAGATCAGGAATCACAACAGAAAGCCCAATTAGTCGGAAACTGGGCTATGCACCACAGACATAGCAGAGAAAAGCGAGTACCAAGGTCAGAGTGAGAGCTGATGGAGCCTATGAGAAACAGACATAGGGTTCTTTTATACTCTCCTGTATCAGTCTAAGACAAGGCTGAACCTGTGGCTGATTATTTCTTACCCTATAGAGTATAAGCTATTTGAGGGTATCTTTTGTGTTTATATCCCCACGACCATGTCTGATACATAAACATCTCTTCATTGATTGAATGGTTAAGACCCAGTTTGGCAAGTAGAAGGAATTCAGGGTTCGTGAGACAGGTGAGCCATTACATCACATTCTTCTCAGAATATATACATGTGACAGTGAAAATTTCACCCTTGCCATATTACCGTCAGCTGCTATTAATATTGGATATGAAGGAAATTGTTTAGTTGTAAGATATTTAATGGGATTAATGAGATGAGTCAACAAGGTCTGCACATGTAGCAACTTGTTTGAGTTCCAATTCTGACATTAGTGTTTTATCCTTTAACATTGTTTTGGGTTTGCAAGTCTTGCAAAGGAATCTGTTGTGTTTAATGCCAATGAATTAGTGGGGGCTATTGGAAGCTAGGTGGCTCAGTGGATAGAGTGCTGGGCCTGGAGTCAGGAAGACCTGAGTTCATATCCAGCCACAGACACTCACTAGCTGTGTGACTTTGGGCAAGTCCAAGTCTTAATCCATTGGAGAAGCAACTGGCAAACCACTCTAGTATCTTTGCCAAGAAAATTCCATACAAGGTCATGAAGAGTCAGATACTAGTAAACAACTGGCCAAAATTAGGAGGGGGAATATGATGATAACCAAACCACTTCTTTAAGGATCCTGTCTAACTTCAGTATAGATACTCTTCTTGGTGATACAGATCTCAGCCTTTTCATGACTCAGCTGATAATCATTATGAATTGTGGCAAAGCATTCATCACTTGGTGGCCAAGCTTCCATGACCTGGTTCCCTGGGTTGGATCTCATAAAGCAGACTGGGCTATCAGGTCCATCCTTGGAGCTTGCTGGCTGTTATAGCCTCTGAGATTGCATCCTACTGGCAGAGCCTTCAAGAACCTAGGGCTGCCTTCACATTGGGGGGCTGGGTGAGCTGGAGCAGGGTTTCAGAGCAAGATGCTAGTAGAGACCCAGAAATTTGTGACTTTGTGACTTCATTTCCTGCCTATCAGGAGAAACAGGGACAGACAGAGAAAGACAGAGACACACAAGGAGGAGGAAGAAGGCAACACAGAGAAGGATGGGCAAGCAGCTAGAGGAGTCAGGAAGATCTGAGTTTGAAACTTGCCTCAAAATAATAGCTGTGTAAATTTGAGAAATTCATTTAACCTCTCTCAGCCTCAGTTTCCTCATCTATAAAATAGAGATAATCTTAGTGTCTACCCCACAGGGTTGTTTTGAGAAACAAATAAGATAACGTATATAAAGCACTTAAAATATTATATAAATGCCTGCTGTTTTATTATTGCTCATTATAAAGACAGAGAGCAAGAGAAGAATAAGAGACTGACGGGGAAGGGAGAGAGAAAGGAAGGGGAAAGGGGGAGAGATAGAGGTAGAGAGAGAGAGAGAGAGAGAGAGAGAGAGAGAGAGAGAGAGAGAGAGAAGGAAAGAAAGAAAGAAAGAAAGAAAGAAAGAAAGAAAGAAAGAAAGAAAGGAAGAAAGAAAAGGGGAGAGACAGACACTCAGAGAGAGAAACAGAGACGGAGAGACAGAGAAACACATACAGCTAGAGTTTTTAACTATGAAAGTTAGAAATAGATATAGAAAATAGAAATATAGCAATCCCCCCTGATATCTTGTTCTCATTGGGTCTGCCAACATATCTACTAGGCTTTGGTCACATGAACCCATATATATTTTACTGGCTGGCCTAAGTATAAGCATTGTTGGAGGCACCATAGGGTTCTTTCTTAAAGATTTTACAGTCATCCAGGAAGCACTCAGAAACCCTGTTTGACTAAAAGGAATGTGGTGTCATTTGGTGAAAAAAAGGAAAAGCCAAACAAGATTGGAAAGTACAAAATATAACAAAAAGTAGTTTGCATTGTTGAAAGACGTAAGTATTACAAAAATGAAAATGTAACAAATGGAAAAATAAATCACTAGGTCATGAACCTGGGTGCTCCAGCACACATATGTGAGCTGTAGGAAAGTTCCATGGCAGGGACGAATAAGTAGCAGATTTATCGACTGTACTTTTGAGTGTATTTCTAATCTTGAGCTAATTCTTATCGTTTTTGCTTTCTTGCTTGCTTTAACAGGAGGGCTAGTATATGTGTAACATGACTAGTCTGGCCCCACTGCCTCAGGGCCAGGCCTGTTACATTTTAACCCCCAGAGTTCTCTGATACTCTGAGGGGGTTGGAGAGTCTCTTTTCTGCCAATAGGTGGAGCTCCCATTGATTATTGTTTCCCCTCCCCCACTTTCATCAAGACAGTTTTAAGGGATTTTGTGACTGCCATCCCAGTTCCATTTAACCATTTAATAAGTCAAGTCAATAAGCAATTATTAGATTTTCATCTATGCTTTTCACTTGTGGGTGCAGGGAGGAGAGCTTTCAATCTTACTCAGGAACGAGGACAGTTGATATAATCAAATTAGCTTTTACAAAGGGATGTTTATGTCAAAGATATGATAAGGAAAAGCATTTTCCCCAACACCTAGGACATATAATCCCACTTCCACTGCTTCTGTGAGGGGAGAATGTGGGAATTAGGCTCAGTTCCTACATGGCATTAGTCTTACCAAGTTCATGTCCAAAGACAAGAGAACTGGCTTCTTTGCTTTTTGGGGTGCTTTTTCTGAGTTGGCTGCAACTTCAAGCTTAAATTTCTGGACTCTCTGATCCCAATGGCTCACTTCCTAGGCTAAAACAGAGGGTCCACTCCTTGTACCTATAATGGACAAGCACAAAATAAAAGACCAAAGCCCCAGGCCTATTTCTTGGGCTCATGTGGCAGAAGGGAAGGAGGAGAGAAGATGGCAGCCCTCGTGGCTCCTCCCTCTTATCACAGGGTCTTACTGGCTATGAACGAAGAAATCTTTTGTTCTTAGACTTACATGAAAAACTCTGAAGGTGCTTAGTCAGGTGGTTTTAAAGACACAGACAATTCTGGCTACACAGGTAATGAAATAGACTACTCCCAGCCGTATATGTGGTGGATCTGTGGAGAATGTCAATTCATTTGTCAGTATTTCAGTCTCCCAGAGGTAGGTTATCTTAGCATCTTTCATGAAGTTCATACTTTTTTAGGTGGTCTAGGCATGTGCCAAATCCTAATTACAGATGAAAAATTTTCATGTGCTTGGCTACCTGGAGATAAATCACTCAACACAATCACTCAACTCCTTGTACATAGTAAGCATTATATAATAAATGTATGTTAACTGACTGTCTTTTATATCTGCTTCCCTTGCCCTCTTCAAGGCAATTTGCCACGAGCAACCGTGTCTTTACTTTCTCATTTCAAATACACTTTTTATCAACACCCATTCCTTCCTCCCTTTGCCTCCTCTTCCTCTTCCTCCTCCTCCTCCTTCCTTCTCCCTCTCCCTCTCTCCCTCACTCTCTCTCTCCCTCTCTCTCTCCCTCTCTTCTTTTTTCTCCCTCCCTCTTGTAACAACAATATTGCTAGCTAGCAACATTAATGTTATACCTCACCCTTTCAAACTCATTTTCTTTCCTGGCTCATTCCTGCTGCCTACAAACATGTTTAATAAATCTTCTCTTGATCCTGACATCCCCTCAAGCTATCTATCCCTTCTGTATCTCTTCACTCCATACTCCTTGCCTCCTTTCAATTTGACTGGGATGTCAGGTGCTAAATTCAGTGGCCTTTTCTCAGTTGATGTTCCCTTTGACATCTCTGTAGATGTGAACACAGTTGACCCTTTCTTTCTCCTGGAGGCCCTTTTCTCCTTGCCTGGGTTATTTCTCCCAACACAAGCTACTTGAGGCCAGGAATGTTTTCATTTTTGTCTTCTCTAGCACCTAACACAGTGCTTGGCACATAGTAGGTACTTAACAAATAAGCTTATCGATCGATACAGAGACAATGTTCTTCCCTAGTTTTCTTCCAGTATGACTATCCTGCTGATGGACCACAATCCATCTCCTGGACCTGAAACTCAGGCATACCTGAAAGGTCTGTCCTTGGCTGTCTGCTCTCTCTCCTCTCTCTTTCATTGCTCTCATATGCTTTCATGGGTTTAATTATGATCTCCATGAAGATGACTGTCTTATTTACTCATCCACCTCTAATGTCTTGATCTCCAATCTAATGTCACCAACTACTAACTTCAAAATCAATCCATCTAAAATTGATACATTCCTTCCCTAAACCCATGCCTCCTTCTAAGTTCCTTCCCAATCACCCTGATTTTCATTCTTGGAGGAATTTTTGACTTTTCCTCTCTACATACTTCAGCCAATTAATTGCCAATTACTTTCAAGTTTACTACATCTTTCACATGTACCTCCATTCTTTTAAAAGAAAGTTTTTTTTTACATCACCATAGTTACCTCCAGTATTCCCTCCCCTCCCAGAGAGACATCTATATAACAAAAAGTGTTTTAAAGCCAAAATGAAAAAGAGAAAAATGAGCATAGCTGGTTAGTAAATTCAAAAAGTCTAAAAATATGTGCAATGTGCAATTCCTGGTGATATCTCACCTTTATGAAGGAGAGGGTTTGGAGTATCTTCTCATGTGTCTTCTTTGAAATCATGTTTGTTCTTTATAATTATGAAACATCCACTTTTTGAGGGGGGAAGGCAGGACAATTGGGGAACATCCACTTTTAATATGTATTATAAATAAGCTTTTATTGATTTTTCTGTTTCTTATGTCACCATACAATCCCATGTATCACTCTGCTTTTCTGTCCTCAAAAGCCATCACAAATGACAAATAATATTTTTCTAAAGAGGAAACAAAGATTGATACATTGAAAAAGTCTAAAAATACATGATACCAATGGACCTTCCTCCTCTGGAAAGTGGTAGGTTGGGATGTCTTTTCAGATCTCTTCATTTGGTTCCAACTTAATCTTCCTCAGTGTTTTTTTGGGTCTCCTTTAGCAAGTCATTGACTTGTTTTTCATGGTTTTCTTGCATCACTCTCATTTCTTGTCCCAATTTTTCCTCTACTTCTCTTACTTGCTTTTCCAAATCTTTTTTGAGCTCTTCCATGGCCTAAGCCCAATTCAAATTTTTCTTGGAAGGTTTTGATGTAGGCTCTTTGACTTTGTTGACTTCTTCTGGCTATATGTTCTGATCTTCTTTGTCACCAAAAAAGGAATCTAGAGTTTGAGTTTGAGTCTGAGTTCATTTTTGCTGCATGTTCATGTTCCCAGCCAACTACTTGACCCTTGAGCTTTTTGTCAGGATTTGACTGCTTATAGAGTAGAGAGTACTTTGTCCCAAGTTTTAGGGTCCAAGTACTGTGGTTTTCAGAGCTACTTCTACTCCATCGTCACCTCAGGATCTGTCACAGCAGCGCTCCTTCTCCCCCAAGAACCACCAACCAGGACTGCAAGACAGATCCATGCAAGGCACAGCAAGAGAATCTGCCTTTGTGCTCACAAAGTGTTCCTTACACTCCTGCTCTGATCTGCTGCTAGATTCCTCCCACCGTGTGATCCAGGGACTTGGGAAGCCACTGACGCTAGCAATCTGGAAGCAGCCTCAGGAGCTTCCTGCTACTGCTATCACTACCGCTGCCCTACTTCCTCCACTCCCCAGAGCTGGTGGCCAGACCAGTCTCAACTCGGTCCCACAGTTTCCCCTAAGTTGCTCTTTGGTGTTTGTGAGTTGAGAAGTCTGGTAACTGCCACAGCTCACTGTTTCATGGCCCCAAGGCCTGTTCCAGCTGGCTGACTCAGGGTCTGGTCTGTTCCTGTGAGGCCCATGCTGGGTTGCTCTCTGCTCTCAGCGCCATGTGATAGACTCTTCCTGGAGACCATCCAGGCTTTCCTGGGCTGGAGACCTGTTTCCCTCTGCTGTTTTGTGGGTTCTGCCATTCTAGAATTTGTTCAGAGCCGTTTTTTACATGTGTTTGGAGGGATTTGGGGGAGAGCCTAAGCAAGTCCCTGCTTTCTGGCTGCCATCTTGGCTCCACCCCCAACTTAATCTTTATAATTTTCTTACATTTACTTTTGATTTTTTGGTCTGATTGTTTTTTTCCATTTACGTTGCTGTAGTTACTATGTATATTGTTTTCTTGGCTATGCTCGCTTCACCCTGCATTAGATCATATAATTATGTCCATTCTTCTCTGTATTTATTACACATATTTCTTATAGCACAGTAGTATTCCATAATATGTGTGTACCATAAATTATTTAGCCATTCCCCAATTGCTGATCATCTAGTTCATTTTCAAATTCTTAGCTATGCTAAAAAGTATATGGGACCTTTTTTTCTAATTGATGAAGTCCTTGGGGAATAAGCCCAGTAATGGAGTGTCCAGGTCAAAAGTTAGAATCATTCTAGTCACTTTATTTGCATAATTCTAAATGGCTTTCCACAATAGTTGTACCACTTCATAGCACCACCAACAGTGCCCACTAACCTGCCAATGTTGAGTGTTTGTGTTTTCTGTCATTTTTGTCAATTTTTAAGGTGTAAAATTAAACCTCAGGGTTCTTTTACTTTGCATTTCTCTTATTATTAGTGATTTAGAGCATTTTTCATGTGATTATGAACACTTTACAGTTCTTTTGAGAACTGTTTATTCAACTGTTTGACCATTTAACTATTGAAGAATGGCTAGTAGTCACAAGCACATATGACTAAAGCTATATCTATATATCTATGTATATATGCATATATACATACGCATGTTTATAGATATATAAATAGATCTATATCTATCCATGTGAATGTATATCCAGTTACATATCTTTCTATCCATACATATTAATCATACCAAATGCCTATTATAGAAATTTGGTACAAATTTTTTTTTCCCTCATTCAACTGCTTCCTTTCTTTTCATCCTAAATGTATTAAGGTTGTCTGTGTAGGAGCTTTTAAATTTCAAGTAATACATTTGTATCTTTTGTAATTGCTTCAATCTATTATTTGGTTAAGAACTAGATATTTCTCAGCTATTTTGGATGTTTTTTAATTCTTTAAGAAGGTTTTATGATCGAATCAATACAAGTCTTCTGTATGCTTTGGGAGGCTGATCTCTAGATACTTTGTGCATTTTTTAGTTATTTGAAGTGGGATTTCCATTTCTATTATTGCTTCTTGTGTTATGTTATTATATAGAAATGCTGTTATTTTTTTAAGTTTTTTTTATAGCTTGGAACTTGGCTGATGCTATTGTCTCAATTAATATCTTTGCTGATTCCCTGGGGTTTCCAAATGAACTATCATATAATCAGCAAGCAGGGATAGCTTTATTGCCTCTTTACCTATCTTTATTCCTTTCTCTTGTATGCATATTTATTGCCCCCTTTAGAAGACACCGAAAGTCTTTTAACTTTAGTCTCTCCAGAGAATTGTTGTTCCTTATATTCCCCTTTATTTATCTTTCTGTTAGACTTATCCAAAAAACTGCTAGAGGGATATTGAAATCTTACACTATTGTGTTACTGTTTATGTCTTCTTCAAGGTCAGATACTGTTTCTTTTATGAAGTCGAATGCTAAGGCATTTGGAGCATATAAATATTATTGATGTTGGTTTGTTGTTCATGGTTTCTTTCAGAATAATATAGTTTCCTTTTAATCCCTTTTTATTTTTTGGATGTTTTTCTTTGTCTAATAGTATGATGTGGAAACTCCTGTCTTTTTAAAAATTCTTTTGGTGCATAGCATTTTTTTTTACATAGTCTCAATTTTATTTTGTGTATGTCTTTGTTTTTTAAATATGTTTCTGGTAAGTAACAGATTGTGAGATTTTGTTTTCTCATTGAATCTATCACTGTTTTTCATTTTATTGGATTATTTAACCCATTCCCATCTAATATTATGAGAGCTAGGTGTATATATATTACTGCATTTGTCAAAAATACTATTTTTTAATCCAAATTGGTATTTTCTCTTTCTTCCACTATAAATACAAGTACTATGTCTCTTCAGTTATTTTAGCTTTTTTGGATCCTATTCCCACTGGCTTGCTTTCTGTCACTCTCAATTCCCCCTACTCTTTGTTACCCCTTTGCCTGATTTTGAAGTTTATTAGTTTCTTTTTATTTCTTGCTCTTATCTAGTTATTTAATTTTGCTCTCAGTAGTCAAGTGATCCTTCTTATTTTCCCCTTCAACTTTTTAAAAATTCATTTTCACTCCTTTTTTTTAAAAAAAGAATTTGTTCAATTCTCTTCATTATTTATCTTTCCTATCTATCCTAGATTTCTATTTTTGATTCATGATTATTATGCTTATTTAGTCCTTCTTTATTCTTTGTATTCCTCATGCTTTTAAAACTTTTGAGGTACCTGTTTTGGATTCTTTCTTCTAAACATTTTCTATTATTAACTTGTAGATCTAGTCACTTTTTTTTCTCTCCTGTGCCTCATACTTAAAAATACCAGCTCCTGCAAGTAATAAGGAAGATATTGACCCATGATAGCAATTTTTCTATGTCTCTAATTATGCAGTTAATTACTGACCTTTTTCCTTTCCTTCTCTATTTTCCATTTCAAAATCTTTGGGTATCAGTTGGCCCCAGGACCTTGGATTGCCCTTCTCTTGAGGAAGGATGAATGGTCTCTCTAAGCACTAATATCCATTATAAAGTATCCCATCTCCCTTTATGTAATATCTTTCTTCTCCCTTAGGAAAATCCATCAATGGCACTCCCTTCTTCTATGGAATAAGATTTGCTCCTTTCTTTCCCCTTTTTTCAACCCTTCCCTTTGTCTCTTGGTCCATTCCTCTGTAGGCTTTCCTTTCCTAAGAGACTATAATTTATTTTCCCTTTGTTGTTAGTCTTTGCCTTCATGAGAATACATCATATATTTCCTTCTATCTTTTCCCTCCATTCTTCTGTAGACTTTCCATCCATTTTTCTGTAGGCTTTCCTTTCCTAAGAGACCATAAGTCTTTCCCCCACCCAAGAGACTATAACTGTTCCCCCCTTTTCAACCCTTCCCTTTGTCTCTTGGTCCATTCTTCTGTAGGCTTTCCTTTCCTAAGAGACTATAAGTTATTTTCCCTTTGTTGTTAGTGTTAGATTTTATTAGAATACATCATATATTTCTTTCTATCTCTTTCCTCCCCTCCTTATTGTGTCCTTTCATTCTGTCATTTAGTAAAAAAAAACCCAAACAAAACACTGATTCATCTCTAGGCAAGGTGTGACCATGGTACAGTTCAAGTTTTACCACCATCACTTAAATTTGATTTCTACTTTCACCCTTGTTTTCTTGTGTACATTTAGAAAGAAATCTCTTAATCATCTCTCCTTATTTTTTTGTTGTTGCTGTATTTGTTTACATTTCTTGTATTTCTGTTGTCTGGGATGTTCCAGAAAGAATCTCAATCTAGTCTTCTTAGGAATATTTTGGACACCTTTTAAACTTTACATTCTTTTTCCATTCATGGTTACGCTCTGATTCTCGGAGTAGAACACCTTGAGCTGCATCTTGAATTCCATTTGAGTACTCTTTGAAGTACATTCTCACTTACACTTTCTAGTGAGTACAGAATGGTCACGTAGTATTCAAATTTCCTTTCCTTTGTATTTGAAGATCTTTTTCTTGCTGGCTTTCAGAATTTGTTGTTTTTTGGTGGAACTGTTAAACCACTATCTGTCTTAGAGTTTGGGTTTGTTCTGGAGATGATCTGTGAATTCTTTCATTTGGCACTTTATTTTCTGTGTTTCCATGTTCTGGGCAGTTTTCTTGCATAATTTCTTGCATTGTACTGTTCAGATTTTTTGCCTTGTCTTGTTCTTTTGAGAGACCTCTAATTCCTAAATTGTCTCTATGCATCTTGTTTTCAAGATCAACATTTGTCTTTTAAATCATTGAGGAACATCATGGTATGATATAATACTCACCCTTGTATGACCATAGGGTCCTCTGCCTTATCAAGTGTTGATTAATTTTCCTTTGCCTTGCATTACTTATTTATAAGTCTCGACTTCTTTATGTGATCTGGAAACCATATTTCCTTTTGCTATCAGTTTATCTCCTTCTAGTCAAGTTCCTTGAGTTTTCTTCCAACTGAGATCTTTGGTATTTCTAGTCTTTATTCCTTCCCCCAACTATTGCTCACTTTCTGACTCTCTCCCCTTTGATGGCAATTTCCCGGAAAGCTGTCTCATAGCGTCTTGGCCTTCTGCCTCTTTGGGCAATTCATGGTTCAATGGCCTAGGTCTCTGTCCAAGAGACTTCTAGGGGACATAACTGGCCCTAGATGGATGCTGAGTACTTTCCCTCAAACAGTGGAGTGTCACTCAGACTCCTGTCTTTCCCACACTTCTCATTTCCTAATATGGGTCCTACTCTCATTCCCTCTGTTCTTCAGTTCTCTGGCCCAATAGCAAAGAGTGTTGCCATGCTGCTATCTGAGCTCAATCAAATTTCTGGAATTTGAAGTTTGAATCTTTGTAGCACTTGGAGAAGGAAAGGAACAATTCAGGTGTAGAGCTGATTTCTATTGCAAGGTTGTGGATTGGCTTGTGTAGTCCTGCTGCCTGGATATAGTAGCAGCAGAGGCAGGGGTGCTAAGTGTTGCATTACAGGTTAGGGATTATTCTCCTTCTTTTCTGTTAATCAAGGTTTTGCCATATTTTGGTTCTTGGTGTCCTAGATTATGTAGCAAGCTGAAGTTGCATTCTTTCTAGAACATAATTTCTATTTTTAGAGAGGTTGAGTGGTCATGAGGATCAAAGAAAATGTCCAATCTTCCATCTTGTTGCTCACATGATCTAGAAATCCCACCTTCTTTCTAAATATACTACTACTGTTCTAACTCATGTATCCATCAACTTTTGTCTATACTATTATGGTAGCTTCCTCATTTGTCTCCCTGCTTTCAATCTCTCCCCTTTACCATTTGTCTTCCATACAAGTCCCAAAATAATCTTTCTAAGGAATAGGTCTGACCACACCATTTTCCACTCAGAAAAACTCTTCAGCCTGATATTTAAGACCTTCCACCATCTGGTTTCACCTTACTTTTCTAGTCTTATTTCACATTAGTTGCTTTTATGCACTCTATGTTCTTGCTGAATTAGCTATCCTCAGAGCTCTTGAAGATCCATGCTCCATCTTCATGCATTCTTATAAGTTGGCCTCTATGACTTGAATGCATTCCCTCCTCAGCTCTGCTTCAGTGTCAAATCTTTATTTTTCTTTAGCACTAAGCACAAGAGCTCTGAAGCTTCTTATCCATCCAGTTAGCTCTCTCTCCTATATGCCTACTATTATTTGTACATATGTTGCATCTTCCCAGTGGAATTAAGCTTCCTGAGGACTAGGAATAGTGTGTATGTATATGTGTGTTTCTCTAGCACCTAGTGCTCTGCTTTGGACAAAATAGGCAAATTGACATTAACAAATGATGTTTGTCAAATTGAATTTTCATAGTAAAGTAGGAAAGAAATGTCATCTCTTGAAAAACAGGTTGGTGAGACAGTGTTGAAAGTTCGAGGGGAAATTTTAGAATAGTTGCTACAGGGACTGTAGCTGGCTAGCTGACGCCCAAATGGTGGTAGTACCACCAAAAAAAAATTAGATTCCTGCTATACCGAATGATGAAGTTTGATCAAATCACCTCTGCCACCTTTCCCTTCTCCCTCTTCCTCCGATCATGTTCTGGTCCTTTGGGTGCTGAATGATAACCTACTCAGGGCCTAATCCCATTCATGATTTTGTTCAGGGTCATTTAGCAATATATTTCAGAATAACTGTTTGGAAGGAAGAGGAAGGTGGGATCAAGGCACTGAGACAGACATTTGTTATAGATCAAAGTGATTCAATGTAATAAGGGTAGAAGAAAAAGGAAATGACAGGAATTGATTGTATATTTAACACCAGGATTGAGTAGCATAGAGAAATAGAGTAATGAGAGAGGTAATATTGGTTAAGGGCAGCTAAGTGGCTCAGTGGATAGAGCACCATGCCTAAAGTAAGAAAGAATCATCTTCCTGAGTTCAAATCTGGCCTCAGACATTTACCAGCTTTGTGACCCTGGCCAAGTCACTTAAACCCATTTGCCTCAGTTCCTCAGCTGTAAAAGGAGCTGGAGAAGGCAATGGCAAATCACTCCAGTATCTTTGCCAAGTAAACCCCAAAACGGGGTCACAAAAACTTGGATATGACTGAAATGACTGAACCACAACAACAATATTGGTGAAGGCCTTAAAGTCAAGGAAGCGTGGTTTAAGTTTGAAGAAAGATTTATTCTCTCTCCACTTTCTAATGTGAAAGGTATGACATAAAAACAAATTTCTCTTTTTGAAAAGCAGAGAGAATTTATTTCAATCCCCTCTCATAAATAAAGGATCATAGAATCTAGAGCAGGAAGGGACCTAAAGAAATCACCTTGTCCAACACTATCATTTTACGGATGAGGAAACTGAGACCCAGAGAAGGGAAATGAATGGCCAAAGATCATGTAGCTGGGGTTTTTACTTGATTCACCTGACTCCACGTTCAATGCTTTTGTCATGTTGTATTTACACAGGTTTTGTTTTCTGTAGTTGAGTTTTATTCTTTAAAGAAGTCTTAAAATATACAGGAGCCACAGGAACAGAGGTTTTTAAGTGATGCTTTTATTGTATTGAATGAAGTCTTGTAAAACAAACCAACCTTGGTTTAAAAAAAAAAGACCATGTAAAATAACATTTCTCTTTTGTCATTGCCCTCATATCTAATTCATACATAAACAAGTTGTAAGGGAAAGGCCAAATACTGAAATTTCCAACAACAAATCTATACTTATGTGTGCGAATATGTGCGTGTGTGTCTATACGTGCACACATATAGGCACATGCATATATACACCAACAACTTATTGGATTAAAAGCTCATTCAAGCAATGTGGCTTATTCACTGTGAAGTTCAAATAGCAACACATGAGATCTTTGTAGACAGCATATCTTTTTCTCTTTCCCAGAAGAAATCATTGTCAACACTCATAGTTGATGTCTCTATTTGAGGTGACTTTTTTTTTAATCTAAAGGGGCTATACCAAAAAAAAAACCACATAGAAATCATCATCAGGCTTTCATTTTAACCCAACTGGATTCCTTTGTATTGTACCGCCAGTCTCTTTCATCTATCCTAGCCTCATTTCCCTATTCATCCACTAAGAGGAAGATTGCCATGAGGTAAAGCTTGTTGCACAATCACCTTCCCTCTTAGGCCTGTGTCATTTCTGCTTCATTCATGGTACTTGGTCCTGAACCCGCTTTCCTTTATTCCACATCTCTTCACTTCCCTTATTTCCCTATGATTTGAGGACTATCTCAGCTGTGGTTCAACTAAAAAAAAAGAATGTCTCTGACCCAGCCATCTCAATAAAACACCCTGGTCTCTACTGCAGCATTTATTTATATACTTTTTTTTTACTCTCCAAAAAAAAATCCTTGTAGAATTTTTTCTGTTATTAGAGTCATTAAAAGAAACACTGTAGCAATAGAGTATATACATATTTTTCTTTAAATATGTCAACTCTGAAATCATTGCTGACTGGTATTTATTGGCCACAAGGTTTCCATGATGGAAACATTGGTGTTTCAACAACCAATTTACACTCAACCTCTCTTGCCCATACAAAAATAGCCAGAACATACTTAAAACCGAGTAAGTGAAAATTTGTACAGGATTTTTTTTTTACTGTCGGAAAAACAACTTTATGTATGGAAGCATCATTATTGTTTAGAATTGGCATCATAAGGCAAACCGGAAAGCTTATCAGTACCAGTATATTGAGTATTTAAAAACTCAGAAGCTGAGCTGGAGGCCCATTTATTTTGAGCCTTTTGGTGAACAAAGTGCATTAAAATATCCTTTAATGATCAATCCCCAAAGCAACATTAAAAATTATTGAGGCAACCTTTCAATTTATTCAGTGAAAGAAAATTCACATTGTTTATTATGGGAAAAAACCCTTATTTTTAATTTCTTCAGAAAACAGCCCTTTAAAAGTATTGTTTCCATTATCTAGTAAAATATTCCTTTAGGTATAAATCTCATAGTAAATATATAGAACCTTATTTGTTAAGAAAAGGAGGGGAGAGTGTGCTAGTAATAGAGACAGAACATGATGAGATGACAAAGTCCTGTGTGTCTGATTCAAAAACAAACATTCAAATGGTTTTTTTTTTTGTGTACATGAAGCAAATATTATAACTACCTGGTTTGGCTCAGGAAAATAATCGGGCCAATTCAGTGGGAAAAAAGAAACCGTTCTAACACGAACTTCTTGGTCAGTTCTGGAAAAGTGATTAGCCTGGTATCTGGGGTAGACACAACATGCATCTTAGGGACAGAAGTAATTTAAAAATGTCAACTCCCCTCCCCCTTTTTTCCAGAGCAGAACTGAATCTAAATGGTGCCAGTGTTGGATCTCTCTACTATGTTTAAGGAACTTGAGAGAAGATTCAGTGATTCATTCCAGAGTGTCAAAAGCAAACAACAATGATGGGTTGGCCACTTCACACCATGTGTATGAGTAAGAAGCTTGAGTTCTTTCTTTCTAAATTACACAGCAGCTCCCTAGAATAATGGAGCCTTTAGTTTTTATTTTATTTTTAAGGAAGGAGTGGTGTCATACAGCCCACTTCCAATGTATGTTGGGGTATGTGTTAGAATGGATAGTACCTTATATAACCATCACTATCATCATCATCACCATTGTCATCACCATCATCTCCTAAGGTATCCTTTGGGTGCACTTCACTGTACCTGATGCTTCCAGTACACATTATGTACTCACGTATTGCAAAGTAGAAAGCTGTCCAAATTGCTATTTCCATTTGCTACAGAATGTGTTCATTTTCTTTTCTCAAGAGACTAAGAAAGCACTACAGGTGGGAGACTATAAAATGTGAGGGAAAATGTTTTACGAGCCCATGGTAATCCATTAAAGCCCATGATGAGATAGATTTCATTGTAGTATTTATGGAAAATGAAAATCCAATTCTTGACTCAAATTACTCTTGATTTTAAGTAACTGGTATGATTTAGAGACTGCTTTTCTAGGCCTAATACAATCTGTTTACCCAGATTTCCCAAGAAAGGAAAAAAAAAAGGAGCCAACAGTGGAATTCCTTTTGGGAGAAACTATAGGTGGGAAGGTGATGGCACGTTTGGGGAGTTTCAAAAACTATTGCTTCCACCTGGATGCAAATCATTTGACAGTTAAACATGACAAATTGAGATACTACAATTAGCCATATAATTCCATCATCACCAGTGCCCTAGCTTTCTAGTTTGGTAACTTTTTTTTTTACTTCACAGTAATAAGATAGCAATTTTTTCCCCTTAGAAATGGAAATGTGCTACCCATTTGAAAATCATAACAAGAAGGACCTCCATCTTCTTTTTACTTCTTAACTTGGCTCTTGAGTATTTTTATTTTTATTTGCACATTCTTATACGCAGTGTTGAGATGACAGGACCTTGCATGAGGCGAGTATTTTTTTTTTAATAGAGCGAGAAGGTGGATAAAAACTTACAAAACTATTTTTTTTGAGCCCATACACCGTGATGAAATAAGTGTGTAAAAAGCTGGTAAACGTTAGTAAATGGGCCTCTTAATGTGCAAAACCAAATAATTCCTAAGAGTTGTAATCCAGATCATGTTTCTTTTATAAATAATCTATAAATCTTCCCGTAAATACAAAAAAATGTTCCAAGAAATTATTAAAGCCATTTCCTGCACTTTAATACAAAACACACAGTTAAAGGAGAGGGAGGCTCTCATTTCCAGGCCCGTCTCAGCCAATTTATGGACGCTTTTTACGGCACACAGTTGAAGAGTCTTAGTCAAGCTCTTGTGGACTGCACATTCGCCATCAGTCCTTCCTCTGAACATTCTCCATCATTTCTGCTCCATCTGAGTTTCAAAAATTAGGGCAGCTGCTCAAGGCAGTCCAAGTGATCTGGGATGGGAAGGCCTGTTATAATTGTCAAACATTTATTCCACACAGTGAAGGTAGGACACACCGGCTGTGCAAATGTGATATCAAATGTATAAAGATGAAGGGAGTTCAAAGCATCGTAAAAGGCAATGGAGCCATTATCATAGTCTAGCAAAATGCCCACGCGCCGGAGGTGGGGTGCTGGTTCGATGGGAATTTCCTTGCTATTATGTCTCACCACCCAATTATTATTGCAGCGGCAGAGAACCCAAGAAGCAGAATTCTTTCCAATCCACTCATGCTTTGGGGCTGATTTGTAAGCAAGACCAATTGCATACCTGCAGAAACAAAAAAGAAAGTCAAGGATACTCTCTGGGTCTTGGGAATGAAAGCTAACCTACATTCTTCCCAGTTCAGAGGCGTATAGAGGTGACCTGTTTGTGAGTTTAAATTACATTAAAATCTAGCAAGGCATCTATTTAATTGATAATTTCACATTTTCTTCTATTCCCAACCATCTGGTAAGGAACAGATCATTGGTACATTCAAAATCTTGTTTTCAAGTCATATACCATACCAAAATTTTTTAACCTGATGTGATATAATTACCTTTATTCTTTCTCTCCCCATCAGGGAGAAATGGTAAGAATTAAGCTTTTTTCTTTTTTAAAAGAAAGTGAACAAGTACAGCCTAGACAATGATCACAGTTCATAAATGCTTTAAAAACATTCTTAATATTTTTTCATTATGTGAGGAACCCTCTTCACCCCCATTCCCTACTTAAATATTTTGAATCTTTAATCTAATTTTTTCCCCTGGGATATATGTCCATAATTCTTATGACCTTCTGTAGAACCGAGACCAAGTAAAACCCATTGCTTTGATTCAGAGCTTCTATTCAAAAGTGCACATATTAGATGATGGTCATGGCAGAAGCAAGGTCGTTTGCATATTGGCTTTTGGGATCTTCTCAAGAAGAGGTAAGTCTAACTCAGAGGATAACAAAAAGAGTTTACAAAATGCCACTGTTGCTAATGTTTACATTCTTAAATAAAACACACCATAGAAACCTGCCACTTCAAATTAATCGCTATTTACAACTAACTACTAACAGTTAATTGCAATAAAATTAACAAAACACTAGAATTCTAACAAAAACAATTTTGACTGAGGAAAAATATAAAGAAAATTCTGATAAATTATTTCTGCACTCAAACTGGCTGTATTTCCAGTTTGAAAGTAGTTTACCATTTGCAAATGATTGAATTACTTACATTTGGTTTTTAACATCCCTAATTGCACCGGATGAAAAGGATTACAACTTGTGTTGGTGGTAGAAGTATGCACATATTTGCTCAATCAATAAATGTTTACTAAGTGCTCCTAAATATACGAATAAACATTTGTTACACTTTAATTTTTTATTACAAATACATTGACTCTTATGATTTCATTGAATGCTCAGTTTAATCCTAAGGTTGAGGTACCAGTTCTAGGTTTTACTCATGCTCTTATACAAATGGGAATAGTTAGGCATCTAGAGGTTCTCAGAGTGAGTCAGAGCTGAAACTAGACTTCCTGATGTTCCAACCTGCTGATTTCTCCCTGAAACCACCCTCCAAGGTCATTAGCACCACTCCATAAAACACCCAACAACCATTAACGCCAGTTAGCTTTTGTAACAAAATGACTAAGTTTATAGTCCATTAACCAAAGGAATTGAGTATTATTAAATTATCATTAATCTTGAAAACTGTACATATTTCCAAAGTGCTTCCAAGGCAGAGGAAGAATGCTAACGATCCATTAAGGTATGCTTTGAAACACCAAGAAGTCAAAAAGTCTCCAAGTAATGTTTCTCAGAGCAATGCTAACATGGCCCATTGCACATATCATAAAATTACATGTTTATTTACAAGCTTAAGTAGCAGTCCTGGAGAAGACAGAGGTGCCATTCCACAATCCACATTCCAAGCAAGGTGTCCACACAAATTTGATCTTTGTGATTGTTTCCTTCTTCCCTCCCTCTTTAGCTACCTCTAACTAACTTCAAAGGGTAGATTTCTAGAAAGTAAAGTAAGTCAGGTCTTTTAAAATGGCAAACATAGGAGATTGCTTTAAAATTTTAGTGTTTTTTTCCTTGTACATGTTATTATTTTCTTTACATCTGGTGGATAGCTCAAGAACTACTGAATAATGTTTGTGGTACTGAAGTGACTCTGGTAGAATTCTCCTAACTACTAATAAATTGAAATGTGATCATCAATGATTGTTAGTGAAGCTTGGGTGGGTCAGATATCAGCTTCTATCAGAATAGTGAAGCGTGTTCATGAGACATTTCATTTCCTCCTTTTTTGTATCTGCCATTAATCTTATTTTCATGGTTTTTTGTAATTATTATTACTATTTTATACTTTCATTATGTTTGAAAAAATGAGTGGCAGTCTACCACATAGCCCAGTGATGCAGAAGGCCCTCTTTTCCAACCTTTGGTGAAATGTTCAGAATGAGAATGTTCCAAACATTTGAAAGGTAAGGAGGAACTCCCTACTAGGTCTCATGACCATTATTTGGGATTGTGGGCATCAAGTTCAAGGAAAGGAGATACTTGAGATCATGTTCTTATTGTAAAGCCAGGTGCTTCTGTGACTTAGACACAGTATAGAAACCTTGGATATGTTTTATTACTTTCCTGCATGCAATCCAATTGTTTTGCAGGGAAACAGGCTTTGCAGGTGATGTGTGTGTGTGTGTGTGTGTGTGAGTATGTATAGATAGATAAAGAGACAGATGATGTTGCACACTATTAATAGGACATTTACTTTTGAGGTTTTTTCTTCCCACCAGTGGTGACAGATGTGGACTAAGTATAGCCACTCACTATAGATATATGTGTTGTTTTGAAGATAATTATAACATCCTTTTCCTTAGTTCCATTGGTGGCCAGTGGTCACAAGACAGATGGACAGTGTTAAGAGGACAGCCTGTGGCTATGTGACAGGTTTTTCAATGTGCAAAGCTGACTGATAGCAATCGAATCTATGACCTTGACAGAACAGGCAACTGTGTCCTAGATGTCTTAGAAAGTTTTGTGCCCGAGGGCAGGTAGCTGCCTCAGATAATCTTTCAATGCCCCTTAAAGCTTTCTGAGTAGCACCCTTCCTATAATTAACTGAGGTTAAGTGACCTGTAATGGCATCAGTAAAAAGACATAGACATCACTTGAGATTAATGTGAAAAAATCCCCTTTCTCTCATGAAAGGATTCTGCAAGTTGTGTCTGGGAAGAGGAATCTAGACTGTGAAATTTCCATGGATTTATGCTCTTACTGATATGGACTCCCTCCTGTGGTAACTGAAACCTATCCATGCTTGTCTACCCATAAATCCTTCCATTAAGTATGTTGGGGGTCTTCACGTTCTTTTTAAAAATTATTTTTATTATTTTTTATTTACCATTACATTTTAAGTTCTGAACTATTTCTCTCCCTCCTTACCCTGCACTAGAGAAGGCCACCATTTTGTACACACACATTTCTGTATGTGTGTGTATATACGTAAAACCAAATTATGAATACTTCTACTTATCAGGTTTTTTTTCTTTGAAGGAAGATAACATCTTCCTTTATAATTCCTTTGTAGTTGATTTGAGAATTTATAGTACTCAGAATAATTTACTCCCTCACAGTAATTCTTTGAACAACATTGCTGTTACTGTATACGATGTTCTCTTGGTTCTACTCTTTTCACTCTTCATTATTTCATGTATGTCTTTCAATGTTTTTCTAATATCAACCTGCTCATCATTTCTTAAAGCACAGTATTCCATCACAACTATACACCAAAGCTTGTTTAGTGATTCCCCAATTGATGGGCATTGCCTCAATTTCCAGTTCTTTGCCACCACAAAAGAGAGCTGCCATAAATATTCCAGAATATATAGGTTCTTTTCCCTTTTTCCTGATCACCTTTGGAGACACACCTAATAATGGTATTACTGGGTCAAAGGATATACACAGTTCTATAACTATTTAGTTGTAATTCCATATTGCTCTCCAAAGTGGTTGGATTTGTTCACAGTTCCAACAGTATATTAGTGTCCCAATTTTTCACATCCCCTCCAACATTTATCATTTTCCCCTTCTATCATTTTAGCCAAACTGATAGGTGTGAGATGATGTCTCAAAGTTGTATTAATTTGCATTTCCCTAACCAATAATGAGTTAGAGCATTTTTTTCATGACTACATGGACCCTCATATTCTCTTGATGTCTCATAGATATTAACAGAATAAGCAAAATGTCCATGGACAGGGTAATCTATACCATAAGTACATCTCATAAACAGAATAATGATTATATTTTACATTTTTTAAAGTTCTTATTCTTATTGTGAAAGACATACACAGTTATTATGGAAATACCATTAGGAGATAATTTTTTTTGCCTTGGTTAAGTTTTGTATCAAAGTACAGATGCAAGAGTCTTCTTTGGTAACTACAATGCAATGTAAATATGAGGCTTACCATGTGCTTCCACTTATGACTACCTCCCAGTAATGGCGCCCACTGTCAATGAACACGTTGCCTGCTACGCCATAGCTCCCTTGGCTGGTGAAGCGCTCAGGTGTGTGACTCTTTTTTGATGATGTTTCATCACGTTCTACTGTCAAGTTGTCATGGGATACCTTTAGTTTTCGGTGGGCAGATTTGGGGTCCAATTTAAATGGCTGGCCTGAAAAGACATTGTAGAACAAAGAAAAGAAAATAACAAATCTGTTTATTTTGAAGAGATTAATCATCTAGTCTGGGAACTAGACCAGTTAACTTATTCCTAGTCATATCTTATGTGCTCTTCAGTTCATTTTGTAATACAAAGCATCTGAATTGAGCATTTTTCTGTCATTGACTGGTGAAGTCATATTAATCATTGTAAAAATCCAGAAAATCAAGTCATGGAGCATACTTCCAGCAGCTGTGAGTGTGGAGTCAGGATTAACAGGATCGGGGGAAATTCTTATGGTTAGAGGGCTGGGACAGAAGAATGGTGAGAAAAGGATTAAGTGAGGATAGAAGAAATCTCTTAAGGGGGAGGGACAGGAGATGTTCACAATATTGCAAAGCATTCTCAACAGCATCCACCACGTCAATATGGACCTCACTGGAGTTCACTGAGCAGGCAGGGGAATGACATGGTCAGATCTGTGCTTTACAAATATAACTTTCACAAATGAATCATTAAGAATCAATGGTATGCTGGAAAATGTTTAACCAAAAAAAGTATATGATATAATTTAAATTTAATCTGTTATTTCTGTTTCTCCACACTTTCTTGAAACTAAAGAATCAATGAAACAATAAATCTTGTCCTGGTTTTGTAGTTCATCAATTTATGGGATATAAATGCTCGAATCAAAAAATTTAACAAGTGGCTCCGGGGAGAAGGTTCAAGCAGGCTCTGGCACACCCCTGCTAAGAATTTTGATCGATGCAATAACCAAACATGATTCCAAAGAACCCATGATGAAGCATGCTACCCACTTCCTGATAGGTAATCGCATCGGTGGAGACTGAGACGTACATGTTTTACACATGGCCAATGCAGAAATGTTTTTCTCGTTATTCATACTTATTTCAAGGGTTTTGTTTTTCTCTTCTGCAATGAATCACGCAAAGAAGGGAAATTTTTTTTGTCGTTAATTGAAAAAAATTAAAGAAGTTTTGAAGAAGAATATAACTTTGACAGCTATTTGGAGCATGAATCAGAAAGAGGAAAGACAAAGTTCATTTATCACAGTTTTTGACATCTCTTATTACAGGGAGTATGAACACAAAGTAACATGAAAATACTACTTTACAGAAATTCTCTTAATAGCCAACATTTCTGAAATGTCATTACAGCATTCTGTGAGGGATATTTGCAGACGTCCTTTCTGACCAGTAACAGAATGGCTTTTTCTGTAGATTAACATTAAGAGAGAGAGGGAAAGATTATAATCACTGTTGATAACCTTCTCTCTGTTAATTTTAGTGTAATGGTTGCATATATTCAGATCATGTAATTATAGGATCCAAACCAATAAGCAAGCAAATACAGAAATGTTACAGATTTTATTTATATATATATATATGTATGTGTGTGTGTGTGTGTGTGTGTATTATACATACCTTATGCCCTCCCCCCCGCCCCACACACTTGTATGCTGATGTTAATTTAGTTTGCCATGAAGTATTAACACAATGACCTTAAGACAGCCATAAACCTGAATTATTTTATCCCAAAAAGTGGTATAAATGCTCTTCTAGTCTGGGTTTTCCTCCCTCAGGCTTTAATTATGTCTGCCCATTTTATTATCCATATTTACATTTAAATGAGTTGGGCATTATTAAAAACCTCCCTGGGTAAAGGCACAATTGAAAATTTTCAATAAGTCCTTCTCTTGTTGATTCTATCTCTTATGATAGCTATTATTATTATTATGACAATTCAATATTACCTTGGAAGATTGCCTGTACTGTAGAACAACATTAGGTATAAGGCAGTTAAGTACAGGAAATGAGCTACAACTTCATCCAAAATAATATAGCGTAAAAACATTGCAGAGATTGTTGCTATTGGCAGGTATCTTCTCCTTGGGTAGAGCTCACAGAAAATAACCATGGTCAGCAAAGCTATGGCAAGACATACGGCTGCCTTTCTAAACCTGATGAGGGTCATGGAGCCCATATGCTGAAGTAAATCTAGCCACCGCTGGGCTACAACTATGACACTACCACCTACAAAAGTCCTTGCTTTTAAACATCCTTTCCACATCAAGGAAAAATTTTCCAAGACTTGGGACGTTGTGAACTTATTTATGCATGGTGTGCTTAGCTCTATGCTATACTGGAAAAAGCAAGTCAGAGAGTTTTGTAAAACTAGCTGCAAAAAACTGGGTGAAAAGTGACACCTTAGAGCTTAGAGTTGGAAGAAACTTTCACCGTCTTCTAGTCTGACTGTCTCATTTTATGATTGGGGAAAGTAATGTCCAGGTCATGCAAGTAGGAAATTAGATAGTAAGGATTTGAACCCAAGTTCTTGGATCCCAAATCCAGCACTCTCTTATGCCATAAGTGAATAAATATCATTTGGATGAAAATACTCAGGTATTTTCCCTTATGTTTATCTATCAGGATACTCGTAGAAACACATATTTGAAAACAGGTCTACCACTTCTTTCTGAGGTAGCTCATTCCACTTGGAACACATGTAGAGGTTTTTTTTTCTCCCATTGAATACAATTCTGCCTCTCTGCAATTTCTACTGCTTTCCTATTGGACTAGAATTCACCTCTTCTTAAACTGTAAGTCGTGAACCACGGAAAAATTTTAAGAAGCCCTAGACTAGTCATTTCTAGTTCTATGTCGGTGTATGTTTCTGTCCTTTGAGGTCAAGCTGAATTAAGTCTTTTCTTATTCTTATTCTCCTTAGGCATCCTGGGCCACTGCCTTCCAAGGAGCTTACCAAGGCTTTAGCCTTAGTATAGCTCAGAACTCCTGAATTCAAGAGACTTACAAAGAATACAAGTCACTACCAAATATGATATTACTTATACTCAGAGACATATTTCTGGCTGTCTGTACATGCCAGTTTTCAAATGATATGAAAATAGAAAAGAATTAAAAATAGAAAAATAATCACCAACCAATTAAAAATAGGACCCAACCAAATGGGTCTAATAGTTTGCCTCCTCTGGCCTAGGTTTGTTTCTGTGTTTGCTAGCCTTACTTGCTCCTAATTAGAGCAGATTGACAGGTGAGGCCATTGAAACTCTGCTTTGCCATTGCTTTAAAAAGTAATTTGAGAGTTATACGAATAATATTTTTATTAAAGAAAAACAATTTTTATCTACCTGTGCAACCATCCATAGAACATTACATATGAGAGGATAATTGCCTATTCCAAGGCCATTTCTTCTTGAATCCCCTCAAAAGATGAAAAGAATGAGAAAAAACATTTATAGAAATGGAGGGATTTATAACAGAGATTCAAGATCAGGTTATTCAAATCAGAAATTATTGGAAGGCTATGCTTTACAATCCTAGATTTATGATTCAGATTATGCTGTGCAATATTAGTATTATTAGCTACGAAAATTTAGCATATCAGATATCTGGAATGGCTCCATAAGGTGGCTAGACTTACGCACCAGAAGCTGACAAGCCCCTGTGTTTCAATTTACATATGGAACCTCAGGGGGAAGAAACACCCTCTTCCAGTGCAGGGTGGCACTTTCCCTGCAACTATTAATATGGGAGAGCCACCTAGATCTCTAAGAAGCTGAGTGACTTGCCCAAGATCACACAGCTAATGTGTACCTGCCAGGCTTGCACTGCTAGAAATACAAAGCCTCAAATATCCTCGAGGACTCAGTAAATGACTTGTACTGGAACTTAGGCATCATTATGGACATAACTGTTGTCCACAATCACCTCGATGTAACACTGATCGATACATATAAACAACAAACGTTTCTAATACACATCAATATACTATATGCTGTTTCATCAATGTCCAAACTACATATTAAAAGTTTTCAAAATATAGACATAGCAGAAAAATTAAAATTATGTGTGAAGAAGACAAAGTACACACAGGTGTTCTGTACACTATTGTAGTTGTTTTCCAGATATTTCTTGTAAGTCTATAGAAGATGAGGTTATGTTCTATTATTCATATTTAATTACCAAAAAAGCCACTTGTACAATAATCCTCAGAACATTAACTATACAAAAATAATAATAGGATAGTCATTTGCCTTCCAATTATTTCTATCTGAACTCCCAACCAAATTCAATTAGTGAGAATGAGATAATGGCAATAAAGATGCTAATAATACCATCAATGGATATTTGTATAACATTTTATAGCTTTCAAAGAACTTTTCTATAGCTCAGTCTTGGGCAAGTAGGTGGCACAGTGGATAGAGTGCCAGGCCTGGAATCAGGAAGTCTCCTTTTCCTGAGTTAAAAATCTGGCCTCAGACACTTAATAGCTATATGACCCTGGGCAAATCACTTAACTGTGTTTGCCTCAGTTTCATCATCTGTAAAAAATATTAGCTGGAAAAGCAAATGGCAAACCACTTCAGTATCTTTGCCAAGAAAACCCTACATGGGATCATGGAGAGTCAAATACCACTGAAAAAAATAACTGAACAGCAACATACTTTAATCTCATTTAATATTACAAACAACCTGTATGAGGCAATTCAGTCTAGTATATGGAATACTGTTGTTGTTTGTCCTTTGTTCTTGAAGAGGACCATGATGTCAGGAAGGTGATATCATGACTTGCAAGTGAGTTGGATTTAAGTGAGGCAGGGCTGTGCAGAGTCACCAGCCTCACTCTCTCCTCATGAGCCATCTGGGTCCAGTGACAAGATACAGATCAGGATGATTGGAGATGGCCCTGGATGCCACAGAATGTTGGCTTTAGAATAAAAAAAAGACCCAGATCAAATCCTAATTTTCATACATACTGACTAATTCACCATGAGCAAGTCACTAAACTTTAAAACTAAAAGTTCCCCCTGGCTATAAGTTACAGATGAGTTACTGACTAACATTCACAGGGGCGAGGGTTCGCACAATGAGAGTTCCCCACTCTGATAAATTCACAACTCTAGACCCAAAAAACAAATTCTTATAGAGTAGGGAAAGCATTTCCACCATCTTAAGGATATGGAAAGTGGAGGTTAAACCACTGGATCGGGGTCACACAGCTGGTAAGTTTCAGAACCAGGATTTGAACCCAGGCCCTTTCAATTCCAAATCCAGCACTCTATCTAAAATACCACATCGCTTCTCTGCATGAAAGCTAAGAAACAGAGAAGAAGAAAAAAGGGAAAAAAGAACTATCCCAGAAGGAAAAACCCACCATCCCGATGCGGGGTGAGGAAGATCTAGGATCTGGACAGGTGAAAGGATTTGGACAGATATGGGAGACAAAATAAAGGGCTCCTGTACAGGGGATCATTAACTTGATATTCTGCTTTGAATTGCTTGCCTTTCAAATGTCAAGCATCACAGAGACTCTGGGAAGGAGAGGAAGAAGGCGCACCGACAGCAGAAAGGAGAGAGGGTGGGAGGAGAAGACAGGGCTGGGTTTCACGTCACTCACTGTTTGTCTTCAGCTTGCCGGGCTCGCTGTTCCGACTGCCAGCCTGATTAATAGCTTTGACGATGAAGATGTACTTGGTGCCGCTCTGGAGCCCGTGAACTGTGTAGTGGTTTTGTTTGATGTTGGGCACAATCATCCAGCTGTCGGCGGAGTTACACAAACCTGCAATTTCAACCAAATGCATTTTGTCATGACTTTTTTCCCCTTCTTTCTCTCTCTCTTTTCCCCCTCAAAGGATGCACTTTAGAACCCAAGGAGCAGCATTTAAGAGCTGCATAATTTCAAATAAATTGAAAGGTATTTGTAAGGTGTTGCTTTTTTTTAGGGGGCGTTGGGCTTAACTCCTTTAAGAAACATGTCTGGTGCTGTTGCTTGTCCTTCATTCTGGAAGAGGACCAAAGACATGAGGAAGGTGATGTCATGACTTGCAAATGAGTTGGCTCACTTGCTCTCCAGTACCTTTTTTTAAAATTTATTTTACCTGATTCTACTGACCAAAATAACTATTCAGATCTTAAAGCCTTATCCCCACCCTCTGTCTTATTCTACCTAAGAGTAAAAACATATAAAATCCACTTGAAACTTTTCTTGTTTATTAAGCATAAGCCTGGGGCGGCTGGGTGGTGCAGTAGACAGAGCATGGGGTCTGGAGTCAGGAAGACTCCTCTTCCTGAATTCAAATCCAGCCTCAGACACTTACTAGCTAAGTGGTCCTGGGCAAGTCACTTAATCTTGTTTGTCTCAGTTTCCTCATCCATAAAATGAATTGGATAAGGAAACGGCAAACTACTCCAGCATCTTTGCCGAGAAAACCTTGAATGAGATCACAAAGAGTTGGACACGAAGAGTTGAATGACAAGCAGAAGTCTGTGTCTCACATACAGTAGGTACCGAACAAATATTTGATTTGATTCCTGTTTCACATTCCAGAGGAATTTTTTTCTATCTTAAAAGATTTCATTATATGATTATAAACTTCAGTTAGTATTGCCAGGAACAGCAGGGAGAACTCCTGCAATCCAATTCCACAAATATTTATTGAGCAACTTCTTATGTGAATAGAGTGGAGAATATAAAAATAAGACAGAATCCTCTAGCCACTACTTTTCCATTGCCCATCTTATCGTCCTCGTAGGCTGAATGTTCTTAACATCATGGACCTCTTTAGTAGTCTAGTGAAATCGCTGGATCCCTCCTCAGAATAATGCTTTTAAATGCAGAAAATACACATAGGAGAACAAAAGAAATCAGTTACATTGAAATTCTGTTATCATGATATTATAGAAACAAGTTTATGGACTCCTGGGCCCTAGGGCCTTTGAGTCTGGGCCTTCAGGGACAGAGAAGAGAAGAAACCAGTAAGGGGGAAAAAGCAGAGATTTGTGCTCATTAACTAAGGCAAACACCTGAAAAGACACCATAATTGTGTTAAGTTAGCTTAGCAATGATACTAGCAAGAGGAAACTCAAGATCCAGGCTTGATCTTTGAAAAGTGTCAATAAACAGTGAGCTTTTGACTAGCACTATCTTTCCATCTTTTGGCCTCGAAAATAAAACAGGGCCTCGGGTATGGCTGGGTTCTGCAGGATGTGGGTTAGGAGGCAGGCAGATTTATGATCATGGGAGTATGGACAAGCCTGTCTCTTTGTACTTCTAAAAGCTGGCGGATACTGGAAACTGTTCTTCGGCGGCAGGGTCTACCTTCTCCCTTCCCCCATCTGTCACCACTCCAACAAAATCTTCCTTTCATCCCTGGTGACTGCTCTGTCAGTAGGTTTCCGGAGGCTCCTCAATTTCCTCCATCAATTGGAATTTGATGTCTGGGCCTCTCCTTTCTTTGAGCTATATAGGAATACACACCTCCTGGGAACTTCTTTTTTTTTTTTATCAAAATGTTCCCACCTCCTCTCAAAATAGTCTACAAGTGCCCTTTAGCTGATTTGGGATTCCACACATTGTTTCTTTTGTTGGTAAAACATATATACTTAAGGGTGAAAACTATTTCTACAAAAGCACACTTCTTCTGATTCAGATGGGACGCATCTCTAGATGTCTAGATGACTAGACAATCTGGTCATTTTCTCATGACTTAAGATAGTGATTTTTTTCTCTCCCACCAGTACATAAACACAGTGCAAGGCACATAGTAAGCATGTAGTAAATGTATTTTCATTCATTCAGTATAAGCAACTTTTCCATCTGCC
>CM053622.1:482555502-482584205 GCA_028646595.1 Phalanger gymnotis | reverse complement strand
CAAGGATTGTGTTTTATTCAATGTCTTATTCCATATGGTAGCTGGCATAGTATTTTGCACATTAAAGGCACTCAATAAATATTCAGAACTCTTGCTGTTGAGTCATTTTAGTAGAGTAGCTCTTCATGACCCCATTTGGGGTTTTCTTGGCAAAAGATACTGGAGTGGTTTTGCCATTTTCTTCTCCTTCTCCAGCTCATTTTCTTCAGATGGGGAAACTAAGGGAGAGTTAAATGAATTGTCTAGGTCACATAGCTAGTAAGTGTCTGAGGCCAGATTTGAACTCAAGAAGAAGAGTGTTCCTGACTATAGGTCCAGTCCTCTGTCCACTGAGCCACCTTAGAATACATTGGTTCTTAAAAGTTCAAACCCTTCTGCGCATTTCCCCCATACCTGCCTTCCAATAGTTCCTATGGCAGGGGCAGCCTGGTCTCCTGTAGAAAGATGGATGTGAGCTTGAGGTGTAGAAAAAGGGTATTTATTTTTATGCCTACTATATGGGAGTTGGGGATCGTCTAGACTCCTTTCTGAGTATATCATGAAACATATTTCTTTGCTGAGCATCAGAACTACTTTCTATTTTTCCCCATTCATGTCTTTAGCTTCAGTCTGATATTCGAGGAAAAATGCATGCAGTGAAATATAATACAACCAATGTACCATTTACCATCCCCCAGGCAGTTCCTGAGCTTTGCTGCTGACATGCCTGGCCTCATGCTGTGCCCCAAACACCCAATGCCATCTGTCTTTTTTGTCTTTTTAAAAGCCCATCTAAAATGCTAGGACCTCCATCACATGATTACTGATAAGTATAGTCATTGGTGGCAACCCTCCCTGTGGACATCACATAGAAATTTGTTTGCATGTCTATGGTGCACTTATGTTATTTTGAATTATTTTTACGCATCTATTTATAGGTCACATCCCATTCTGGATCAGGGGGTTCTAAATCTGGGGTCCTTGAATTAAAATATTTTCTTAATTATATTTCAAAATTATTTGTTTTCCTTTTAATCCCATGTATCTTCTTTTATTAATTTAGAAATAATCTGAGAAAGTGCCTACAGACTTCAACATCTTAAGGGGTTCTGTGAAAAAGAAAATGTCAAGAATCCTTTTTCTAGATTACAAACTCTATAAGGGCAAAGACTCTGGCATACGTATATTTTCTATTTCACCAGTTTCTAGTAGAGTGCTTTTAAAAATGTCTTCTGACTTGATCTAGATTCAATTGGAATATATACGTACATAATTCATACAGTACAACATATTACATAATTTTAATATATTATGTAGCTATTACAATACATGTTTATATCAATCTCTCCATTTACCATCTATCTATCTTTCTCTTTTCCTCTCTCTCTCAATCTATCTCCTATACAGCTTGAACCCGATTAACTTTAAAGTTGGATTTATTTTGGTTGTCTGCATTTTACATTAACACAGATTATACAGGGTGTCTCTAAAGTTTTAGTGCAGTGGAATGCCCTATATAAAAACTCATAGCCCTTAATATATCAATTTTCCTTTTGGTCCTTGTGAATATTTCCATTTACTGGTGCATTGGTGTCATTTGAAGTCTGTATGTGTTGACCCTGCCTTAAGGAGAGGATATAGAAATAGCAGAGAAACATGGCAGGGGCGAGATCTCTAGCCTGATCAGAGAACTCACTAAGCTCTGCTACACATCATCAAATAACACTAATCAGAGGCGACTTGGCAAACCAGATAGAGATCATGTGAGATCTCTGGGACTAATTTCCCTCATCTGTAAAGTGAGAAAGTTGAACTCCATGGCACCAAAGGTCCCCCATAGCACAAAAGTAATGACTTTAGGATCTATCTGTAATATCATCAGTAAAGGGACCTCTTCATGAGGAAATGCTCTCTACTATTGCACATCAGAACCTATTCTTCAACTTGTAGTCTTGGAGAACTTCTGAGGGCGTGGAGTGATTAAATGATTTGCCCAGGCCAGGGTGACACAGTCAGTATGTGTTCAAGGTAGGGCTCTGAACCACTTTGTCTACAAAGGACTGCTCTGTATATACCACTATTCCAAGCTGCCCCTAATAAATGGCATTCTTATTCAGTTGTTTCGGTCATGTTTGACTCTCCGTGATCCCACTTTGGGGCTTTCTTGCTGAAGATACTGGAGTGGTTTGCCATTCCTTCTCTAGCTCATTTTACAGATGAGGAAACTGAGGCAAACAGAGTTAAGTGACTTACTTGCCCAGGGTCACACAGCAACTAAGTGTCTGAGGCCAGATTTAAACTCAGGGAGAGGAGTCTTTCTGATTACAAGCTCTCTATCCACCATGCCACCTAGTCATCCCATCTAGTGGCATTAGATTCCATCAGATAACATTCCTAGACACTAAACTTTAAAAAGATTTGTAGCCTCATGAATTCTCAGTCCAGGATATTGAATTATTTATTCCCTTTGGTTTTTCTCTGAGGCATTCTCTGTGGTTCTAAACACTTCCTTCAGAGCAGGGTCAATTGCCCACCTATTTCTGATGGACATAACAACGAGCAGGATTATTTTTGAATGTAATGACTGAAGTACTAGAGGTTTCTTTGGTGATCAAATCTATGAAATCAGTCAGCAGGTGACCTAGAGCTTTTTTAGACAGGAAAGGGAAAAATGAGTACCATTAATACTACATTGACCTTTTCCCCTTCTTGAGGTTCATTTATAATTAGAGCCGAGGATAGTGGGCCTCCTGATTAAGTTAAGGAAAACAGCCAGATTGGCAGTACTTACTAACAACATTAGCTTGTCCAGTAAAGATGGTATACTGAAGCTCATATGAAACCACACTAAATTCATCATCGGAGGTCCAGTGCACAGTGATGGTGTCGTATGAGGCTGTACAGAGCTCTTCTCTAATTGTTGGAGAGTTGGGAGCTGTTTGGAAGTAAGAATAAGAGATGATTAGTTAATTCATTCACCTGAGACCAGAATGCCAGAGCAGAATGGAGGTTTGACCATAAAGATCAATCCTCGACAGACATCTACTTCTACCAATATCATTGCAACTGAGTTCAGGAGATTTTCATCAAAGTCAAGCATAGGGATCTTTTCTTTCTTTCCTCTTTATAGGCTGCCTGGGAAAGGCCAGACATACTCTTACTGAAGTAGGAGATCAGTTTACCATTCCATTAGGAAGAGGAAGACAAGCTACTAGAATTTTTGTGGCATGTAAAGGGAAAAATCCAGAAATATCATGACTGTGCTTATGTGAGATATTGGAAAATGTTTGAGCATCATGGAAAATTGGATTTCTTATGCTACTTTATATCAGGACATCTTAACCTTTTTCCATGTGTTATGGACACATAGATAAAATGGTGAACATTTCTACGGACACATAGAAATATGGTGAAATTTGTGGACCGCTTTTCAGAATAATGTCTTCAAATGTGAAAATAAAGCACTTAGGATTACAAAGTAAAACAATTATATTGAATATAGTTATCAAAAATATATTTTAAAGAACCCAATTCATGGACCCTGGGTTAAGAATCCCTGCTTTAGATCTTTCCTCCTGAACTGTACCTCACTCATCAGATAGCGTTTCCAAAGGCAAAATGATAGCATAAATCGATTTATATCCACTGATTTCTCCTCTGCTCCTTCCAATCCCCATCTCACTCAACAGGAAAAAAAAGAAGTGGTATATAAAGTATGATGGGCAATCTTGGGAGATAGTTATTCTTCACTGGATGGATAACTGGGTAAACATCATAGAAGGAAGAATTTAGAGCTGGAAGGGACCTTGGAGGACAATTAGTTTATTTCCACCTTCATCATCTTACAGTTGAAGAAACTGAGACCTTGACAGTCTAAGTAATTTGCCCATTGTCACACAGTGAAAGGCAAAGCAGGGTTATCTCCACCATGTCCAGAACAGAATTCATTATCTGAGAAGCCACCTGATATGATATGAGGGCCAGACTTGAAGTCAACAAACCTGAGTTTGAATCCTTCCTCGGACACTTTATAGCTGTGCGAACAAACCTCTCAGCTTCAGTTACTTTGTCTTCGTGAGGATAATAACATCACCTACTCACCTACTCATGTGGGGCTCACATGAGATCGTAGAATGCTTTGCAAGCCTTAAAGTACCATGTAGTGGTAGCTATAATTATCTTTCCTCACAAACACATCCATCTTTGCGGCTTCCCTGTTAGTGTGAAGGGTACCATCTACTCACCCAGACTTGCAGCCTCACTGGCATTCTTAGCTCCCCACTCTTCACTCTCCCTACATATTGGTCTTGCCAAATCATATCATATCTACCTTCACATCTTTTGCAAACATCCTTTCACTTCATTCATTCATTCACTAGTCATCCTAATCCAGGCCCTCATCAGCTTTCACCTAGACTAATGCAATAGTTTTCTTTTTAGTCTCTCTTTCAAGTCTCTCCTCAATTCAAGCCATACTCCACTCCGATGCCAAGGTGATATTCCTAAAGCAAAAAGCTGCCCATGACACCCCATTGCTCAGCAAGGTCTAGTGGCCCCACATTACCTCCAGGATAAAATATAAAGTCTTCTCTTTTGTATTTTAAAACTCTTCCCAACTTAGCTGCTTTCTAGTCTTCTTGCATTTTATTCTTCTCTACTCACTCTAGGGTTCAGCTATACTGGAATACTTGGAGTTTGTCAAGCCCAACACTTCATTTCTCATCTGTTGTTGTTATCGTTCACTCTTCATTCTTGAAAAGGACCAATGACATCATGAGTGCGATGTCTTGACTTATACCTGAACTGGATTTGAGTGAGGCAGAGCCATGCAAAGTTGTCTCTCCTCCAAAGTCATCAGTCCAGTATTAAGACAAAGGTCAAGATCACTGGCGATGGCCTAGGACGCAGTGAGTGATCTTGGCCTTTCAAAATTAAGGTCTTTCCCAGGTCTCTGTTTATCTGATGTCATGCCCTTTCGATGACTAAGGGCTTGGTAAGAACTGAGACAAACGACAGCCCAATTTACCATCCCAAAGGTATCAATTTGAAGGGGAAGACCCTCAGAGCTTCCAGCCAGAACAGAAAACAATGGCTATTTACACTCATTCTAAGCCATCAATACCTAAACAATGAGCCAGGGAGGCTTGTGTATTATTGGCTATTCAATAAAAGCCTTTAAACTGGCTGTGTACCATGTCTGAAATACTATATCTTACCTCAGCTTCATGGATCCCTTGGTTTCTTTGAAAATTCTGCTCAAAACTTATTTTCTGCAAGTGGCCTTTCCCAGTCCCCACCATCCCAATGCCTCTCTTTTCAGCCTTCCATCTAGCCTGTATATTTCTTATATGTACATATGAAGGAGGCATTTGAAATTTATTTCTTCAAAACACTGCAGTAGAGAAAGGGCTTTAATTCCTACTGGTGATTCTTATAGACTTTTCATATTAACTGACACTCATGGCTATTTTCATGGGCAAGAAAACAGAACAGATGAAGGACATTTTTCATTAACAGTAATGTTTCTGAAACTTGTCCATTAGTAATCAGTTATGAGTTTAAGTAAATATATGCATAACTTCATAAGTTGAATAATAAATTCCAAAGGTTAGAACTTTTGTCTGTAACATTTATCTGACCTAAGGCATTTCTTTGCTCTAGATTAGGGATTGTTAATTTGAGGTTCATGAACTTGTTTTTAAAAATATTTTGATAACTGTATTTTAATATAACTGCTTTCTTTTGTAATTCTATGTATTTTATGCATTTGAAAATATTCTGAGAAAGGATCTATAGACTTTACCAGACTGCCAAAGGTATCCATAACACAAAAGAGATTAAGATAAATACAGGCTAGATTTAAGACTGGGCTTGATAAGTACTTAGGAAAACGCTAATGATACCTGATCACCTCAGAGCTTTGTGTAGAGTTCTATTGGAGGCCAAATATGCTTATGAGAACTTCATAATACATAAAGTACAAGGAATACTACTTGGAACAAAGATACTCAAGCTTTAAGAGCAAAATCCATAGAATGTTCTACCGGGTATGATTTTAAATTATCGATTAGGTGAAAGATACAAATCCCATATTCATCACAGTGAGATACTTTACACTTGACTATAAATTAAGGAATTCACTGAAGAACTAACTGCATTCTATGGTAGAAGGGCCAGGTGCAATGTGGAATTTGTTAATTATATTCTTAGTCTCTGTAGGTACAGGACCAGAATGATATACATGCATATTATATACACATAATATACATATATATCTTTACATTAATTCTACCCTCACTTTAAATTATTTATTGACTCATTCTTATATCAATAATTAAAGACATTTTCTCCACTTTACAAAAATATATACAGATGCATTTATGTATTTATAGATGCATCTATATTTATATATGTATAATTGAGCACAAGGGAACATTATCTGCAAAATAGAAAGTTCTGTGTGACACACAGCAAAAGCAACAACCAGGGAAAGAATGTCACCTTTCTGGTTTATTATCTTGATATGTCACTTTGAGGCAAGTCACAAGTTAAAGTAATAGCTTTCCCTTTCAGAGAAAAGCATGCTTTCTGACACTAGATGATATAACTTTTCTCTCATCATAGGATTTAGGAGGAAAGCACTTTGTAAACTGTCAAACACTATGTGCAAATTTAAGTTCTTAATCTTATTTGATTAGAAACCATTCAATAGGTAAGGACTTTGTTGTTTTGAAAAATTGTTAGATACTTCACATTTAATAAGATGAGTGTCATGAAACCAATTTCAACGTATAGTGACGTAGTGCTAGAGAAACCATCTTTGCCTCTCTTGCTAATAGGACACATGGAACAGTAGCAAACAGTGCATAAACACTTCATTTCCGGCTCACACACGTCTGATAAACTATTTGGACTTGGCAGCTTTAGTCCAACACTGTATGTTGCAAGGAAGGTCTATGTTATGTCTAGAAACAAACCAAATGTCCATCTGGAATTGATGGATAACAAGGTGTAATTGATGGGGAAAGAGCTCTTTAATAGGTATCCAGATGTGCACATTAGTATGGGATAAACACAAATCATACTGAATGGAAATATGGCTTTGGGAACATTGATCTCAGACAGACACATCAAACACATGCCAAGGCAAGAAGATAATCTATGGTTACAGTGACCATATTTTCCAAACCCAAAATTGAAATACATGGTCTAGTAAAGAAAATTCTTTATGCTAAGCCTTGGTAATAGTACACTTTCCTTGAAATAGCACTCTGCCAGCACATACTGTTGCTGTGTACATGAAGTGGTTTGTATAGCTATTGGGGAATAAACCAATTTGTTATTTTTCATATCTAACACTTTTTATTATTTCCAAAACGTATCAGAGTTAAGCTCTCACTATAGAAATGGTATTAAGTTGTTGTAAGAAGGAAAAAATCCACCAACTCTGCTTTGGGCTGCAACTGGGAGTGATGTGGGCATCCTGGTTAGGATCTCTGTTCTAGGTGTTTCCAGAATACCTCTTGTCTATCCATGCTTCCCCCATCTTCTACTGGTGAAATTTATTTTTTATACTCAAGTGCAAGTCGACATTTATCTCTACTGAATTTCATCTTATGAGATTCATCCTAGTGATACAGATAACTCGCCCAGACAGCTTTGTGTCATCTGCAAATTTGTGAAACATATAATTTCTGCCTCAATCCAAGTTATTAAAAATATTAAGCAGCACAAGGCCAAGCAAAGAGCCTTGGAGTACTATCAGTTGAGATTTTCTGCCTTGTTGACATTGAATCATTAAATAACCACTCTTTGAGCCTAGCTACCCAACTAGTTCTGAAACCATCTAATTGTATTAGTTGTAATCTATCCTTTTCCCAATTATTCCATGCTTTTCCAATCCATCCTTTTCACAGCTGACTTTCCTAATATACAGGCCAGATCACGTCCCTTCTTTGCTCAAAAACATTCAATGCCTCCCTCTTGCATACAAGATAAAATAGACATTTTTAAGGCTGACAGAAAAGGCTCCCTACAATCTAGCTCTAAATTGCCTTTCCAACCTCAATTGATTTGAAGTAAGCAAGATCAAATTTAATAGAGATGAACATAAAATCTTATACTACAGTTTAAAGAAAAATGAAGGAGGGACATTTAGCCTGGAGAAGAGATGACTTAATGGGATATGATGGTATTCTTCAAATATCACAAGGGCTGAAATATGTATGAGATATTAACCTCATTCTGCTTGACTCTAAAAGCAGGGGAAAAAACTTCCTAAAAATTAGAGCTGATAAAAAAGGGATGAGCTTCTTTTAGCGGTAGCTGAATTGACTGTCTTCTGGAGATTTTCAAGCGGAGGCTGGATGACCAGTTCTTGAACACTCCATAGGTAGGAGTCATAATTTGAACAGAGGTTCACTGGATTGATCTCTGAGGCCCTGGTCAATATTTATGACTTATGATTCTATTTTACCATTTCTCTTCTTGTACTCAAGTCCACCTCTGCGGGGGTGTGCGTGTGTGTGTGTGTGTGTGTGTGTGTGTGTGTGTGTGTGTGTGTGTGTGCGCGCGTGTGTGTGTGTGTGTGTGTGTTTGTCAGGGGAGGGGTGGTTTCCAGAAGACTTAAATGTTCTACACTTACTTCATTCTCTGCTTGTTTCTACTCTTTTCTTTCCTTCAAGGTCTACAACAGTTACTATCTTCTCTGTGCAAGCTGAAAATGATCTTACCTGTTTTGAATTTTTGCAGCTGTCTGACTTAGGCCCCTATCCACATTCTACTTTCCTTAAAAGTTTAATAATCCATATTCTCCTACTTGACTGTAAGCTCCTTGAGGGTAGGACTTATATAATTTTTCATCTTTATATAGCTAAGGCCTAGCAGTTTCTTGTACATAGTAGGTACCCAATAAATGTTTGTGGACTTGAAACACAAACAGCTTGGTACAGTGAAAACAATGAGGGCTTTGAAATCAGGGAACCTGGGTTGAAATCCTGCCTCTCACTCTTACTGTATGACCCTAGACAAGTCATTTTTTAAATAAAGGTATTTATCTCAGGTGCCTTCCAACTCTAAATCTGGGATACTTGGGGCAGCTAGGTGGTGCAGTGAGTAAAGCACAGGCCCTGGAGTCAGGAGGACCAGAGTTCAAATCTGGCCTCAGACACTTGAGACGCACTTACTAGCTGTGTGACCTTGGGCAAGTCACTTAACTTCAATTGCCCTGCCTTCCCACCTCCAAAAAACAAAAACTAAATCCTGGATACTGTGAAGTGAAGCAAATGCTTATCCATACCCCTATGAACCTCCTCATAGGAGAAAAGTAGATCTTTTCTAAAAGGAATTTGCTAGCAAAATAACAGATCGGAAATTCTACTGGTAAATGTCCTTACAGTGTTTAGGCATTTAGAAGAAGAGAAGAAGCATTATGTGTGAGATCAGAAAAAGTGCTTGTTATAAAAGGAAGAAAACAATCATTTGTTAAGGGCCTACTACTTACCGAGCACTGGGCTATGCGCTTTAAAAATATCCTCTTTAACCCTCACAACAACCAACCCCTGAAGGCAGGTGTATTAACATCCCCATTTTACAACTGAGGAAACTGGAGCAGATAGGGGTTAAAGTATTTTGCCCAGGGTGCTATAGCTAGCTAGTAAGTATCTGAGGCCATGTTTGAACTCGGGTCTTCCTGACTCCAGGCCCAATGTTCTCTATCCACTGAGTCACCTACCTGCCTCACACAATCTCAATGAATCCAAATGTGATTTCTATCAAATTTACTAAAAGTTTTCACCTGAAGCTTTGAAACAAGGTGAATTTCTGATCATCACAATCGTACTTTCCATTTGACTAGATGTAGCTTACCTCAATACTAAATAAAGGTGATCTGACCAGCATATCAACATTTTTGTTTCCTTATTGCTTTTGGCTGGAGAGAGTGGCAATATGTATATGAGATGAGAATCCCTCTACTTAATATTGAAGTGTCTTCTTTTCCCACCAACCCTAATTCACACCTCCTTTCTTGGGGATAAAACATTCATGCACATCATAGCTGGAGAAAATCTGAACTTTCTTTTGAATTCAAACCTCTACTAGATTATTTGGGGAGAAAACAATCAAAGAATAGAGATGGAACCCTGTGTAAAGAGTGAGATAAAAAAATATAATACCTGTAAGGTAATCCAGACATTCTAGTAATTTCTTCTCTCTGGAAAAATCTAATGCAAAGGTATCAAAAGTGTCGTTGAGGTTAATTTCAGGAATTAGAACCTGGGAGGATGCAGTTGCCATGGAGACCCTGTGATTAAAAGGAAAAGTTTTCAGAAACTTACAGATTGCTTTCACATTCATCCCTTAGAATACTTTCTTTCTCTCTCTCTCTCTCTCTCTCTCTCTCTCTCTCTCTCTCTCTGTCTCTCTCTCTCTCTCACACACGCACACACACGCACACATACACACACTATATAGCCAAAGAAGAATACACTTCAGTATTTTACAAATCTGTATTAACATATTTAGTCTCTCAGAATGGTACATAATGCTTTTACCCCTCAACTTGAAACCAAAAAGTTCAAGCATTAAATTCCTCTTTTCTCCCCCTCCCCATCCATTTTTCCTTCTTTGAGAGAAAGGAATTGGATTTTCCCCCCTTTTACTGTTAAATAGCAAAGTTCCCTTTGGAAGCTAAAGAATATTCATATTTTATGCTGCTTTGTATTTAACAGCTTGGCGTTGTCAAATGCAGCACCAGTAAGAAGCTTATTGCCCCAGGCATTCTTTCACACATCTGTCCGAAAAACTGTTGGAGTCAGTCTCCAGAAGTTCTCTACTTCAAAAGAAATTTATCAAAATGTGAAATCCATAAAGGACAAAATAAGGATTTTTAAAAGCTCCCAGATATTGTTTTATTTTAGCCAATCACTTGCCCGGCTGTAAAAAGTGAACATTTTCTGAATATTTTTTAAAAAAGTAATTATTATTCAGTTCACTCCTTTCAGCATGGGATTCTATTTCATTCACCCATTGCATAAACCATTGGATATATGCATGAGCTTTCTCGTAAATTCTCCTTGTAGATGCACATTTTTTCCTACGCATTGAGGCTCCATCGAAAAGATTGTAATACAAACTATTTCTATAAATCAGCCTATTTGGGTGTACTCCAGAGATGTGCAGAGATCAATCAATCATTACTAGTAATGTTATGCCAAGCATAGTGCTAAGCACCAGGGGTCTAGAAACAAAAGTGAGATGGTCCCTGATTTCAAGGAGACATTCAAGTCCATTTGCATAAATACACTGGAATGTTTCATTAATATACAACACTGGCTGCATCAAACATATTAATGATTTCCTTGAGAAAAGGACCACGACACATTGGACATTCTGCACTTCTCAGACTCTGTTGTCCTTGTCATCTTTTACCCTTCAACAACTCAAGATGTGAGGTTCAATAATTAAACGATAATTTATTATGCATGTTTAGGGAACTTCAGCATTGTAGGAGAACTGAAATTGCTTAGTTCAGACCAGCGATTTCACAGATGGGGAAACTGAGGCAAACGGGTTAAGTGACTTGCCAAAGGTCACATAGGTAGTTAGTTAGAGAAACAGGGCAGAAAGGGACTGAGACAAATAGGGTTAAGTGAATTGCCCAGGGTCACACAGCTAGTAAGTGTCTAAGACCAGATTTGAACTCAGGAAGATGAGTCTTCCTGACTTGAGGTATGGTACTCTATCCACTCTGGCACCTACATGCCCTTAGCAAATGGTAGGGCAGGGATTTGAATCCCAGACCAATGCTCCTTCTACTATACCTTCCTGCTACTCTTGTAGTAGATAATCTGTTGTTCTATGCTTTTCTTCCCAACAAGAGGTCACATTTTATTATATACATATCAAGGCACTGAAATTCAACAAATGCCTGATACCTGACCTCTAACTGCAAAAGCAAAGTGGAAAATTTTAAGACTTCATGCAGATCTATAGCAAGGATCACTACAAAAATGTTATTGGACCTTTTGAACTATTTAGAGATTTTAAAAGGAAAAGAACTGGTTCTATTACATTAATCATATTTAACAAGGAGCTTTTTGCTGAGATAATGTGACATCCACAGCATAACTTCCAACCCATTGTTGGAATTACACAGGGATGTGGCACAGGGCAAGCCAGAACACCTGATTGCTCCTCCCAATCACTTCTTGAAAGCAGATCAACTTACTGGAGACCTATTTGTCCCAGTAGCTCTTAACTCATTTTCTCAGTGTCTCCTTGTCTCTGTCTCTGGAGTAGACATGGAATAACCATTAAAATAAGTGAACTCAGTTCTATCAATCTTCCTATCAGAAAAACACTTGTTGTCCGATAAAAGATTTGTAGTCACCTTGAGGAGGATAGACCATAAAAAGGGAAGAGCTCCTAAGATAGAAAACTCATGTAAAGGGTAGCTGAGTTTTACTCCTGCTTTTAACACCCACTCATTGTTTAAATGTAGGAAAGATTTCTATCTCTGGCTAGGATTTCAAACCCTCTCTTGGAATGACAAGCTAAGGAAATGCTGCCAAAGTCAACATTTCAGGACATATTTTTATTTCCTAAATCCTCAATGCCTATTCCTTTCTCTTTCAGATAACTTGTCAAAGTCCATCAAACCTTTGACTACTAGCTTTCAAAATTTTATTCTTTGCTATTTTTCCTTTAGGTCAAGTATTTCCTAATATCTGGAGGCATCTAAAGACATATTTTTTTATCTGTATTTAATAGTGTATACTAGGAAATGGCATTGCGGCAGAATAGTAATGGTAGGTTTTTAAGGCTTTCCAGGCAGTTAAATCTTCCCACTTATATCTAAAATAATAGAATCTTAAAGTTGAGAAAGACCTGAGAGATCCTTTAGTTATTTACAAGGGTTCCTAAAGTGGTGTCTGTCAACTTTTTTTTTAATTTGGTAACTATTTCAATATAATTTATTTCTTTGTAATTTTACGTATTTATTTTAAGCACTTGAAAACATTCTGAAAGGGGTCTATAGACTTCACCAGATTGTCAAAGTGGTCCACAATACAAAAATATTAAGAATCTCAGGTCTGGTTCAATCCCAGAATTTCTTAAATCATATTCTACAGCAGTTGTATCAAACTCAAATAGAAACAGATCCCTAAGAGCTACAACGTTGAATTAGAAAAACATGTTGTATTTTGTTAAATATTTCCTAATTACATTTTAATCTGGTTAGAAATTTTGGCAGCTTTGAGTCCTATACTTCTGTTTTACAGAACCCTGGGGTACTAGAGAGAAAAAAAAGTGTACCAGTGAATAAGTACAAAAATCAAGCCCGTCTACTTTGCTCTTAGTGTCTGCTGCACTCAGTGTATGTTTTAAGCTTAAATGGAGAACACTGGAGAACGACTGACAATCATATAACAAAAGCGTTATCTTATTAGTCTAGAATCAATCACCTTACATGCCCAATAATAATAATACACAGCATATAATTTGCAGATTCATTTGTCTTGGAAGAGAAGATGTGAAAGAATAACTTTCTATATATAAATTCTTAATTTATGTTATTATTATAAATATGTTTTTGTACTAATTCCCAATTTGGCTAACTTAGCAAAATTAAAGTGTAAAGAGACAAGAATGCAAAAGTATTAATAATTGAGTCTGAAAATGAAAAAAAAAATCCATGAACCAAACTTGTGCTAAATCCCCAAATACAAGAGAAATGTAAATTTGATGATAGCTATCCATGATTTCAAGTGAAGATGTGATGAGCTGTCACAATAACTCTAAATACTGGGTTAAGTGTTGGGGGGGGGAAAGGGGATGAAATTTATTTTGAGGCATCTTACAAGATTATGAATCTTTTATTATAAAATATTTATTGAAAGCAAACAATTGCATCCTCTTCATTAAATCATTTGTAATAGGATTATTTTCAGGAATATCATTAATCTGAAAGTAAGAGATTTTAAAACATCACTTAATGTTATGCAGTCTGTATTTCAGTGCTTACAGGGGTGGTGAAGTTATTGCCCAGTGGGATACCCACCCCATGCTGGGGAAGCTATACATGTGAAGAATTTGGAATCAACTTCTGCCCATCTGTAACATTTACTCATTTGACCTGGTTTTGTCTTTTGGAGCTGCACAAGCTAAATCTACCATTTTTCTCCCACATGACAATCACTCAATCATTTGAAAATAGTTATTTGGCTTCCCTATGCCTTTTCTTTTCCAAACTAAATATAATCAATTTCTTCAACCAATCTTCATACAATATGGTTTTGAGTCTCCTCTGGAAACATTCTGGCTTGTCAATGTCTCTATTAAAATGTGCTCAGAGGTGGTTAAAATGCGCAAGCACAGATGATAATAGGGTATCCTAATCTCCTTTCTACCTACTATGGTTCTATTATTTAGGATAAGCCATTTTGGTAATCAGACTTTTCACTTATTATCCGTTTGTAGTCACTAAAACTTTGAAATGGCCTAACTTTGGATGAACAAAATTTGATGAACTGTTCCTTGAGAGTATGAGCTATGTTGTATTTATCACTGTATCTCTTCCTACACCATTCACGGTACACTATAATTTTTTTGGGGGGTATCTAAAATATTAATCAAAATAAATTCCTGAGCAGGTAGATATTGTCATCCAAGTTACTAATAAAAACTTTTTAATAGCAAAGTGGAAAACCTTACCATATGTATGGCAAGGTGGAAAGAGAACTGGTTTTGAACAGAGAACCTGGATTTAAATCCTGGCTTCTACCAATGCTGCCTCCATTTTGGCCTCAGTTTCCATATTTGGAAAATTTGGATGTTGGATTAGTTGACCTCCAAAGTCCCTTTAAGTTCTATATTTAAGATACAATGAAAAGACCAAGCATAGAGCCCTGTGAGAAGTCACTTAAAATCCACTTCAATATTAATCCATTAACTAGCACTCACTGAATATGGATAAAATAAGACCTTTATGAATTCATCTAATTGTATTATTATTATTCAACCTGTGTTTTTTCATCTTATTCACCAGAACATTGTGTGATACTCAAAGGCCTCCCTGAAATCCATATGCATTATGTCTATAGCTTTCCTCGGTCAATAAATTTCTGGAAATATCAAATAGCTATGAAATTATATTTAAAATTAACTTACGAAGATCTTTGGAACAGATTGAAATAAAGTGATTTTATTGTGATAGCTGTATGATCAATGGTGTTAGATTTTCATTTTCATTCTATTAGTGCCACAGACTTTGCCAGTGGTAACTTACTTAACTGGTTCAAGATAGCTCAATTTTTTTTTTGTCTCCTAGAATTTGTTAAATTCCATGCCACCCTCAAGTTTGAACTACAAATTTGAACAAACTAATTTTTTGTTTTATTTTGAAAAATGGCCAACAAAACAGAAGATATTGAAAAGAACAAATTCTGTAATGTGGCCAAATAAGGTTAATCTGGCATGTTTTATTTTTAGGGAATCCATGATGGTTCCTGGTGATTGGTGTTTCTACTTTTTTTTTTTAGGGGAAGATGGGAGTCATTACTTATTATATGGGAGTCACTATCCTATCATGTAAGAACATGGATCATCCATTTAATAATTCATTCTGCTAGGAGTTTTGTTAAGGGTAGTTCCCAGAAGATCACTATTCTATAATTTTGGGAATCTACTTCCTCCTACCTTTTTGAAAATCAGGACATTTGACCATCTCCATTGATTCAGAATCTCCTATTCTCCATTGCTCAAAATTAGATCACACCTGCAAATTCTTTCATTGCCTTAGAACACAACTTTTCTGGGCTTAGCCACGGGAATTCATTTAAAACAGGTAGGTAGTCACACCATCTCCTCCCTATATAGGACTTCAGAAAATTAGAAGGCTATTGTATCAGCTTGGGTGAGACATAATGAAGGTCTGACATAGGTAGTAACTGTATTAGGAGAGAGGAGACATGTGAGGGAGATGTTATGAAGCTATAAATGCTAAGATTTGGCAACTGACTGGCTATGAGAGGTGAGAGCGAGGAGTCAAATAGCTTATGGTTCCCCCAGCTGAAAGGGACCTCTCTTTCTTCAAATTTTCCTCCATCAGTATGCTGATCTCTTCTTTGCCTTTATCACACTCCCCTTTGTATCAGGCATGTCTGAAATCTCCTTGAGGGACATCATGACTTCCTCAAGACTGACTATACCATTTTTCAGCTATATATCCATATTCACTAGCATTGTGCCTTGTATATGGTAAGCACTTTACAACATTTAATGAATTTAATTTGTTGAATAACTCTCTCTATATGAAATACACACACATACATACATGCTATACGTATACAAGTATATATGGATAGAAGGAGAGGAGGGGAGAAAGAGAGCTAGAGAGAGAGAGCATGCGAGAGAGCGAGAGAGAGAATGAAAACACAGTTCACAATGCCAAAAGCACTTTTGGGGTGTTCACAGGTATGTAATGTCTGCAAGTCTGAAACCTTTTTCTTGGGCTGCCAAGTATGTGCCAAGTGATGAAGAGAAAGCTCTTAAATGCCCATATGGAGAAACCCAAGACAGAGATTAAATGAGAGGAGAGAGACAGAAAGATAAGGCAGAAAGAAGGAGAGCCCAAGAGACATATGGAAACATCGAGAAAGGTAGATAGAAAGAAGCCCAAGAGCCAAAAGAAATGCTGAAATACAGAATCAGATAAAGAGCTCTGGAAAAATTAAGACACAGAGAAAGACAGACAGCAATAGAGAGAGAAAAAGAGCTCTGGAAAAAGAGACAAAGACTCTTATCAGCTCTTTATAAGCTCAATATTCTGGGGCAAAAAAAGCTTCCAGGACACACACATCTGTGAAGTATGCCTGTCTAGCAGAATGAAATTGTTGTGTCCATATTTGGCAAAAATAAAAAAAAATTAAAAAAAAGATAGCTGCACGGAGGACAAGCCTTGATCTATACATGCAGGGAGTGCTTTCACTGTCCCGCAGATGTACATTTTTCTATTTGTACTCTGTTCCCCCTCCCCAAACTTCCAACTGCATTGAGACCTGTTCTTGTAGGACAGCTGAATTCCCTTCTTCTAGGCAAAGTGAGCTGTACATAGAATACTAAATCTTTCTTTTTTGGGGGGGGCAGTGGTGGGAGAGATTGCTAAAAAATGAAGGCCATAATATTCACTTCATAAGAGTGTTTTGCAATTTATAGATGGAAAAGTACTCAGAGATCTCAGTTTGAAATGCATGACGTAAGTGTAAACTAGTCCTATTTGAGTTTACTGTGTAGGATCCTTATTGGAGTACTGTTTCCAGTTTTGAACTTTAAGATGGATATAGTAAAATTGGAGAAAGTCCAGAGGAGAGCAATGAAAATGATTAAATGTTTGGGAAAATAGGACCCCTGAGGAAAGGAATTGGGCTTATTTAAACTGGAGAAGAGTAAGCCTCAAAAATATGAAGTGGAAGATAACCAGCTATTGTCCATATTCTCTGGAAATGGACCAAGAACAAACGTGCTTAATTAAGAGCAGGAGGGATTTGGGTTAGATATAAGGAAGAACTTTTTTTCCCTTTGGTCAAAGAAGAATCTCTTACAGATCTGTCTCTTGAGATAGCTGTGAAAAAATTCAATGCTCTTATGATCCAGTTTTTCAAAATTCCAAGTTGGCAAGTTAGACAAATAGTTTTCTGGAATTAGGTGAACTTGGTCAGGCCTCCCAATTGTCTGATTTGATGTCTTTGGGAAAAAAAGACGTGTCCCAGGGATCCTGTAAGGCTAAATCAAAGGCTCATATCAGCATTGATAGCGAGGTCACTGACATACTACAAGACTTTCAGGCACCTTGTAGAGGGAGGGTATTTATTTTAAAAGAAATGATTAGTTAATGGAGGTTTGTGCTTCTTTTAGGGCCAGCTCTAATCTAAACCTCTGCAATCAATAATAAAACAAATTTCATTCAATAGAGATAGCAGCAGCTGGTGTGTATGTGTGTGTGTGTGTGTGCGTGTGCGTGTGTGTGTAAAAAACAGGCACCAAATGGAAAACAAAATTCTCCCTACTCCCTCTTATTTTTGGTGTTTGAATCTTTTTTTTAAATGTGAATAAGACTGACTCTGAAGTTCAAAATAAATAATGTTTTTGTCCATCACAAGATTTTTCTAACATGGACTTATTATATTTCTACCTGGGTGACTCTAGTCCCAAAAGCTCATGACTATTACTGAAAGGCCTTTGACATTTCAAAGCAAAACTTCTACAGCATTGAACAAAGCCATTTCAAACCTCTCTTTTCTGCAGTACGCAGCACATGAATCTAAACAAAAGACAAGCAAAGGGCATCAAGAACCCACTGACTGCCCTGAGAGAGAATTGCCACCTGTATGCATGGCAAGGGAGTTCCCCAGGTGCCTGGCCACCTATTACCTTTCAGTGATATTTTTAGCTGTCTGTAAGAATCGGGCATGATCATTCTCCTTCAGGGACTGTTCAGCTTGGGAGATGAGGGACGTAGATCGTTCAATGCACTGTTTGCAGTTTGCAATCTGCTGGGCCAGTTTTCGAAGTCTCACCACCTTGAATGGAGAGAAGGAGACAGAGAGAGAATTAAAATCACAACTGCATGCTACACCTGGCTACACACCCTTTTTACTTTTCTGGATAGAGTTCTGCTAATCTGTTGGGTAAAGGAAACTCTTAATTTTGAATCGCTTCCCTGATATTAAAAAAAGATGTGGCTCATTTGTAAATAAGAAAGGGTGCCAGACTTCTTTAGCTTTCCATCAATTCACTTGGTGATCTCTGGACACACTTGTAAGTTGTCTCTACCTATGTTTTTTCAGTTGAACTATGAACATAACACATCTTTTGTAGGTGTGATTTTAAGGTTAAAGGGGAAAAAAAATTCAAAAAGCTCTTTGAGATCCTGAGGTGAAAGTTGCTAGAAAAGCATTAAGTATTATTATTTCCTCTCAAATATGTGAAGTCCATGTGTTAATTAACAAAATGGGAGTGTTTCTTTCCACTGATTAATTTTTTCCAAGCTCAGAACATTAGGGAGAGCCAAAACAAGCACAGCTGGTCCATTTCCCCTCACCCAGGACGTCATTTCCTGGTACTTTGTGCTTTCATGATAACTAAGGACTATTTTGATAAGCATTTCCCTGCAATGATGAAAATGCACATTTGTTTCACAACCTTAGTGCCATATTCCTACCTTTTATTCCTTGGAAATGACCCCAGAGTATTCTTGGCAAAAACCATTGCTACAATCCAAGATAAAACCAAGGAAGCACACTTGACTTTGACCTTTGGTGCTTAAACTATCCAGGGAGGTGACTTCTTTTTACTAACTAAAACTTGAATTAAAAATAGACAACTAATTGGCACTGACATATGCTTAGGACCCAGATCTACATACTAGAGGTCTTGGCAGGTCTAGAGATAATAGTGCAGTGGAAAATAGGACAAGGTGAAAGAATATGGAGGAGGCTACTTAATCTGTGTTCCAGAAAATACTGGCTCAGGCTCCCTCCAAAATTCCTTTTACCTCTAAAAATTCATGTCATCTTTCTCACCCTCACCTAATTTCTCATGGAAGAAAAATAGAGCAGGAAAACTAACTTTAAGTCTTGGAGGAACATTAAGACCTGGTTACATATTGTAGCAAAGAAGGAAATGAATGTTCAGTTGATAAGAAATAACATTTTTGTCTGAAGATTAAAACAAATCCTTAAAATGAGAACCCTACTAGTGTATTAATAGGTTTTCTGTCTAGGGATAGGATGAGTGCTGAGCACAAGGGTGGACATAAAAGAGATGCTAAAAAATGCTTACTGAATTGACTACAGTTTAGCTTCTACTGCTCCCTAGAGCTCAGGGTGGAGGACCATCTTAAGTATCCTAATATTGATTATTCTTTATAAGACAGGCTGACATTTTCTTCAACCAATGAACTGAGTAAATTGAGAGAAATTCCTGATAGTAATAAAGGATAATGTTTCCTTACACTATGTGAAGGATGCTCGGAAATCTATTAAGAGACAATGAGAGATATGGTTCACCATAACTTTTCCAGGAAAAATTGGCAAAAAACTGGTAGGGCCAGGATACATTATTATTGAGATAATTTTGTGTCAATACCTCTTTCTTCTTACAAACAATAAAGTCTTTCACTAATGACATTGGGCAGACTGTGAATAGGACATTCACATACCTCATGTTGGCCTTCCTTAAAAACATATGAATATATATCTCTCCCCTCATGTCAGTGAGAGTTACGATGCCTCGGGGAGAAGAGAGACCCAAATCTTGGGCGAGTTGAAGCAAGTAAAATTTAGAGACTGTTTTTGAAATATCAGAGGATTGCTCTTCAGAGAGCAATTGGGGGACACGATCTTAAAATGAAGAGGTAGAATGTCAGAATAAGGTACTGGATGCTGCCCTCAAGGGTGTGATTTTTCCTAGACAGATCATGGACCTTTTGCAAATAGCTCTTTTTCATCAGATAATCAAAAAGTTTATATTTATATAGCACATACACACAAATATATACATATGTACACAATGTACATGCGTATGTGTGCACTCATATGCATATTTACATGGACATACATTCATATGTGACTACTTTGCTATAGGAACAATTTCATTTTAAACCTTACGACACGAAGTAAAATCCTTAATATGTCTATATACCATGGACTATTACTCACTTTTTTTTCTTCAGGAAATAAGTGCCTCCTTCACAACCTCTTAAAATCTCCCTATGACTATCGTGGAAACATTTTATCTACTATGGTTGATTTCCAATATGAGATGAAGCATATTTCATGCAATTCTCTATTTGCTAGCTTATTATACTTTATATCTACTTTAAAAGCCCATCCCAACTCTCATGTGTATGCTATAGGAAACTTAATTCATGCTAGCCATCTTCAAATACCAGCAAACCCTCCCAAGATAAGCAAATATTTCAGTGGGTGATGTGGCATATGGAAATGGTGTTTCTCTAAGGTTTTGGATAAGACCAAACAGGCATTTTTGCTCAGATTTTAAACCTACACTTTCTCAACTGCATCGAATTTTGAAGACTCAGTGCATACCAAAATGAGTTAAGGCAAGGGACTATTTCCATTAGTTGAGGTCTTACTCATTTATCACATATTTTATAGCAGCCTGGAAATTAGAAGTAGGCTAGTCAGAATCTGGATTTCACCATCAACTTCTGATTTAGCTTTGTGCATGCTGACACAAATGAATTAAATTGGTTTCCATGGAATTTATGACGGCTCCTCTCTCAGTTTCTCTACATCATCAATGACATTTACTCTAGGAATGCCTATTAGATTAGATCTCAGTATTTGCTAAGAGAATTTAATCACATTGCCTCCTATGTATCTGACATCTTTTGAATTGGGATCTCAAAGGTTGTGGTTTGTAATATAGCAGACTTGCTAGTGGTTATTAGAGCTGAGCCTAGGCAAAAATGTTGTAAATAAAACTTAATTTTACATCTTTAATTCCATTCAACAAACTACATACCAGAAACTGCTAGCCATTGAGGATTCAAAGGCATATGAAAGTCCCTGATCTCAAGGAGCTTATATTCCATTACGAAGATTCCAAACCAAGAAAGTGAAAAGGGAGTGTATTCCAGAAATAAGGGCCATCCACATAAAGGCATTGAATATCATAGACATCTTCTGCTGGCTGGCTCACCCCAACTTGTGTGCCCCTTCTATGTGCTACATCCTGTCTCCTGTGCCAATACTTCCACATTGTCCTTCCTTGTGCCCCTTTAAGAAGCAACTGGGACCAATATCCCACATACAAATAATATTGTAGGTTATGTACAGCATAACAAACTGCTGATTAGTGATGCTGTAATTCTGACCTCTTGTCAAGACAAGGTTTCCTTGGTTTCAGACCATTCTAGTTAAGATCAACAATTTGTTTTTTTCTCCAGCTCTTTAACTAGTCCTCCTTTTGACTATCCTAATCTGGTATGAAATTGATGACTACGCTTGAGCTATCTCTATTGGGATAACTCCCACTCGTGGCTATCGTATCAGACCATTTCCTCCTGTAGTACCCAATGGTGCTAGGCAGTCAAGGGCCATTTAACCTTTGCCAGGCCTCTCATAGATGAATGGAACATCACCACCAAAAGGGACCTAAAAGGTCATCTTGTCCAATCCTTTAGTTTACAAATCAGGTGACTGAGGCACAGAGACTTTAAGAAATTCCTAATACCATAACTGCTAACAATCTCATATGAGAATTCTACTTAAGTATCTTTAATTGGTAGTCAGTGCTATCCATAGCTTGCCATTACTATGCTCCCTTCTTTCCTTCCTCTTTAAATTTCCTTATGTATATTGCATATTGTCTAAACTGACTCTTTGGTTCTCACAAATTAACAATTGCATAAGAGAAGTAAACTAATCCTTGGGAATGGGAGAAGACTATAGAGAAGACCATACAGGACTTTCCTTTCTTTCCAGGTAATAAATTTGGTGACCTTATAGAAACAATGTTTTGATTTTTTTCAGGCCATTCTTCCTGCTACATTCAACAAAGACATTTCTATTTTTAGACCATATGAACAAAACAATGGAAACTTTTCTTTTTTCTCAAAAGAATGAATATAATGGCAGGAATTTCATACTAGTAAGGAGAAGATTCTGACTTTCTTTCTGACCAGTGGAGGAGCTAGTCTGGAGCTCCCTTCAATTCAGCCAGTCAAGAGAGAGCTGCCTACATTACTTATGCATAGGACTTGACATGTTACTTGTTATTTTCAGACACATGTAGAAGGTTAAAGTGTTTTGGACAGTTTGAAAAATTTAAGGCACTAAGGAGCTGATATTTAGTATATGGATGAAAGGAGAAAAACAAATTTTGGCAATGATTCAATACTGAAGCTCAAAGTTATTATAGAGATGGTATTTTAGAGGCATCATTGTTTTGTTTCCATTAAAGTGTTGTCCTAGATCGGACAATTTGTGTATGGAAAAAGAAACTTCTAAAGATGGTACAGTCAGCCATTGGCCATAGAGTAATTTCCAGATGGTGATAGTAGTATCTTGATAGTTTCATGAATTGTTTAATCTACTAGTAAGTTTTAGGCCATTCTTTCTGCCATATTTAACCTACAGACATATATTTGGGTCATATAGATAAAAGGCGATAAGAAACAAGGGACAAAATTAAAGAATTCTTTTAGATAAAAGTTGGAAATAATTACCTTCTGAACTGTGATCTCCTTTTATCCCTTGCAATGTATAACAAAAGATAGTAGATACTCAAAAAATATTTGGTGACTTAAATAAATTTATTTAATTCAGAATACTCTGACACTTCAGGGCATCTATCATCACAGATACTCTTTACACTAATATAGACTATGATCTTCTCTAATCCTCCTAATTTTGTCAATAAATATTTATTAAGTATTTACCCTTTGCCAATTTTGTAAAAATCTTTTCCATGGTACTTCAGAATAATGGTGTATGATAGAGAATGGGTTTTTTTTAATACTATGATCAGAAATTTTACAAATTTCTTGGTTAATTAAAATTTTAAATTTTAATGAAATGTATTTCTTGTTGGTTTTCAACATTAGGTACTTTGGTAAGCTATCATAGAGATGTGATTTACTTTTTTTTAAGTGTCCAATAGAAAAAGAAACATAAAATTTCTAAATACCTTGGAGCAATGATGAAAAGAAAAGAGTGAAAATTTTGAATTTCACCAGAAGATTCTAAATTGAATTTGGGACAACATGCAATGGCTACAGTTAATATATTAATTTAGGATAACCGATTTTTGTGAATAGCTTCTACAATGAAACTTTTGGGAGGATAGCAGTGCAGAGGATGGGGAAGGGAGGATATTTATCCAGAGGAAATATTCAGCAAGAGATAACTTACCTTCCCTTCTTTGATTTTGGTTCCAATAATTTGGCGTCTCTGTTGGATGATTTCAATGAGTAGGTCACATTCCTCCATCAGTTTGGTTTCTTGTCGTGATGCATTGACCTAGAAAATGAGTCACAATGGTCAGTGCACATCTGGACTTTATTTTCAGTCAATGTTTACTTTGGCTTTGTGCAATATGTTTCTGGTGGCAGAACATGCATCTTAAAAACTTTTTTTAAACTTTAGCTTTCCTTCATATAGTTGCTAGCTTTGGGGAATTTTGGTTTTCTCTTGGTTTTTCTCTTTTTAGAAGTGTCTGAAATTTGAAACTAATAGAAGTAAGGAGCTAATCCGAAGATTTCATTGTGGTTAGACAAGTGTGAATATCCTTTCGGCAAATTTCCTCACATCATTCCAAAGAAATGTTTTTTAATTCTAAAGTTGAGCCCCATAAATAAGAATTCAAGTTAGGGGTTTAGAGGCAAGGTTACATTACCATAAATGTCATTAACACCTCCTTTATATACAGACCTTAATTAGTCTGACTTTCTGCCTCCCAGAGGCAACGTAGTGTTATGGATAAAGAGCTGAGCTTGAAGCCAGGAAGACCTAGGAGTTCAAGTCTCATCTTTAACACATATTGGCTGTGTTACCCTGGGTAAATCACTTTAACTCTCAACATTCTGGGCAATTCTCTAAGACTCTTAAGTTGTAGAGAGAGCACCTACCCACCTACTGGCTTTGGCCAATGGAGCTTCCTCACCAGGAAGATCACTATAACAGTAAAATGATAGATCTCTCACCCTACTCTCTATTGCAAATAGATCTTGTTATGGCTGAATTTTAAATCTGCTAAGTATGTAATTTTAAAAAATAGGGCTTGGCACATTTTCAACTGCACGAAGTTCTAGAAAGAAATCACATCATTCTAGTAAAAAAAAAGGAGGTGTCTATTAAAGCTTTGGTTTATACTTCAAAAAGCGTTTTCAATAAATAATATTTTTTTTTTTGGTTTTTTGGCAGGGCAATTGAGGTTAAGTGACTTGCCCAAGGTCACACAGGTTAGTATATGTGTCAAGTGTCCGAGGCCAGATTTGAACTCAGGTCCTCCTGACTCCAGGGCCAGTGCTCTATTCACTGGACCACCTAGCTGCCTCTGAATAATCTTATTTTTATTGATGTTTTTTGTTTTGACGTCATATTGATTTCTGAATATATCTTCCCCTCTTCCATCCAATGAACCATCTCTTAGAGCAGAGATTTTAAAAGAAAGAGGACGAGAAAACAGTTCAGGAAATCTTAACCAATATCAACCGTGATAGTTTACAGTTATGGAACTTTACTGTAACCATACAGTTATTGTCTTATTCCACAACCTTTTGTTCCCTTTTGCAGGAGGACAGAGACATGAAGAGGTGCAATTTTTCAACTATCCTTTACACTTTACTTTGGATGCTTTCAGCTTTCATTAGCTTTTTTATCTAAGAGAACACATGTGAACTTTATAATCAGGTGACTATTAGTCACCAGACAGGGAGAAACACTTAGAACATACTGTTTTCTTTCATGAAAAGATAGTTTTGATATCTTTGCTCATAGATAACAAGACAGAAAACACAGCTGTGAGAGATGGAGATAACAGTTCTAAATTACACTATTTTGGCTCAATCCCTGTATGAGCTTTCTTCCATCAGCACTGGCCTCAAAACAACAAAGAATTATTGCAACCTCGGCAATTCTGGTGCATCTCCGGGAGAGGACATAGCCCAGCAATGAAGTTTTGATTTAAAATATTTTATTTAAGTTAGGATGATTTTGTTTTCTAAAAACTAAGTAAAGCTAGATATGGAGAAGAGGATGAAACTTGAGAATGTTTCAACTGCTGTTAAATTAAACTCTGGAATCTCTAAAATACCTTCAATTTCACTCCTGTTATCAAGGAACAGGACTGATAGGGAGTAGGAAAGGAGGTCGCCCTGAGGAGAGGACTTGGAGATGCATCATTATCACTGAGAAGAAGCTGTCTCCAGATGATCTGCACTCAGTAAATCATGTGGACCTTTGGCTTACAGAAAGGCATGAATGAAAAAGGGCATTCAATGGAACCATGGGAACTTGTATAGAATTTTGGGGTCTGCTTCTCTTAGCATTAATTCCACTTTTCAATAATTCATTTCAACAAATATTTACTAAATGCCGCCTGTGTGCAACATGACAGGCAGTTTGGCATAGTGCCCTAGAGAGCCAACTGGGTGTAAGTTTCTATTTATGACACATACTGATTATGTGGTGGGCACTTCCCAACCTCCTAGTGCCCTAGGCAAAGATTCTAAACTGCAGAGAAGGGGCCAGTCTGCACTGGTGGAGGGTGTTTCTTCACATTAGAGTTCTCTGTACTGATGATACTGTGTTAGCACCAGGGATCAGAGATGACAAAGGACACAGTCCTTGCCTTCAGGTAACTTAGAATTAAATGGGGAATGAGGGAGAAATGATCTGACCAGTATGAAAATAAGTATGATGCAAGGTAAAAATATGATAGAGAAAATGGAGAGATGAAGATAATGTGCTTTTTTATAAAAATGCCCCTTTTGTGGCTTTAGAAACAAAATTAGATGCCTATTTTTATTATTTTAAAATGTCATCACCATCAGTATTCTTCCTATTTTTCATCTGATTGCCCTTGAATTCACCGTAATAGTGTGTCGCTGTTAAATGAATAAGACGAAAGATATTGAATCATATCCATAATAATGATAATGATAATGGCAGCATTTATAAGTATAATTAGATAATAATAGATAATGGATAATGATAGCTAGATAATAAGTTATTATCATTTAATTATATCATATTATATAATTATATAATATTAGCTAGATGATAATAACAATAACAACAATAGCTAGAGCTTTTAGGTTTACAAAGTTCTTTACTTGTATTATCTCATTTAGTGCTCACAATAACCCTGCTAGGGAGGTACTATTCTTATCCTCATTATCCTCATTTTATAGATGAAGAAACTGAGGCTGAGAAAGGTTAAGTGACTTGCCCAAGGTCACAAAGCAGGGAAATATCTAGGGTATGATTTGAATTGTCTAGCTCAGGGGTGAGAAACCTGCACCTGGAGGCCACATATGGCCCTCTAGGTCCTCAAGTGCAGGCCATTGACTGAATCTAGACTTCACAGAACAAATCCTCTTAATAAAAGGATTAGACTAGACTGTAGCACTCCATCCACTTTACTATCTGGCTTTTCCAGATCATCTAAAAGCAGAAAAAGTTCTAGAAAAAAAGAGCCTGAGGATTTGGATTCATTACATAGGGGCAAATCCTTATTCCCACATTTCTAGGTTTCAATGTCGTCTTTGTAAAATGAAAGGGTATTTGGACATGGCCAACTTAGGAATTTGTTTTGCTTGAACATACATATTTGTTAATATGGGTCATATTTGTCTTTCTCCCACCCACAGAATGGACAAGAGGGAGGAGACAAGAGGGAGAGGAAAAAAAACTTATTAATTGAAAAATAAACAAAATCTAATTTTAAAAATATAATGAAAGTATTAACTAGAAAATATTTTGGATCCCTTCTGGTTCTGAATACTATGATTCTCAATAAAATACTTTTTACCTGTGAAAATGGCTTTTCCTCAAGAGCCTGGGTCTTCACCTTGGCCATAGAATACTGTAGTAGTTTGGACCAGCCCTAGGTAATCTTAAATTCCCAAGTCCTCAGGTTGTGGGTCATTGTGCAATTAAGTCAAAATGCTAATTTAAGTTGTATCACTAGGCTCAATATGACTTGAATTTTGGATATTCATTTATAGGATTTCTTGGGAAGTCTTTTTTTGGGGGGAGGGGAAGGGGTATTGAACAGAAGAGTCTGAACTGATGGTTTCATTGTTTCAGGGAGTTTCCCCCAACTCCCTCTTCCTATTTAATCAGACAATTGCTCTTTACCTTATAGCTTTATAGAACTACTCAGGGCATTGAGAGTTTAAATGACTTGCCCAAAGCCAATATTTGTCAGTGGTTGGTCTTGAACCACGATCTTCTTGACTGCCAGGGAGGCTCTTTAACCACTACACCATGCTGCCCCTCTGGTCTGAGCTACTTTTCCAAAAAGTTGCTCATCAATTGTTATGCAGTCCCAAATAAATTTTTAGAAATACAATATCATAGCTTTTCACATAATACAGAAATTTCCCGGTGGCATTTTCCAGACTTCTCAACCCACAAACACCAAGGACAACATAGCAGGTCAGTGGGAAAACTATTGGACTTGGGTGAGAGAAGGGCATGGTCCGGCCCCAGCCCCAGCACAGTGGAGGTGGCTGCAGTAGCAGAGGCAGCAGTGGCTACTTCCAGAGCTTCGGGCCCATGGGGGAATTAAACGGCTGATTAGAATGGGGGTGCAGGGATCTCTTTGCTGGTGCTGAGGCAGGGTTCTGTTGCTTTGCCCTGCTTGGATCTGGGTTGCAGTCCTGGTTGGCAGTTCTTGGGGGAGGAGGAGCACTTGTGTGGTAGATAGAGCTTGTGGTGGCTGTGGAGAGGGAGTCCTCCTGGTAGCTACATGGCAGAAATGAGTGCTTGTACTCACAGACCAGAGCACAGGCCAGGGGAGGAGAATCATACCACCTCAGAGTAGAAGTAGCTCTGAAAACAGCAGGGCAAAACCCCTGAAGTTTGGGTCAAAGCACTCTCCACTCTGGAAGCAGTCATACCCTGACAAAGAGCTCAAAAGTCAAGTAATTGGCTGGTAACATGATCAGACAGCATAAAAGGAATTAGAAT
>CM053622.1:482538833-482555002 GCA_028646595.1 Phalanger gymnotis | reverse complement strand
CTCATTTTTACAGATGAGGAAACTGAGGCAAACAGGGTTAAATGACTTGTCCAGGGTCACAGAGCTAGAAAGTATCTGAAGCTGGATTTGAACTCAGAAAGATGAGTCTTCCTAATTCCAAGCCCAGTGCACTATCCACTGCGCCACCTAGCTGACACTAGTGGGCACTGACTTCAACCAAATACAGTCATTGTAGTTTTAGGAATACAATGAAAAACCGGGGAGTAGCGGATCATCTCAATGGGAAACTTGCTAGGTGGCACTGTATAGATGCCAGGCCTGGAATCAGGAAAACTTGAGTTGAAATCTGATCTCAGAGATTTATTATCTGTGTGACTCTGGGCAAGTCACTTAATCTCTGTTTCCTCAACTGTGAAATGGGGATAATAGTAGTACCTACCTACCTCTAAAGGGTTGTTGTGAGGATTAAATGACATATTTGTAAATGCACTCAGCACAGTGCTTGAAACATAATAGGTGCCTAATAAATGCTTGTTTCCATCTTTTTTTCCTTCCTTTTTTTCTTTCCTCCATACCTCCCTCCATTCCTTTCTCCCCCCATTGCAAGTAAAGCCTCAATGCTTCCTTTCTCCCCTGCCCTCAGCTGATGCTTGAAATTCCTCTCTCAGATCTCTCTGTCCCTTAAATAGGCAGTTTCAATCTATTACAAGGTCTAAATCTCTTTGAGAAGGGCAACACTTTAAGCTATGGAGGCATGGAAAATAGATTTCAAATTCAACATTAACAGGTTTGCTCAAGACATACCATGTTTGGAAATAGTACCCAGGGGTTCTTAACCAAGGCCCTGTGATTGATACACACACACACACACGTGTGTGTATGTATATATGTACTATTTTTCAATATGATCGACTTCCTCTGTAATTTATATATGTATGTGTGTATATATATAAAATATATATAGCTTTTCAACATAATTGACTTCCTTTGTAGTGTGTGTGTGTGTGTGTGTGTGTGTGTGTGTGTGTACAAAATATATAGCATTTAAAAACATGAATGGTCCACAGGTTTCGCCAGACTATCCTGGGGTCCATGACACACACAAGGTTCCTGTAGTGCATGATATATCTCTGCATAAAACCCTTAATTTCAACTCCTGATTTCAAGAGAAGTCCAAGAAAGGGTAGGACTGTCATTGAAATGATGCCATTATGCCTTTCGTCTCCTTAGTCTTCTAACAGAACACAAGAATGGGAGGTGGGGCACCTGCATTCATGGGCTGGCTTTCTCACTAACAGTGTGGGTGGTCTTTGGAGAAACAACTTCATGTCTTTGGCCATCAAAGTCCTTGGCTGCATGTGAGGGCACTGGATTGGAGCATCACTATGGTCAGAGGAAACTCCTAGGCAGTATCTAGTCTAACCCCTTCACTTTACGGTAGTGAATTAGCTCAAAGTAATGGACAGAGTTAGCGGCAGAGGCAGGCAGTTAATTGAGGTCCTTTGATTCCAAGCTGTGTTTTTGTTTCCCTCAACTCCACGGTGCTCATGCATGTTTAAATGAGTCAGAATTTGATCCTATGTTCTTTGATTCCACATTCTGCACTCTTTTCCATTGATAGGACCATGCTGTCTCATCATTAGTAGAAGCAATAACAAGTATTAAAAATTATTAAAACTACAACACGTTTTTTTAAAGTTATTATTAGAAGACGGTGGAAGCAGTACTTCACTGGCTGTGTTTTCAAGAGTTCCACCATATGTAGTAGCTATGTTGCTTTATTATAATGGAATGTTACTTTATTTCTGCTCTGTGGCATCTCAAAACAACCACCAGAAATCTCATGAAAAAGTCTTCCAAATTTCAAAGACTGAAGTGATTAAGTTGCAAAAGGCTATAAAAATGGCTAACTACGTTTGTGTTAGATGGAGACCAGAGGTGAGTGAATTACTTACAAGAAATAAACACCCTCAGGCCATACATTAGGCAATTCAAAGTAAATAGCCACTTCTAAATGTCTCTGTGGATTAAAAATGGAACAAAACAAAAAACCTTTAAACAGATTTATTTTCAAAGTGTTACATTGTGTTAGTCTATCATGAAGATTTTCATGAATAATTTTTAGCAAAAAAGGTGATTTTATTTTTTTTTCTACAATCCTTCTGGCCCCTTGACATTGAGTAACTTGTTCTATCACTGGCACATCCTGAATTTGTCCCCTTCTTTATTACTACTGCCACCCCACTCTAGTTTGGGCTCTTGTGAATTATCTCTTATGGGATCTAGTGTAATAGCCTCATAAGTATACTCATCACTTCTCTTTCTACATTTACTGCTGCCCAACTATTTTCCTAACATACTGCTCTGATAATCTCAGTTAAATTCAGCAAACATTTATTAAGGGCTTACTACATTCTAGGTGGCACAGTGGATAGAGGTTTGGGCCTGAAGTCAGGAAGACTCATCTTTACAAGTTCAAGTCTGGCTTCAGACACTTACTAGTTGTATGACCCTGGGCAAGTCACTTGACCCTGTTTGCTTCAATTTCCTCATCTGAGGAAATGACCTGGAGAAGGAAATGGCAAACACTCCAGTCAGTATCTTTGCCAAGAAAATCCAAAAAAAGTGGTCAAAAATATTCAGACACAACTAATTGACTAAATAAGCAACAGCAACAAAATTAATTATTTTCTTTCTTTTTTATTAATTTATTTTTAACTTAAATTCTTAAACTTAAATACACAATAAGAAAAGAAAACATTATAAACTTAAATACAAAAATAAGAAAAGACAAAAAAGCATTGTCATGTGCACAGCAAAACGTAAGAGGATGCAAAACGTAGGAGGATTCAAAACGTACAGCAATAAATTTCCATTTCAAAAAAGCCTATATAATAAATACTACACATTGTGTTCAGAGCTGTCCATCTTTTCTTTACTTCCTTGTAAGTTTTCTACAAAATTAATTTATTATTATACATGCTCCAGTATCTCTGCCAAGAAAACCCCATAGGGGGTCGTGGAGAGTCATGACTGAAGCGACTGAATAATCCCAACAATATGCTAGCCACTGGACTAGGTGATGGGAATAGAAGGAAAGCAAAAACAGAACCTATCCTCAAGGAGCTTATGTTCTAATTGAGGAGACAACATGCAAAAAAAAAAAACCTGTATTACATGCTAAGATATATTTGGAGTGAATTGGAAGTAATCTCAGAAGGAAAGTAAAAGCATTGAGAAGGAATAAAGAATTAAGACTTAAGCTGATACATGAAGGAAGCCAGGCAGTGGAGACAAGGAGGCAGGAAGATTGCCAGTGAAAATTCAGAATCAGGGATGGAGTGTCTTGTGAAGAAAGGCCTTAACACCAGATCACAGAGTATGTAAAGGGAAATAAACTGTAAGAGGAAAAGAAAGGGCCAGGTTATGGAGGGCTTTGTAAGCCAAACAGAAGATTTTACAGTTGATCCTGAAAATAATTGGGAGTTATTAGAATTCATTGAATAGGAGGCTGACATGGTTAAAACACATTTTGGAAGATCACTTCAGTGGCTGAGAAGAGGACGGAATGAAGCGTGGAGAGACTTGAAGCAGATGTTGAAGGCCAATCTACGCTTCGATTCTAATTTTTCTTTGCGTAGGTTTAATCTCTACTTTTGGCCTTCTCTTTGATCCTACACCATGGAGGTTTCTCCTTACAGCTACTCTCAGGCAGTACAGAGGATCATTCCACAGTGAGAAAACCTTGATTCAAATCCTGCCTCTACTACTTCCTACCTATTTGACTTTGGACGAGACATTTAACTTCCCTGGGCCTTGGCTTCTTCATCTATGAAATGAAAGCATTGACCTAGTTTAGGGGTTATTAAACTGCTTTTTTGTCATGGATCCCACTGGCAGTCTAGTGAAACCTAGGGACCCCTTCTCAAAAAATGTTTTTAAATGCATGAAATAAAATACATACATAGGCTTGCAACCTTTTTTTTTAAGTTCACTGATGCTAGGTTAAGAACCTCTGGTCTAAGGTGTCTTCTAACTCTAAATCCTATGATTTCTGGATTTTGTCGATGTAGTAGTCTGCGTGTTCTCAATTCAGGTAGTCTTTTTTTCCCTCTGTGGTTGTTGATGTTATGAAATTGGTCTTCTGTTGCTTTCTGCTTTGAATTGTTTCCCTAGCTCATTCTCTTTGCATTCTTCATACCACAGTGTAGTGTGCTTTTCTTGCTAGTATTCTTTCCTACCATCTAATTCCAATAGCAAAATCTTTTGGCTGAGAGCTCCATGTCATGCTATGATGAAATCATTCCTCTGTTCAAAAACCTTCCATGGCTCCCCCCTACCTACCAAATTTAATTCAAATTTTTGGAATTCAAAGTACTCCATACTCTATATTAATCTGTCTTTCTGGCTTTATTTCTTACTATTATGTATAGCCTATGGCTCTATCTAAATCTGAGTAGTGGAATACCTGATATCTCCTTAATGTACCCCATGCTCCCCTGTCTCAGTGTTTTTGCTTATTCTATTCTTCTGTCTGCTATGTTCTCCCTTGCTGATCAGGTTCTAGATCACAGGTACCCAGACACAGAATTGTAACTGAAAGTTCTAGAAATAGGGGCACCTTGGCTTCTACCGATCAAGAAGTATTACATACCAGGCACTGTGCAATGCGCTAGGTATACCAAAATGGGTAAAAGCAGTGTCTGCCCTCAACGGGACTCCATTCTAATGAGGGCGATGACGTATATAAATAGGGAGATACATGATACCTACAAAGTAGATAGAAAGTAACCTTAGAGAAGCAAGAATCAGAATATTTATAAACCTCATCATAACAACACAGACAACAAGGAAGGCTGACCAATTACAGAACTTTTACACCCAATTTAATCTTGGCAGTCTATGGAGAAATATCTCATAATAGACTCTTTTAAAGGAAGGTTACTAAAACATGATACATCAAGGACCCCATTGAGAGACTGGAAAAGTGATAAATAATTGCCAGCAATCTACAACTTGAATTTCAGCATGAAATTGACGGTACACTTTCCATATTGCTTTTAATTTTCATACATAGAAATGTATGACATCATCCCTGCTTCTGTATGAATTACTTTAACTCTTGACTCTTTGAAAGTTTGATTATTTTTCCCCAGGAGAAAAACTGTCTGGGTTCAATCTCATGATTTTTCAGCTTAACACCACAGAACCTATCTCTTTCTGTTTTCATGACAAAAAATATTACAAAATGTCAAAATAAACAGATAATTAGGTGCCACATAATTCATTCAGAAAAACAATAAACTCTTCCCTTCTTTTCTCTCATTAACTTCATATTTTAAGAAACAAATGATATGAGTCCTTCCTTCTGGGTCAGGGCTCAAAGAATGAGGGAAGAAAACCTCATCAATTAATCTGTCATTAGGTCTTTTCAAATAAGTTTCCAAAAAATTCAGACTTCCCATTATATACTTCCTGACTTTGTCTGCATAGAAATAACATAAATGATGAGCGCTATTTGCGGGGGTGGGGGGCGTGAGGGCATGGTGATAGCGAGGGAATGGTGTTTGGGCAGGGGAAGGAAGGCAGGCTTCTATCTATTATATTAGTCACTTTCAATTTTGTCACTTCTTGTTAAATCATATTCTCTTATTATTTATTATTACTATTATTGCTGCTATTCCTAAGGACATGAGGCACTGGGAAAAAATGAAACTGGGCCTCTCTCTGGGCTTGTGTTACTTGGGAACAGATGAAATCTCCTCTCCTACAAGGCTTTAGGGATGAATCTGATCCCTGCTCTTGTAATTTAAATAGGGCTGATTGTATCAACAAAAATGCTGGAAATTTTAATAAATCCTTAAAACGTTAGGTTCTGTTCTGTGATCATGAAGCATCCACGGATGATGCCTAGTGAATATCCTGAAATGGCACCACTGCAGAGCACTTACATACAAGGGCAGATTGAAACAAAGGCAGTTTTCAGGTTTTGTTTTGCTTTGCATTCTAATGTTTAGTTACAAAAATATAAGAGAAGGTGGGGTGGGGGTGGGGGACAGAGGAGGGAAGCTGTGCCTATGGTAAAAACTACTTTGGTAGATCAGATGTGGAATAAAGGAGCATGGGAAGTCCTTTCTCATGGTGGAGTGCTAATATTCAAGGCTACCATAACATTTCTGGTTTGGTTGATTGCCTCCATTGGAAGGCAGAACAGGAGCTGGTTTTACTGTCACTCTAGTTTCCCTATAGCTCCATAGCCTAAAGACTAATTATGAGGCCAAATGGGATTTGTATTTGGCAGGCATTTATATTCTGACCTTGGCCATGCATGACTTCAGGGCCAAAAGCTACATACAGGTGTTCATCTGTAACTTACCATGAAGTCAACAGGATTTATATTTGAGTAATGGTGAGCAAGATTTTGTTTGGAAGAGTGATAAATGAAATCCAGTTACTTGGACAACAAAATTTGTGTTTCATTTTTTTTCCTTCTTGAAATACTCTTGATTTTCCATCACCTCAGCTCATTTTCAATGTTGCTTTAAGTCTTAGACTAAAACTTAAGTCATAAGCTAAGCAGTGTTGCAATGTAAAAAATATTTTATTTTTTTAATTTTGAAATTGATACTACCCGAAAGAGTTCAGATATGCTTTATTCTAGATTGCATGAAACGCCTGTTCTAACAAGCCCAGGAAAACTCACAATTTCCATACCAACCTGGTAGGCTACCTTTCCTTCTCTGTCCTTCGTACCTGCCAGTTACAGTAAGAGAGTGAGCTAAGTTCCAGTTTGTCAGAATCAGAAAAAGAAGGCACCAGGCCAGGTAATGAAAACATTGCCAGCATTAGTATTATTGCCAAGAACAAAGCCTTTTGATTGTTTAATAGAACCCTTAAGGGAGTACCCCATCAGCATAGTTTTAATTTTTCCTAGACCACAAACAAGAAGAATTCTTTAAGCCTATTTCATGGAAAACAGAAGGGAAAATACTTCATTCTGCAAAAACCAAAAGCAGTCTTTTGTTTAAGTAGCCAAACCTGATTAAATATTAGCATTTTAATTTTTCATTTTATAGGGGAAATCCTTTTTTGGGGGAAGTTCCATCAATCTATCTTTTTATTTGGACTGGAGATAGGGTCAAAGAAATTTCAAAAATTCTATAGAAGCTATCCTTTTTATGACACTAACTTTCATACCATTATTTTATGAAAACAGACAATGAGAGGGACTATTTTATCTTAAAAAAATCTTAATCTCATTTGAATTATATTCTTGGTTTCACCTCTTGCAGCGGCCCGGAGTGGTGCCTTCGAGACCCTCTTTCTATCCATCCCCTTTATGCATTCATTTGCAGAACATAATACTGATCTGTTTCTATTTTTTTTTAATTTTAAAAAATTCTGAACTTAACCTCAAATAAAACAAGCATTTCTGTCTACACTGCAGAAGAGGAGATCATACATACATAGGTTGAATTCTATTATGCAGAGCTTTTTTATTCTTCAGTATATTATAAATTCAACTTGTAACTTTTAAATACATTCTACTTGTTTATAACTCCTTCTATTTTCTTCTCATTTGCATTTCTCATTCCCAAGATCTTCATTTCCCTCCCCATGATAAAAATCCTTGTAACAGATATGCATAATCAAGAAAAACAAAGTCCCACATTAGCCATGTCCGAAAATGTATATCTCATTCTGCATCTTCAGCCCATTACCTTTCTGCCAGGAGGTGGGGAACGTTTTCATTATTTGTTCTCTGGGATCCCGGTTGGAATGATGACTGTATTAGCCAGAGTTCTTACGTCCTTCAAATTTGTTTTTCTTTACAATGTTGCTATTGTATAAATCGTTCTTCTCCATTTTGTATTGGTTCTAAAAAGTTCTCATGCTCTTCTTATGTTTATCAGAAGCCATCCTTTTCATGATATCTTACAGTGCAATAATATTCTATTACAGGGCAGCTGTATGGCACAGTGGGACGCTGGGCTTCGAATCAGAATGACGTATCTCCCTTAGTTCAAATCTGGCCTCAGACACTAAATAGCTGTGTGAGTCCGGGCATGTCACTTAACCCTGTTTGCTTCTGTTTCCTCATCTGTACAATGAGCTAGAGAAGGAAATGGCAAACCACTCCAGTATCTTTGCCAAGAAAACCCCAAATGGAGCCACAAAGAGTCAAACATGACACAACAACAACAAATATTCTATTATATTCATATACCATAATTTGTTCAGTCATTCCACTGTTGATGGATGTTCCCTTGCTCCTTATCTGAGGCAAAAAGGGTAAAGAGTGCTTTGAGGGTTCCTCTTCTATGACCCTCTTACTAAGAATCCTTTCTCCATCACCAACTCTCATTCTTTTACCCTGGTCACAGAAGTGACTTAATCCTTATTGGTATCTACTTAAACCATTGATGCCATTCCCAGGATTACTGCAGGCCTTTTCCTTCTTTCTTATACAATGGATCGGAGAATGTAGATTCAGAGCTGGAAGTGTCCAACTTTCTTATTCATTTTTACAGTTAAAGAAATGGAGGCACAAAGATTAAGGACTTGCCTTGGGTTGCAAGCCAGTGAGTGTCTGAAGCAAGATTTGAACACAGATCTTTTTAACTCCAAGTCTAGTGCCCCAAACACCATGCCATGCTACCTCTCCAACTCTTCAGTTCTATCCTCTTGCTGACTCCTCCCAATACACATATAAATATTCTTAAGTCTTTCCAATCCTAAAAACACAAAAAACCTTTTCCTGATCACTCTCCTATCTGTTGTTCTGTCCCTCTCTGCATCCAACTCCTTCATTTTCAAACTTCTTTAAGAAGTTGTCCATAGGACAGCTAGGTGGTGCAGTGAGCAGAGCACCGGCCCTGGCGTCAGGAGGACCTGAGTTCAAATCCAGCCTCAGACACTTGACACATGTATTAGCTGTGTGACCTTGGGCAAGTCACTCAAACCCAATTGCCCTGCCAAAAAAAAAAGAAGTTGTCCATAAACAATGATTCCATTTTCTCAGTACCCACTGTTTTTTAAATTCCTTGCAATCTGACTTTCACCTGAATTCTTCCACTGAAACTGAAAGGTCACCCTACTTGCCAAATACAATGGTCTTTTTTCCCCAAGTACTCATGTTTCTTGACTTCTCTTCAGTTTTTGATACTATTGACCACTCCCACCTACTGGAAACTCTTTTCTCCTGACTTCAGAGACACCGTATTCTCCTGGTTCTCCTTCCCTTATTACTTTTTTCCCCTCTATTCATGGTTCCTCACTCTCTTCTTGATTCCCTTAACATGTTTTTGTATAAATTGTCCTTTTGCTTCTACTCACTTCATTGTGTTTTGGTTCTAACAAGCCTTCTCAAGTTTCTCAGAAGCTTTTTTGTCATTTCTTACAGTGCAACAATATTGTATTACATTCAATAATATATTATGTTTAATAATACATGATATTATCCTATTTTCCATAATTTGTACCTCAGGGATCTGTCTTCTCTCTTTACACTCTCTTCCTCTGCAATCTCATTTACTCCATCCATGTCCTGATGCTTTTTGTGCAGTAGAGACCCACTACTTCAACAGCATATAAGACATCTCTACAAAATCATCTCTTATACAGAGAATATTTTCTACTGGAAACCTGTTTCTCTTCCTAACTTTATTTTTTTCTTTCTTTTGTCTTTTCTCCCATGTTCAAATTCTTGTGGGTTAACTTTCACTGATTGTGGCTCTTAAACACTCATTCCCATCTCCATCCTGGCTGCATCTTACAACTGCCCCATTGCTTTATATGACAAATGCCATCACCCAAATAAAGACCCCCATTATCAGCCCTACACTATTGCAACAGGTCTTTCTGTCTCTGCTCTTTCCACCACCCCCCATTCAAATACAATCTAACCCTGTCATCCTCCTACTTAAGAAATTCCAGTGTCTCTCTACTGCCTTTAGGATCAAATATAAAATTTTCTGCCTGGATTTTGAAGCCCTTCATAACCTGGCCTCTTTCTACCTTACCAGTCTTTGTATACTTTACTGCCTTCCACTGACTGCCTTCAGCTTACTCTCTGATCCAGCTGCACTGGCCTTCTTCCTGTTTCTAGAATATTATACCACTTCCTGACTCTATGACTTTTTATTTACTATCTCCTGTGCCTGGAATGCTCTTTTTCCTCATTTCTGCCTCCTGGCTTTCTTCAAGACTCAAAACCCACATTCTACAAAAGACCTTTTCTAGTTTCTCTTTCCTTCCCAACTAATCACTGAGATTACATCTCAGATTATTTTCCATTTACTCTGTATATATCACATATGTAGACATTTATTTGCATGTTCTCTCCCCACCCCTTGCCCCTGACCCTAGTCTAACCCCTCCATAAAGTGAGGTCCCGGAGGGCAGAGATTGTTTTTGCCTTTTCCCATATCCCCAGTGCTTAGCACAGTGCCTGGCATACAGTAAGTGCCTAATTAATGTTTGTTGACTGACTGACATCCTTCATAATGACAAAATAATCTTTTTTATTTATGTACACTTACATAATTTTTGGGAGTTCAGACACTAATCAGATTCTTATCTTCTCTGTACAATAAAGTAAATTTCATTCATCTCTTAATCCTAAAGCAGTTCTGATATCCACGTCACCAGCACGCTACAGCTTGACACATTCAAAAATGAACACCTGGTTGTCTCAGGACTCTGAATCAGAGTAATTGCTTCAGGAACTGTCATTCTTAGAACTCTGAGCAGAATTAACTCAGTAGCAAGCTGCCTACATGAAATGGCCAAGACTTAGGGAGAGTACATTACAATTACATGAATTATCAACTCCATCAGCCCCTATAGTTCTGCCTCTATTTGAGTTTTGTGCTGAGGGTGTCCAGGCAGCAATATTTAAAGCACTATGTTAGAATGGAATGAAGGTTGGATTGGGAGTTAGAAGACCTGGGTTTCAATCCAGGGTCTGCTCCTTATTGCTTATGTGACCTTGGACAGGAAAGTAACTTCAGCTCTCAGGACTCAGTTTCTCCTTTTGTAAAATGCGGGAATAGGCAAACACGATTATTTCCAAATCGAGATTCAATGATCCTGTATTGCCATTTCTGGTCTGGAGATAGCAGCTGGAAGATGGTTTATGAATTCCTAAACATTACTAAAGCAGAAGAAAAGGTCTCTACAAAGCTACCAACTGTAGCATAGGTGACCAAGCAGACATCCACCCTGCTCTGCCTTTTTGACTGCTATGAGTTGCAATATCTTCTCCTTCATGAAATGCATCTTAGAAAAACATTCCTCTCCCACTACTTCCCCAGGCTGCAGGAAAGAGAAATGTTCCTACTCCCACATAAAGTGAAGGAAGACATCCTACATGAGTATATGACAACCCAATCCTGCCCTTTTAGTCACATCTTTTTATATATGTACTTCAGTTATATCATAATGAAAATACTTTTAATAGACTAACAAAGGCCTATCATAAATTTCCAGTCCAGAAAGTTACAAAATTGGATTGTAAAAAAATCTGTAAATACAATTGCGTCTCAGTGAGAACCTGTAGCATTCAATTGTAGCCTCAGGCTTTTTATTTTTTTTTAATAGAGGAATTTAAAACCTCACTTTTCTGTTACAAACAAAATACAATTGAGCTTTTGTTAAGGAAAATTACATGCGTATGATATAATTATTCCGATAAAGAAGACCAAAATTGTTAACAAAAACCCTGAATTTCTTCCTGTGATATTTAGCTCTTAAAAATTTGAACTCTACCAAAGAAACTTTAGTACTAGTGTTCAATTCCTATTTTCCACATCTCAAATTACAGAGATACAGAAAGTGTCAACTTCATTGGTTTAAAGAAAACAATTATTTTGTTAACACCTGTCAAAAAATTACAAATGTAGCAAGGGGTATCTTAAGGAGTATGTGTGGGGATGGCTAGGGGCGCACACGCACCCTGACTCTTTACTAAAGGACATACCCTGTGATCGTGGAGGGTTGAGAGGGATGTGTTGAAGGAGACTGTTAATTAAACCAGGAAAAGCCAGCCTCTCTGTGGTTTATGAGGAATAAGGAGAGAGGGTTCCTGTTCTTTATTGAAATGGCCACAAACAACCCCATCTGTCCCTTGGACTTCTACAAGGAGGGAGAGGGATTTCTCGTCTCCATCAGCAGCTTTGGTGCAACATGCACACATAACACTAACATTGGACCCCAAGTACCTGGCTGCCTTTTGTGTTTTGTGTTTCTTTCTCAGAGAAGAGGTCACCAAACAAGAGATCCTAAGAAACTGGTGTTTCTAATCTCAGTAGTGAATAAGAGAGGGTTAGGGTCCTTGAATTTGGTGCTAGTTGACTAGAATCTAGTTCTTTAAACTACACCCTTCATGGAGGAGAAGATGAACATAGATAGGGGATTAAGCCATGTCACGGTTGGCTCAAAAGACCTGAACTTTTAGTTTCTGCCTAAGGAGCAGTTGAATGGCACAGTGAATAGGGCACCGGGCCTAAATTCAAATCCGGCCTCTGACATTTACTAGTTGTATGATTCTGGGCAAGTCACTTAACCCTGATTGCCTAAGAAAAAGAAAAAAGTTTCTTCCTAGACACGACAGACTGAGGTGAAAAAGAATTTTCCTGTTTTAGAATTCAAGTATGACAGGAAAATCATAAAAACTGGCTTTTTTCCTCTCACCATTTTTCTATAAATTATTCTCTTGGTTCTGTTTATCTAACTCTGCTTCTGTTCATATATGTCTTCTCAGGTTTCTCTGAAGCCATTCCCTTCATAATTTCTTGTAGGGAATTATTTTCTATTTCATTGATATGCCATAATTTCTCTTACTCCTCTTTTACCCAGGTCTCAATTCAAGTTTCCCATTTCACCGTACTTGGCTATTAACTTTGGAATTTTTTCATTAACCAGATTAAAAAGAAATGTGAGCTATGGCATGCCTGAGGAACCTACCTCAGAGGCATGTATATACTAACACGTTCCAATCTAAGACATATGGTATCGTGGTTCCTAATACAATGCTGGGCTTAATCATTCATTCCACCTAAACTGGAAAGATAAGTAAATGATGCAGGATTTGGATCAAGCTAAATAGAATTTTTGGAAGCTGGAAACATTTGGACTCTTGGGCTGATGCAATGTCACTTAATTATGCTTTGTATTCAGGTGAAGTCCTTATTCTCACACACATCTTTGTGAAGATGATCCAGCTAATGAATCATCGGAAACTTGTTCTTTGGAAAAGAGCACAAAACCTCATGGATCACAATGAAGAATGCGCCACAAAAATCCTGCATCATCAACAGCTGAAATTATAGCACGATGAGAAAAAAAATAATTTGCGGGCATAGTTATTATTATAAACTTTAGCAAGCTAGAAAGTCCATCAGATAGAAGCTAGATGGGGGCAGCTAGGTGACTCAGTGAAAACACTGCTAGGCCTGAAGTCAGGAAGATCTGGTTTCAAATCTATCCTCAGATGGTTACTAGCTATGTGACCTTGGGCAAGTCACAACCTCTGTCTGCTACAATTTCCTCAACTGCAAAATGGGAATAAGCATGATGCCTACCTCACAAGGCTGTGGTGAGGATCAAAGAACTTGACATAGTCCCTGGCACATAGTATACACTTTCACCAGAGTCTCATTCTTTAGAGAAGGGCACAAAATCTCATGGACCACATACATACATACACACATGTATATGTATACACATATGTGTATGTATACACATGTATATATTTATACACGCATGTGTATATAGGCATGTATATATGTATTCATGTGTGTATATGCATAAGTAGATTCATGTATGTGTGTGTATATGTGTGTGTGTGTGTGTGTGTAAAACAAATACTTTCCTTCCTTTTAAAAAAATCAATCAGTAGGCATTAGTTAAGCACCGGTTGTGTGTGCAAGGTACTATAATTAATGCTGGATATACAAATACAGTAAGAAGTACCTACACTCCAGGAGCTTCCTTACACCAAGGAAGGATACATATTCAGATTAAAAATATTAAAAAAAATCACACAATCACTAAAGGCATGAGGGTAGGTTGTACATGACTGCTAATAATTGAAAGAGTTAGAAAAGGCTTTTTTCAAGAAATAGCTTTTGATTTCAACCATAAAAAGACCTTGGGGGTTCCAAGAGCAATAGGTAAGGAGCATTCCAGACAAAGGGGACAGTCTGTGCAAAGATATAAAAGGCGGATATTACCCTGACATGCCACTGACTAGATTCTGAAGAATCTAGAAACCCAAACTTAGAATGCAGACATTAAGGGTAGTTTTCCTCAGGCATAAGAAATAGGGTATAATTCAATTCATTCACTGCTCATTTTGTCATGAATACCCTATAGCTTGAATCCATGATTATGACCTTGACTAGAATGGGTACGTGAACTGGTCTCTGAACATAGCCTTATCTGCTATCATTCCCCTCTTTCTTCCCCATCCTGTCCTCAACCAGTCCTGTACTGGTAGGGCAGTGGTCCACATGGTTTTAGATTGCATCCTCATTTAATGAGAGCAGGATCTGATTCTAATTATATCTCGAGCACATTGTCCCATGGAGTCAAATTTGTTGAGAATCAGATGCTTAGGTGTGAAGGCCAACAGATTATGACTGTTGACATTCACATTTGCCCCCCAGTGTGGTACAGTAAATCTAAAATCAGACACCTGTTTTCCAGACATGGATAGAGATTTTGTGTATGAATGTTGGTCCTTTAACAAGAACAGTCTTATTGCCAGAGGCTCCATTAGACACAACTCTCTGGTGTTGTGAAAAATGCAGCGGAAAAAAATTGAAAAGAAAATGCTGCTTCCTTCTAACCCAATTATTTTTTCTTATTTTAAAATTTACAGCTGAGTGATTCAAGAACTTGCTAGAATTGCTTTAAAAGTCCTTTATAGGCCTCCATTTGTTGCCAAGATGGTTTTTCTTAAGTTCTTAACAAGCTACTGTAATATCCGATTTATCTGTCTCCATTTACAGAGCCCATCATATGACACATTAGTCTAAGCACAGATCTCATTAAATGCCACTTAATTCACCTACAAGAGGCTTTTCAGACTATGTACCAGCTAGTGATGGAAAAACTCAGAGAAATGCAGTAAGAAAGCAAATGTTCTATTAAAAAATGAGAGACAATTAGGGTCTGTGAACTTAGTAGAGATGCAAAAAATGAATAAAGAACAATTTATTTGCAAAGAAAACAAACTGTGATCTCAAAGCAGTTAAGATGAGTCAAAGAAGTCTGTGTCAGGTATATTTTCTTGAAGAAGCTTGGAAAAGGATGTTGAAGGTAGAGATTATCATGTGAAAATGAAACTAGATAAGGGTTGCTTTGGCCTTTATTTGAAACTGGTATGGGAAACAGCTGTACTTTCTTGCTCAATATCCCACAATGAATTTAAGACTTTGTCAACCACTGGTGCAGATGTGAATGTTCAATGCCATGTTGGGGCCTGTATGTGTAAAGACTTGACCCTCAGACTCTCAGAAAGAAAGGTCCCAAAGACAATAAGATTCCAATTGCAGCTATGAGTCAATATTTGTCATGCTGTTAATTTCAGGAGAAATATAACATGCTCTCTATAATTATTAGGAAACATTTAAAACAAGTCCTATGTTGCCTACCTGGACTGAATGAACAAAATTAAACCCTGTTCCACATTTTGTTCACTCCTCAATGCTTGTCCTCAATTCTTAATATAATTCGTTACATCCTCATTTTTTTGAACAAGAGATTTCTATGGTAAAACTTTTTTTTCTTGCTGAAGAAAATCCTATGAGAAGATTTAAAATTTATTAGATTTTAGAATCCTGTTTAGCAAACTTCACAAACAATCCATTGGGTCTCTTCAATGGGCATTGCCTCACTCAAAGTGAGAACCCGAAAAGACCTTAGCTTAAAAGAGCTAAGGTCTCGCACTGTGTCCTGGGCTTTCTCTAGTCATCCTTATTGTTAGCAGGCCACTGGACCCACTTGGCTCTGGAGGACAAAGTGAGGTTGGTGACTTGGCACAGCCCTACCTCGCTCAAATCAAAGTCAATTGCAAGTCATGTCATCATCTCCCTGATGTTATGGTCCTCTTTGAGAATGAAGTACAAACTACAAATAGTTTCTGCCATTCCCTCTAAAACCTATATAATTCTCTGTTCTCAAAATGAATCTCTGTTGGTCTC
>CM053622.1:482485056-482538333 GCA_028646595.1 Phalanger gymnotis | reverse complement strand
AAGGGAGGAAGAGAGGGAGGGAGAAAGGAAGTCAATAAACCAAGGGAAATAAAATATTTACACAAATAAATATAACATATGTAGAATATATAAAATGAGGAAAGGATGTTTATTTTAGCTAGTAGAATTAAGGAAGTGACATGGAACAAGCGACACTTGAGATAGTCCTTGAAAGAACAGGACTTTAATAGGTGCTAATGTGGATCAAGGGTGGTTCAGTTATGGGCGATGATGAGTTTGATTCATAAAGGCAGAAGAGGGCAGAACTAGGTCTTATCCAGATTTTACATCCTCCCTAGAGCCTATGAATGAATAAATGAGACTGGACAATGCCTAGTAGTACAGTTTGTTTGGAATATAGAGTGCATGAATGGAAATAGAGTGAAATAAGCCTATAAAATTAGGTTGGAGCCACATTCATGGAGAAACATTCATAGCAAGTCAACATTCACTGAGAAACCATTGCTTTCAAATGTACTTTATCCTAAAAAAAGGATTCTCCAGAGTAATAAAGATATATAAGCAGGTCAAATCCTAGGATACATATGTGGTGTCATCAGTAAAAAGGCAACGGTGGGATGGTAGGAAGAGAACTGGATATGGAATCGGTGAATCTGGGTTCAAATCTAGGCTCTTCTGCTTACTATTTGTGTAAACCTGGGCAAATCAATAAACTTTCCTGGGTCTTCAGTTTTTCATCTGAAAAATGAAGAAGCTAGATTAGCCTCTGAGATCTCTTTTAGCTCTAAGTCTGTGATTCCACTGTGAGAATTGCATCTGCCAAAGAATACTGCAATCTAGCTTTGAGGAACTGCCTGAGGAAGAGGGAAGTTAGCCTAGAGTCACACAGCAATCTGTGTCAGATTTGGGATTTGAACCACCTAGTTCTTCTTGTCTCAGAGCCCAGCACTCTAGTCCTTCCACAGCACTGTCTTTAAATGAGGTTCCGAAGGTAACAAAATTAAAGGGACTAATGTCCTTATCAGTGTTTAATACTTTCTGAATTTATCCTCCATATTTTTAATAGCAATAGCTAGCATTTATAAATACAAGGCATTTAATATAGAGCATTTAAATATAAACATGTAGAATTTAAGTTTTGCAAAGTGTTTTACATATTTCATCTCATTTGAGCTTCACAACTACTCTGTGAGGTAGATACTTCAACCTCATTTTATAGATGAGGAAACTGAGTCTGAGAGAAGTTAAATCTCACAGCTAATAGATATCAGAGGCAGCACTTGAACTCAGGTTTTGCTGATTGTAAATCCAACTATAGCATTTAGCTCAATAGAATCTCCTAAATAATTGCAAAATGTATCCACTCACAAGCATGCATACCACCACCCTCTTTCCCAAGGGATCTATGGAGATGGTATTAAAAAAATCCACGACAGAAATGAGAGTATTCTTTACTGGTTGTCTGGCATGAATTGTTCGTGCTTCATGACGGTCTATTTGCAAGGATGGCTAATCTATCCAACAACAGCTTCATTTACAAAGTTACAAATACACAGAGCAAAGTAAAAATGTAATGTCTCGAATGAAAGCTGCTTGTAAATTTCCTGAAAGAAACCTTCGTCTATTGTTGGAAATTACTCATCTTAATAGGAACACAATTTTCTATCAACAGTAAGCACTATGTAAATTCAAACAATATTAATAATGAATCAACAGCAAGTCCGTCGATCTGAGATCGCCGAAGATAATAATGAAAACCAGAGGTTGATGCTTTGGTAACTAGGCTGGCTTTACTCGAACGTAAAAAAGCACCAAAGCCGTAAAACATTTATAAGACTCCTCTATATAACTCAGGTAATTTTAACTGAGGAAACATAACTCTTTGTTATTGTCTCACATATAAAATGCCATCACATCATAAAAACAGAAATATAGGACAGTTGTATCATTCAATTTTCCCCATTCGTCCATTCCTTTAAGACACATTCACCCTTTTCAACATAAATGAAAACATTACGTATAGTTTCATTATTATTTACATTGCTGCCTAATCAGCAGTACTCAACCTTTTCTTTAGAGGACTGCAATTGGCAAACTCTGCTATGGAAAGTTGGACTGAGGGAAAATGCGAACACCACAATCTGTTACAGCTCTAGCTGCCGCTAACATTGGTTCCTTCTCTATATCATCAAAGAGCTGGTTTTCATTTGATTATTAGGACAATCCTTGGAGTAGGGGAAGCAACAGGATTGGTCCTCTGGCTCATCTTTCAAATCTTTGCACCCACCTCCTTCCTCTCCTGGTTTTTTTATTCCCTTTTCTTTCTCTCTTTATCCTCCCCCTTTTTTTATTCTCTCCACTCTCACGGTGCTCTCTGCTTCCAAAAGGCCCAACTGATAAACGGAAAGGAGAATATGAGTCAAAGTGGGTGGGAGGAGCCTTTCAGATTCTTTTATTTCCTCTGAAAACCCAAGATACAAAAGCAGGAAGGGCAATAAATGAGAATTCATGAGAAGAATGCCCTGCTATCATTTCTTGACATGATTTGATTGGTCATAGATTTCAAACTGGAAAGGAATTTGGAAGTTATCCAGGACAATTCCTTTATTTTACAGAGACCCAGAGGAGTTAAATGACTTGTCTAAGGTTACACAGTGGCAAAGCTTTGAGTCCAAATCTGGATTTCTCCTCTTTTCTTTTACTACTTCTAGAATTTGTGATTTCACAGGATGGATACTCCTTCCACCAATTCAGAAGAACAGACATGGTATAAAAGAATCCATCATGGTGTGCAACATTCTGGTAAAGAGCTTCTCCAAATTTAACTAGATTGGTTAACAGATGAGAAACATACTGTTTATTCCTAGGCTCATTGCTAGATTCACTTCAGTTTTGATGTGCTAGAGATGGCTTTCCACTGCCTGTGTCTTTAAGAGTCATGGATGGGGGCAGCTAGGCGGCGGAGTGAGTAGAGCACTGGCCCTGGAGTCAGGAGGACCTGAGTTCAAATTTGGCCTCAGATACTTGACACACTTACTGGCTGTGACCTTGGGCAAGTAACTTAACCCCAATTACCCTGTCTTCTTTCCTCTAAAAACAAAACAAACAAAAAAGAACCATGGATGAAACATCAGAATAGAGTTTTAGTGGGAGTGCACCTCAAAAAATTGCCAGTGCCCTCCCTTCCCAAACTACCTTGAAATATGTGTGTGTATACATACAATGAATTCTACGAATAATATATGAATTCTGTGTTTCTACATATGTATGTATGTACACACACACACACACACACAAAGTTTCCTCCATTAGAATATAAGCTCCTTGAGGGCAATTACTGTTTCACTTATTCCTTTGCATAGTAAGTACTTAATGAATGAGCATTGCTTAATGAGCTTTAAATGGAAAATTATCAATAAAGAATTGGTAATAAAAAAGGCAGCTAGGTGGCATAGCACACTACTTAGAGGTAGGGAGATCTAAGTTTGAATCCTGTGTCTGTGACCCATGTCTCTCTGCCTCAATTTCCTCATCTGTAAAATGGGGATAGTCATAGCACCTACCTCCTACGGTGGTTCTGAGGATCAAATGAGATACTAATTTGGTACTTGGCACAAAGCAAGCACTATTTAATTGCTAGCTATTATTATTGCACACCTTAAGAGGAACAATATTATTATCATTAATATTAATAGCACCTGTCTCATAGGGTAATTGTGGAGGTCAAATGAGACAATATACATAAAAGGCTCTGTCAGCTTTAGAGAGCTACATAGATGTTAGCTATTCATGTTATCTGGAAAATTAACTGGATTTTTTTTCTTTTGAAAATTGCATTAAAATTTTTTTCCTTCTAAATATCATTATTGACTGTGAAAAACCGGGAACACCATTAGGTCTAACAATAATTAATAATTATAATAATAATGATAGCTACTCTTCATATATCACTTATAGGTTTGAAAAAATTTTTCAAATATTTGATCTTCACAATGCTGGGAGGTAGGTCTTATTATATCTTCCCTTTACCAATGAGGAGACTGAGACAAACAGAGATTAAGTGACTTACCCAGAGTCATGCAGCTAGTAAGTGTCTGAGTCTAAATTTGAACACAGGTCTTCCTGATTCTAGACCTAGTGCTCTATTCACTGCACCACCTAACTGCCTTTAGGGACCTTTTATAGGAGCTCTATGGTGAATTTAAGATGTAGCATTTGGCAGTGTAGGTAAGTCACAAGGACAAAACTAACATTTTGTCCTCAGATTAGCTTGGAAAGCAGGGTCCTTAAAAATCTTATCTTCGTTCAAGAACCCTCCAGCTGGATCCAGATCACAGTACTCTATCTCTTATGATATACACTAAATGGCAAAATTAGCAATTAATTATGTTATCTATGGTAGAGAGCTAGCCTCAGAGTGAGGAAAGTCTGAGTTCGAATCTTACCTATGACAGACACATAATGGGTTAATGTTCACAGACAAGTCTCTTTATTCCTCAGTGCTCTAGCCAACTCTAAAAGTTAAGGAAAACGTACTGGTTCAAATTGGTAGAGAAAGTTTCTCACCCTACCCCCACCCCATCCATCTTATAGAATATAGGAATGTAGAAGGACATTTTGAGAGTATTGTAATCCTCTACAACATATCATACAGTTTAGGAATCCCCTTCAAGCATGTTGTAAGGCAGCAGGCTCAAACCCAAACAGAAGTTTAGCCACTAAACCAAACAGGAGGATTCCTGTGAGTATGTACCTGAGGAATGATGATGATGATGATAAAAGCTAACCTTTAAATAGTGCCTATTGGACGTGATAGAAATGACTGGAAAATAACAAAAATGTGCCAGGCACTGTGCTAAGCACTTCACAAACATTATTTCATCTGATCTTCACAACCCTTGGAGGTTAGATGTCATTATTATCCCCATTTTACAGTTGAGGAAATGGAGACAGGGTCACCCAGCTAGTAAATGGCTGAGGCAATTTGAGCTCAGGTCTTCCTGACCCCAGACTCAGAGAGTCCACTGCAGTAAATCTTTCCACTGTCCCACATAGTCTGAAAAACCACATGTTAACGTTATCTGTGTTTTTGTTGTTATTGTTCGGTCGTTTCATTCCATTTGGGATTTTCTTGGCAAAGATATTAGAGTGGTTTGCCATTTCCTTCTCCAGTTCATTTGACAGATGAGGAAACTGAGGCAAACAGGGTTAAGTGACTTGCCTAGGGTCACAAAGCCAGTGTGTCTGAGGCCAGATTTGAACTCAGGGAGATGAGTCTTTCTGACTGCAGGGCTGGCACTCTATCATGCTACCTAGCTGCCCCTGACTGCATTTTATTCTATTTTTATTTATTTTAAAAAATATTTCCCAATCATGTTTTAATCTGGTTCCAGCTGCACTTGTGGACTGTGTTTGACACTTGTTTGTCAGCATAGAAAGAATGCTTTCAACTATAAAATTCTGTGATTCTGTGGCTGGTTAAAATGGCTTAGGGGAAGGCCTAACTGGGATAATGATAGTTCCTGAAGGAATTTTTACAACACTCTTGTTAGCATGGTGTAATGAGAAGGGTCTTGGATTTTGGCATTAGAAGAGCCAGGTGCCAATCCTGGTGGTGCCAATCCTAGCTCTTCTAGCTTACTTCTTATGTGACCTGGGCCAGGTGGTTAACCTCTCTGGACCTCATTTATGTATTTTTTCATAATGAGGGAGTTGGACTAAGTTGACTTGTAAGGTCCTCTCCAAATTTCAAAGTACGATCCCAGTTCATTTTTACTTAAAATTCATGCTTAGAGCAGCTTGGCTTAGAGCAGAGGGTCTCCGAAAGCCATTTATGCAGAACACAAATCCTCTGAATATTTCTCAAGATTGTTCTTCCTAAGCATGGTGTTTAAAACCTGGGTCTTTGTACATGCAGTATAGACCATGACTCATTAGGTTAGAAACACTAAAAACAATTTTTTGGTAGGTACACTTACCTCAACATGCTGACAAGTTTGAATGAGCTTAGCCAAAAGTGTTTCCAGTTCAGTATTCCTCTTAATAAGGTTGGTGAGGTTACTCTCTAAGTTTTGCTGTTTGGACACAAAACAAAAAAGGAAGGGGGAAAGAAGAAGAAATCTTTACTGGTCTGTATCATAATAGCTTTGGTATACACAGTAAATGCCATACCCACAGTAAATTGGTATCTGAGTTTTCTTCTTAAAAAAACCAACATGGCATTTATGCAACTCCAATTGCACAGTGTTAAAAAGGTCACAGTCTACATGCTTGAATGCTTTTTGAAGGTTGTATTTTAATGAACTTCTTGGAAATGTGAGAATGTGATACTTAGATTTGTCCTTTTTTACCTTTTATTGTTTGACTCTCTGAGGAAGATATAATTGAGCATCTATTTATAAGTTACTTTCTAGGTCATGAACTAAAAAGAAAGAAGGTTAGCTGATTTATACTATCAAACCTCTCCTAAATTGGAATTGTTAATAAATTATCCAAGTAGCATATTAGATACAACTGTTGATTTGGGGATTTTGGTATATCTGCTGAGGTTAGCTAAAAGCAGTTGGGTTAAAACTTCCCAGCATTACAGTGCTTAGTAATTTCCCCATTGGACATTCTTTACTTGGAGTCATGGCATGTCTAATTGAATATGCTAATGAGGTTTCTGCTTTTTTTATACTGCTGCCAGATTAATTTTCCCTCAACACAGCTTTCATCATGTCAATCCCTTGCTTAATAAACCACAATGGCTCCTTTTTCCTATATGGCATCAAGTGTATGCTCTGTGTGGTATTCAGGTCCCACAAACTTTGCCTATTAAAATTCTACCTATCAGGGAAGCCCAATTCAAATATCTCCTTATCTATGAACCATTCCCTCATTCCCCCTGTTGAATGTATTTTTTCCTTTGTCTTTCTACAAAATTTTATATCTTTTCTTCCTTCTAATATTATTTACATTTAAATTATTTTCCAATGTATAGTGCACCAAAATTCTTTAGTACCTTCTGATAAGTTCCCACCAGGATTCTTTGTCCACCTATTCTCATTTATTTTTCTTCATATGAATCAACATAGTATATATTCCATTCTTAATGCCACTTTTCTTATATCCATAATGTGCCTAGTACTGTGCTGTATACATAGTTGTTCAGTAAATACTTGTAGATTCCTATAAATTGAATATACTGCTATCATGTTATCAGGAACCAATATAACTCATACAAAACCATTAAAGAAGGTATAAATTTAATTATTTTAAACATTTGTTATACTAAAACACAAACCTTTAAGTTTCGGTCTCTGAAACTTAGGGAAACTTCCAGTCTTGAATTTAAGTGAATTCTAGAAAATCAAGAATACTACCACTTGTCCTTTGTTTAATTATCAGTTTTAAGCTAGAATTGTTTCATCTCAGCGAGAGGAGATGGAGAGACGATAATAACCCTAGCAGCCATTACTTAGTATCTCTATACTGAGCTTATACTCAGGGTATACTAAAACTCACATTTGGAGATTAGCTGCCAATCTACATTGGAAGTCTTCTCTGTTAGCTTCCTATCCCAACATTCATCCATTGTGGTGTATTCATAGATACTGTGTGACTGGTACGTCTTAATTTTTCTGGATCTAAGTTTCTTCATCTATAAAAAGAGGGGGTTGGACTCCGTGTCTTCCAAGGTTCCTTCCAGCTCTATGATCTTACAAAATCACAGGTCCAGTCCACAAAACATGTACACGGAGCCAAAAATTTTAGTAAGAAAACTTTGAAAATTTTATAGTTTACTTAAATATAGAAAGAAGGGGGGAAAAACCCTTAAACAATGACCTCAGGTGTTATGATGTTTCTTAATTGTGTTGTATTTAGTCTTAATTAGACCATATTTACTTACAATTCCTATTAAAAATGACTGTGGAATGTCAGTTTTTAAAATAGCAACAGCATCTGTTAAAAATGCATATTCAATCTAACACCAGAGAGACAACTAATGAACTCTGAGTGCAGATTGAAGCATACTTTTTTCATTTTCTTTATTTTTCTTATTTTTGTGGGTGTGTTTTTTGCAAAGTGGCTAACATAGAAATATGTTTTGCATGACTTCACATGTATAATAAATATCATATATCTTATCTTCTTAAGGGGTGAGGGGACATGCAGGAGGGAAGGGAGATAATTGGAAACTCCATATTTTAAAAAAAGAATGTTAAAACTTTGTACATGTAATTGGTAAATATTTAATGAAATTATATGAGCATATATATTCATACACATCCACATCCCCATATACATATGTATGTACACACACACACACACACACACACACACACTCATGTTTAGATGCATATGCACAGGGAAAAAAACCCTCAATGTAAAGAAGCTTATTTGATATTTCGGTCATTCCTTAATTCAGATCTGAAACTTTTACAGAAAGCCAAAATGTTCTGCTTCTTCATTAACTTTCTCATATGAATATTAGGGCATCATTATACCATTTCTTGGAACATAGTTCAAAAGCTAACTTACCACAAGCAGGAAATGCTGGAAACTGACATTTCTAGAAAACACTGAGGCAAAAAAGTTGGGATGTTTATTGAGCTATCTAAACTTTGGGAGGGCCAATGTCTTATGTGTGCATTATCTGAAGCTAGTAGGCAAAAGGCGCCTTACTAAATATAATCTAACACTCTGGCTTTACAAACATCTGTTGGTGTTTCCTTTTTTTTCTTTTCAAATACACACTATGAAGAAAATCTGCTTTCAATCAACCAATACTTATAACTAAAGCCTGTGGTTAAAAAACACAAACCTATCTTGATCCTTTGGGGTTACATAAAGTCAAATGGTACATATGTTATCCAAGTTGGAAGAGAAAACCAGAGCAGTTTTAAGGTACAACAAAGGGGAATAAGGCTGGCAGAGAGACTCATGTCCAAGCTGTACCAAAGGGGCTGACAATGCATGCATAGAATATCTCAGGATTAGGAAGGTGAGAGGGAGATTCTAGATTATACATTAATGAATTTTGGCTGTTTGTAAATTTGTGGTAGCTTTCTTGGCTCCAATGGTGCCTCAAACCTCCTGTGTGGCATTCAATAGCTCGTATAATTTCTTTGTCTCAGTTGCTTTGACTAAAAAAAAAAAAGGAATAAGAACACTTTTTTTGGCCTCACCAGGGTGTCATGTGAATAAGTAGATACATGTATTCACTTGGCTATGGAAGTCCAGAAACTTCTATATGGTGGAAAGAATAATTACCAAGTTTCCTGTTCCCAAGTCAGAAACTTTAATATTCTTATACTGCCATAATCAATCATCATCAGAAGAAATAGCCAACCAACTCTATAAATTGTTTTCATTGGTTTCCAAATTCATTCTTCTTGTTTTTGACATAAGCCTTTAATTTAAAAAAAATTAAACATCAATAAAATAGTCTACTTTTTTTTAAAGTTACTTGGAAAAAAAATGAAGATAAACCAAACAGGTTTATTCTCTTTAGTATGTGGTGGAATAGAAAGCTTCTGGGACATTTCCAGGAGCCTTCTCCTATGGGAAGGCCGTGTTGGAAATGATGTATAAAAATGAAGTCTCTGTACCTGTCCGTGACTAGTCACAGACAGTTCTAAAACCTTTCAGCAGACCAGCACAGCATGCTTGAGCTGGATTCCGTAAAAGAGAGGTCACATGGGCTGCTTGTCTTTCCTGGAGGCGGCAACAGAACAGCAAACCTCAAATTCTGTCCAGAATGCCTGGACTGTTCATGTGTTAACCTTTTTTTCATTCAGCTCGAAAATTTAGCCAACCTAGGACATTTGATTCTGTGGGACAAAACTACAGTGGTTTCGTTTCCATCCACAACCTAACCTAATGGAGTATTTGACCCATGGAATTACTCAATTTGCTTTTGTAAGAACTCCTTTTCATTGCTTCAAGATACATTATTCAAGGTTCAACTTGAGCTGCATGCTCAGGCATCAGAGTCAGATACATATTTAAATTTTATATTTAAGATCTTGTAAATCTTTTCAGTTATGATTGGGACATGCAATATTTTTTTAAAAAAATTAGTTCTGTCACTTATTTCCTTACTCAGTGATGAAACCTCATGCTCCCCAATAGCTAATTATTTAGTTCCCTTAAAACTTTGTTCTGTTTTGCTCAGTTCCTCTCACTCTTTTTGACTGCTGCATTCTACCCCATCTATGCTATTGGTCAATTTTCAATAATAAATGTTTAAGTTCTGATTAGTCAACAATCAATCAAACATTTATTAAACACTTCTTACAGGCCAGACTGTGTTAGTCAGTCAATAAACATTTATTAAGCTCAATAAATATTTATTGAATTTAACAAAAAAGCCCCTACTATGTGCTAGGCATTTTGTTAAGTGCTGGGAATAGAAAGGCAAAAGTTTAGGCTCCAAAGGAGTCCACAGTCTAATGGTGGAGATAGCATGCAAATAATCATGTACAAGCAAACTTTATACAAGATAAATGGGAAATAATCATTAGAGAGAAGGAACTAGAATTAAAAGAAATCGGGAAATGCTTCCTATAGAAGGTGGGAGTTTGTTGTTGTTGTTTGTCCTTTGTTCTCAAAGAGGACCTTGGCATCAAGAAAATGATGTCATGACTTGCAAGTGAATTGGATTTAAGTGAGGGAGGTCTGTGCAAAGTCACCAACCTCACTTTCTCCTCTGAATCCATCTGGGTCCAGTGGCAGGATATAGAGTAAGGTGATTGGAGGTGGCCCCCAGGACATGATTTAGTTGAGACTTGAAAGAAGCCAGGGGGGTGAGAACAGTCAGAGATGAAAAGGGAGATCATTCTAGTCATGGGGGATAGCCAGAAAAAAATGCCTCAAGCCAAAAGGAGGAATGTTTTGCTTGTGGAATAGCAAGGAGGCCAGTACCACAGCATCGCAAAGTACATGGGAGGTTATATAGTATAAGAAGACTTGAAGGGGGAGGAGAGGGCACGGTTAGGAAAGGATTTGAATGCCAAACAGAGGATTTTATGCAGGGAATAGAGGTGAGCCCATGTCTAGTGAGATGATCATGTATGGCAGCGCTGTTGTGTAGCTCAAAGGGAGACAAAATAGACATCGTTTGCCACTTCTCCTCTCCCCCTTCTCCAAGGGAGATTTTAATTCCTTCTAGGAGGAGAGGCAGGAAGTGGGAGGTACCTCTGCTCTACTAAAGTTGGAAGTATATCTATCTGTTCCCTTAAATATTGCTCCCAGGGGATATGATTGGTTTTGAGCTAATTTCTGATCGCTCTGTTATTATTGGAGGAAGGGAAGTCCCAAGTTCTATATCCAAGGCTTGACCCCTTGGTGGAATCACCAAATATCAACCAGCTCCACAAATGAACACATATAGTGAATACCCATTTTTCTGAATCATAACAAAATGGAAATCGGAGAAGGTAGACATATATACAAGACAAGAGTAAAGGGGCTCTCCCATTGGGATCAGGATAACTCAGTTCAACCAAGAGGCACTGTCTTTTATCTCACCCAAAAGTCTCTAGTGTAGCAATATAGGAATAGCAACAGGATGGAAATTGTCAGCTACTCTCATGTTTTTCCAGAGTCTTCCTTCAGCAACCTCGAATGAAGTTGCTTCTATCTTCCTTCTAGAAGCTGGAAGTCAGAAACACCTGAGGTGCCTCAACTCAAAGCATGATGGGTCACAAAGGAGACTGGGGCTTGAATAGTCTTGAAGGGGGACTGACCAAGAATTGACACCTTCTTGACTCTTGCCAACAATGTCCTGCCCCTCACATAAGGCAGGGCATTCATCTTCACCAGTAAGGAGAGAGTTCCATACCAATGGAACAAGAACTATATTTGATCCTGGAAGTAATAGAGAAGCACTAGAGTTTATTGGGTAGGACAGTGGCATGATCAGATCTGAGCTTCAGAAAAATCCATTTGACAACTAACTGGAGAATGAAGTGAAATAGGGAGAGACCTGTGGCAGCCCAGAGTAACCAGCAATCTATTGCAATAGTCTGGGCGCGAGGGGATAAGGGCTTGTGCTAGGGTGGTTGTAGTGTCAGAGCAGACAAAGGGGAGTATTCCAAAGAGGTTAGGAAGGTAAAATGAAAAGACTGGCAATAGATGGAATAAGGGGGAGTAAAGGTGAGACAGAGGGAAAAGTTGAGGAAAATACCTGCGTGGTAAGCCTGGAGGACTGGAAAGACAGTGACAGGGTGCTAAGTATGAGGTATATAAAGGCAAAAACCTCCATCCCTGCCCTCAAGGAGCTCACTTTCTCAATAGGGAGACAACATGTGAATAATTATATTTATACATGATATGTACAATGTAGATAGAAGGCAATCTCAGAGGAAGGAGGGCGAAGGGACTGGAGAGGGGATAAACTTCCTACAGAGGTTGGGATTTGAGGACACCAAGGCAAACAGGATTAAGTGACTTGCTCAGGGCCACACAACTACTAAATGTCTAAGGCCAGATTTGAAGATGAGTCTTCCTGATTCCACCTAGTATTTGTAAACAGCAAAAATACAACCAAAGCGTTTAACATTTGAATGTTGAGCAAAAGGTGGGGATGCAAGTTACATTGGAAAACCAAATGTGCATAAAGTGTTATCCTTCCATATTTCACATATTAATATTTTATGATTTATTTTCTCCTCTAACTTCTAACTCTAGCTTTATGAAGAACAAAGATGTAGCATTAGAAGAGAACTTAGGAGCCACCTAGCCCAAACTGCCTCATTTTATAGATGGATAAACAGAGAGATGACTTGCCCAAGATCCCACAGGTGGCATGAGGAGGTGGCTGGGATTGGTTCTTGACTCTTAAATCAATTGCTCTTTCTGATGTATCACACTGCTTCCCTTTATGTTTTCTCACTAGTCCGCATGAAGTCCATGTCATTGTTCATCTTCCTAAGTCACTTTATGGGAAAATGAATCAGGCTGATGATTATGGAAATATCTCTGATGGAGTTCATTCTCAATGCGGTCTCTACAACATGGCTATGGGCATCATCTGAGGAAGGTAAATGCAACCTAACAGAAGTGCGTTGTGTTTCCCTATCACACTGATACACGATCAAATAGTAAGTTAAGCAGACAAATACCCCTAATTTTAGTCTTCTGAGACCCGTGCTTTAGAGTCAGGTTGCAGGGAATTAATGACTTGTCACTGAGCACTACTATTAAAATGTATGCCTGAAACAGGAGATTTCAGTAATTCCTTTTGGACTTGCCCAGGGCTTAAAGAATGTTTGCTCTTATTCCTAAGTCTGTGCTAGAGTGTGTCTTTAATGTAGAACATTAGGGTCTGGATGCCATTCAAACTAAACACAGATCTGGTTTGTTTCATTCCCGAATATTCAGGGAGACATTCAGGAACTGTGTTCATACTCCTGACACCCAACACCACAGTGCTAAAGTGAGACTAGGATATGAACACATTTAATGCTACGACCCATATATTTTCTTCTGAGAAACTTTAATCACTCTTCTTAATAAGAAAACACACCCTTATTAACACATACCACCTGCATAAAAGGTGAAATTCTTTATATGTAACTAAACTCTTCAGATGTTTTAATTATGTCTGTGACGTACAAGGCTATCTTCGGTTTTGGTTCGCAACAGACCACAACTATGTATGATTTATATCAGTCTTATTTTTCCTAATGTCTCTTTTTATTGCTTGTGATAGTTACTGTATCCAAATACCCTGGCATGACATACCTTTGAGGGAATTATAAAAAAAAACTAATGAAAATACAATCTGCATACAAATTTAAGTCTAGTGTTCCACGAAGTACAATTTATGAGAGTCTGATATGTGATCCTATATTTACCTTGTCAAGTTTTATTTGACCATTCTGTTAATGCTACAGAATCTGCCTCTCTTATTTATAAATCCCATCATCAACTGAGGTTCAGAGTTTCACATTTAAATAAATGATATATAGAAATATTATATTTTCATATTTAATAATCATCCTTGATACACCTTCTAAAAAGTGAGGTGAATGGCTTCTTACTCTACTATAGACATAACTTTAGTTAATTCCAGCATCTGATATTCATATTATAGACAGGCATATATAATTACACTATGTTCAATATATGACATAAATTTTCATTCTAAAGTGTATCACATCAAAATTTAATGAGAAGTGTCTGGCTTACTAGAGACATCTCACAAAGGAAAGAGTGCTAGAATTTTTAGTTGGAATACCTGAGTTCAAATCTCAAATCTTCAGCTTATTACCTACGTGATATTAGGTAAGCCACTTTGACATTGTGAGTTTCAGTTGCCTTATTTGTAAAATAAGTGGGGGGTCAATGTGACCAATGGTCACCCTTCCATTGCTCCATCTTTAAAGTGCTAAAAATGAATAATAATGATTATAGAACCATATAGATCAAGAGGTGGATGGGAGCTCAGATGACATTTTTATTACTTTACAGGTGAAACAAGTCTGATTTAGGATGGGTGACTTGTTCAAGCTCACCCAAGTAAATGTCAGAGGGGACAGTTTTGAACTCAAGCCCTTTGACTCATAAGCTGGAATTCTTTCTACTTTATATAATGATGATGATGATAATGAGGATCTTAGAACCTAGCTTGAAAGTTCATGATTGGAGATGAATTTTAGACAAATAGATTGCAACTTGTATTTTTGGAATCTATAATCTAGGAATTGCAGTTTATAAATTTCGGATAATGATAATTATATATTTGAGGATGAGTTATGGATGATTTTAAAAGGCAAAATTTTTGCAAAGTTAATAATATATATTACTTCTTGTCCCTTTAGTGGCAAATTATGACATTTGAAAGCATCTTTATACGCACTAGAGAGGCAGATCAGAATAGCGTACAGAACCTCAGAGCTGGGAAAACTTGGGTACAAGTCATTCTAATATATACTAGGAATGAAATTCTGGGCAAATCATTTAACCTTGAAGTTTTCAAAAGGACTTTCTAAGAGGACGTTACAGTGAAAGTGCCAACCAGCACTGGCAGAGAGAACATTTCTACCCTCTGGAATTTCCCTGTACCACCGAAATCACAGATCTGGTGGTCTCTATCCCTGTCACCTGACATTTCCTAGTTGGTAAAAAAAATAACTTCTCTTAATTGTAATCTCTAAATTCACATTATTATGATATAACTGTGAAAAAATGGGATAAGAAAAAGTGAACTCATTTTGTGGATTTCTAAATACCATCAACAAATTATCGAAACCAATTTTTTTTGGTGCATCTATGTTATTTACGATAAATAGCAATTACATTAGGACTATTGCTAAATTACAAGGTAAAAACAAATCGGACACTTCTGTTCAAAAAGACATCGACTAAAGTTTCATGCTTGTAGCAGGAAAGCCATCTATGATTCATTGGTACAGGAAACTTCCATATTAGAACCAAGGAAGGTCAGTGCCTTCTTAGTCAAATGACTGTCTGAGAGATTTGCAGAAAGTATTGAGTACTTAAGAGGCTTGCCCCAAAGAAGGCCTTGAAGTCAAGTCTTTCAGGCTTTAAGGAAGGCTTATATATTATATATAAGTTCCATGCATTATAGATAATTATACAGATTATGTAGAATGTATTATCTTATATATGCATATATAGAAGACAAAGTAGACCTCTTCTCCAGCTCAACCGTGAATCTTGAAAGTAAAATTTAGTAAAAATTTAGCCAACTGCATATGTCCCAAATCATTTAAGTGTCCATATCATATTGCTTTGGGTATTTGCTGAATGTCAGTGGCAAGTCATCTTATTTTCCTGGTCTAATTGTCCTTAATTCTAAAGTAAATACCAGAAGTGTTTAAATTTGCAAGTAATTAATATCAATAAAGTCCTGCAAGAGATTTATTACTATCATAAACACTGGATATATAGACCACTTCCAGGATTTATTTCCTCCTGTCATAAATTGGATCATTTCTATCTCACTCTTTCCTAATTCCTTAGCAGATGATTGTACTTCTATTGCCTACTAATACAAGGGTGGGCTTATTGAATGGCAGATCCTTAAAATTCCCCTAATTTGTTCACGTACACCCTTGCGTGGGGTTCCATGATGAGTATCAAATTAGTTTTTTATATTGAATTTTGTCCAGGAACATGTAGAAATGATTTTGCATTTAATGGATGCGCATTTAGGTGTAAATGGATATTTAATTAAGTACCTATATTTTACTTTTAGATAATGCACACTAGAATGCAACATGAAGAGCCAGGTGAAGTAATGGTATAAGCCTGGGACCTGAAGCCTTAAGATGCTTTGAGTGGCAACACATCTACTGACTCATCATCTGTCTTTGGCCAACTCTTTTCAATGCTTCTGGTTTCAGCACCAAGATCTTTTATATGGCTTTTGATCTGTTTTTATTCTTTTACATTTGCATAGCACTTTTCTAAATCAAATGAAACATATCTTCACAGACAGCTAAGTAGGGCAGTGGATAGAGGGCCATACCTTGACTCAGGAAGACCCAAGTTCAAATTCTACCTCAGATACTAACTTGTATGATCCTGAATAAGTCACTTAACCTGTTTATCTCACTTTCCTCAACTGTAAAACGGGGATAATAATAGCACCTACATCCCAGGGTTGTTGTGAGGATCCAATGAGGTAAATATTTTTAAAGTGTTTGGCAACCTAGTTATCATTATCTTTTTTTCTTAACTTCTCCATAAGAATTGTGTTTTTCTTCAACCCCTCAAAAGCAACCCAATTTTAGAGGAAAATGTTCCTGAATTTGCTGAATCAGTGCAAACTGGCTGAATCTCACCACTGCATTATTTTAATAGTTTTGGGGGACACAATTCCAAATTGCTTTCCAGAATGACCAGACCAGGTATAGAATTTCTAAGCCTAATTTCTGACCAAAATGTTCTACCTTTTCTTGGCCAAAATTTTTCCTGGTAAAATTCCTTGTGCGGTTTTTGTATATCACGATGTATGTTTTATGAAAAGTGGTCCCTTCCTGGGATAGCTGCACATTTAAGAGCATTATTCTTAAAATCCTAGAAAAGCTGATCATAAGAATTATCATGATAATATTTATTTATATGTTGGTTCCAAGGAGAACCAGTTGCTAATTCATTTGAATCCCACCACTTCATACACTTTGACATAATTATACAACTATTGGCTCTAACCCCCTGAGATCAAAGAAGGGGAACTATTAGCTTTTTTCACAGTGGCAAAAATTGGAAACCGAAGAGGGGCCCATTAACTCAGGAATGGCCAAACAAGTTATGGTACATGAATGCGACATGATATTATTATGCTTTAAGAAATGATGAAAAGGACAGTTTCAGAGAAATCTAGGAAGTCTCATAAGAACTGATGCTGAGTGAAGCAAGGAGAACCAGAACAATTTATACAATATCGTAAAGACAAACAACTTTGAACATCTTAGGAACCCTAGTCAACACAATGACTAATCACCATTCCAAATAGGTCATGATGAAACAGTTACCCACCTCCTGATAGAGAAGTGATGGACTCCAAGTGCAGATTGAGACACACACATGCACACACACACACGTACACACACACACACACACACACACACACACTTATGACATGGCTAATGTGAAAGCTTGTTTTGCTTGACTATGTATTTTTGTAAGAGGGGATATTTTTTTTGCTTTCACAATGGAACAGGGAGCGGAAAGGAGAGAATGAGTGTTTTCACCTGTAAAAATTTTTAAATAAAGAAAAGTTTCCTGCTTAAAGGGGAAAAAATTCATAGAAGAGAGCAAAAAGAAATTCAAAAAGGTGCAAAGACAAGTAGAGAAGTGTTAGAACTATTCTACTGAATTTAATAAATATTTAAAAACCAGTTGTATGTAATCTACAAATGCCTCTGTTTGTCAAGTTTACAACAATGAAAAAGAAAGGGCATTTTGAAAAAAAAAATTATGAACCACCTGAGAAAGAAATAAAGCAGAATCTTTGAGGAGAAAGAAGGAAAGAAACAAAGAAAGAATGGAGGAAAGAAGGAAGAAATCAAAGAAAGATAAGAGAAAAGAAAAGGCAGAAGGAAAGAGAGAAAGTGAGAAGGAAAGAAGGAAGGAAAGGAGAGGAGAAAAGAAAGGAGGGAAGAAAGAAAGAAGGCATCCTAAATATGTTAAGAATGTACAAAAGCAATGCTATGTAAAGGGATCCTACATTTGGGACATCCAGATAGTCCACAAGGAATCAACAGAAGAATGTGACCACTTTTCACTAGTGGTGGAATGACAAATACCCACAATGAAGGCTATATTTTATTATCATTATTAGAAGATGAAAATCTTCCCTATATTTTTTGATTCATTAACATGTAGGCTGAATCTCATATGCTGTAGTTATTTAAAGCCTTAAGCAATCACTTCAGCCTTTTTCTTTACTTGGAATTGCTGCCCCAAAAGGAATATATTTGAGTATGCACAGTGACATAAAATAGTTACATTAGGGGAATTCTGTTAACTGGTTAAACCTGTTTTCATGTCTGGCCACCAACTGTTTCATACAATATGGAAACATCTAATTTACTCCATTTGCTGGTGTTTTTCATTTTAGGTTTCGGGATTTTTTTTCTTCAGAGGAAAAAGTGGCATTCTTATAATAGGACTATATATGTTCCAAATACAGGATTAAATCTGAAATCATGTTTAAGTATCAATTCAAGTGAATTTGTCATAGGAAATCCTAGTAACCTTATGAAAACAGTATTTCAGTAGGAAAATATTGATGGTTGATATTAAGAGATTTAGAAGGGCTTTTCAAATTCGTGTTTAGGATCGATATCTTGTTAAATGATTTAAACTCTTCCCAAGGCATTTTCTTGAAATTCAAGATAATTTCAATTTGTAAGTTTACAACAAAATTGTCTTTTCACCATGAATTTGAAGGAATTTTATACAAAGATTTTTAATTCACTGACACAAATACATTATTTTCTCATGGTGTATAATTTTTAAATGACTAAACAAAACTTCAGAAAACAACTTAAGAATGGAGTTTTTTTTTTATAAAGGAGTTTCACTGTCTAATCAACATTATCAGTTGTTGCCTTACCTAACATGTCATCATTAAACATTTTTCACTAGTCTAGTAAAAGACAGATAATCGACATTTGCTAAGTGGGAAGTCAGTGTGCTAAAATGAAATTCCTTTTGTCCTTGTTCAGTGCTTATTTTGTATTTCTCATTTTCTTGGATTTGTTGGCCTCTTGCCTATGAGTAACGGGGAATTCTTAAGGGTGATTTAGTTTTCAGTACTTCATTACAACTTCCTAATCCACTGTCACAATAAAATTGCCTATAATTTGTTTGTATATACTTAAGTGAACAGATTATGGTCTATTTAAAAGGTAAATGTATTCTGGAAATGAATTAACACTGTCATATTCCTAAAATATAAATTAATTACCCCAGTAACATATTTTACTAATGAATGAAAGAATAATTCTGCCTCTAAAACCTGAGCCAATCACTTCCAACACACTAGTTAAATATTGTTTAATATGAGGGGACAAATTCAGGGCTTCACTAATTGGCAGACATAGCAGCCATTATTTAATCCTTTCTTTGAGAGTCAGTACGTAAGAGAGTAGCATTAGAATCAGATTAATAACCATAACGATGATAATAATAATAATTTTGTTTGTTGTTGTTGAGTCGTTTCAGTCACGTCTGACTCTCGGTGACCCCATTTGGGGTTTTCTTATCAAAGAAGTGGTTTACCATTTCCTTCTCCAGCTCATTTTATGGATGAGGAAACTAAGGCCAACAGGGTTAAGTGACTTATCCTGGGTCACACTGCTAGTGTCTGAGGCAGGATTTAAACTCAGGTCCTCCTGACTCCAGGACCTGTACTCTATCCACCGTGCCACCTAGCTGTCCAACAGTAATAATAGTTCAAAATAATATGTTGCTCTAAAGTTTTCAAAGCACCTCATATATACTATCTATCTCACTGGATCATCACAGCAACTCTGTAAAATAAGTGCTATTATTACCTCCCTTTTACAGATGAGGAAACTGAGACACAGAAAGGATAAACGATTTGTTCAGGGACTCCCACAGCTGGTGAATGTCTGAGGCTGATTCTAAGTCAGGTCTTTCTCAGCCCAAGACCAACACACTATACTATGGTGTGACATAACACTGATTAAACATATAATACTTCTCTGAGCCTCAGTTTCTAATTTTGTTAAATGAGTTTAGTAACACAGTATCTAGTTCATTAGTTATTGTGAGGCAAGTGCTTTTTTAAACCTGAAAATACTAGAGAAATGTGAGTTGTTCTTTTCCTAAACTGATACACTAGTCTGTTGAGTAGTTGCTTTCTGTCTTTTAGATTACCCACACCAGTTTTCTAAGCTTGACTGTAGAGAGAATTGTTAAATGAGAATGATTAAGCCATTGATTAAGCAAGTCAATCTACTTTTTAAAAATTTTATTTTTTAGCTTATAGGTTGCCAAAAAGATTTTTTGACATCTTAGGCAGACACAAAAAGCATTGATGTGAGAATACATCTGTCCTGGTGAATCACCTTGAGCGAACATAATGATTGTTAGAATGAATTGCATTATAAGCACAATCTGCAGCAAACTCATGTTTGAATTCTGGCAAATACAAGCTGTTACAAAATTTATGTTGATGTGCCAAAACAGATGTAGAAAAGTACAGGGAAAAAATTAAAAGGGAGAGTTATATGTAGAGAAGTAGCTACTTCTATCCCATATTTCTTCCTTTTTTTTTCCTCAGCTGATTCAATTCAAGAAGAATTCAATATTTCAATTCAATACCTACTAGGTACATGGTAGGCCCTGGGATACAATTATTAAAACAAAATGATCCCACCCTTAAGGAGCAAATAGTCTACTTCTGTACATGTGTTCTAACAAATACCCATATAATCAGACTTACAGTTTCATGCATATAAGGATTTCTGGTGAGGAACTTCCTCTACCAATGTAGGTTGGCACCTTCTCTGCAACTTATCACCTGAGAGAGTTGCTTGGGTTACGTGAACCTAAGCCTTCCTGCATTCCAGGCCAGATCTTAGTCCACTCCCCAACACTGAAACTATGCAAAATATATTGAGATAAATGCAAAATAGCTCATATTTCCCCTTCTTGATTCCTGATCACTTCCACATTTTTTTTCTTTTTAGCCATTTGAAACAGTGAGGCTGAAATGCAGATCTTCAATACACATAAACTGACACCTTGGCTAATTAAGAGTTGATTTAAAAAATACAAAAGAACTCATATATTAAGATTGTGCCAAAGAAAAGGGAGTTTAGCCTTGGTGTATTCCCAATTTCCCATAAATATTGCTTTAAAAAATTTTTAAAACTGGTACTGAAAGGAAGGGAGGGCAGTTAGCCAAAAGACTATGAAGACTCATCTGTTTGTGATGAGTAAATATATGAAGGCATCCTTCCCCATTGGTTAAAGTGACTGTATTTCTTTTAAATTCCTCTAGACAAAAATATGCAAAGCCAGAAGGAAATAAATTAAACTTCGCTCTAGGTGTTTTATCATCAACATCATCATTGTTATCATCATCATTATTATTTATGCTATTTGATAAGATCAAATGTCAATGGAGCTTTCTATTTCCTTGGTGGTAGTCATAAGCTACCACTGGGACTCAGTGGTAACATTATGAGATCAGGATAGCTCAATAATTAATTGGAGATGATAAAACAAACAGAGACAGTATTTGCCTGCTGCTAACCTTTGTTTTTCTTAGATGTGTTACTTTTCTTCAAATAAACTCTGTCACATAATATAGCTAGTGAATAATTGTAAAGTTATATGCTTTGTATTATAATTAAAGGCAGATTTTTTGCATTGAATAACTGTCTGCAAGTTTGATTTTCCTTTTTAAGCCAAAATGACATTTTCCTTCCATCCTCGCATGTTAAGAAACTGCAACTACAATAACAAAAACAAAGAAATGACTGACAACTATCCAGGAATAGTCAATTCTGTATGCCAGGGAGGCAGCTGAGCAAACAGGTAAAAAAAGAAAAAGGATTTTGTTAGAAACTGTCCTTATTACTACCTTTAGAGAATCTTCTCATCCAATACCATGGAAAGAGTATTTTTCATAAATATTCATAAATAGATGGTTTTTGCATCAAACTTTTTCTTTTTGTTGTTTAGTCATATCTGATTCTCTGTGACCCAATTTTGGGGTTTTCTTGGCAAAGATACTGGGATGATTTTCCATTTACTCCTCCAGCTCATTTTTACAGATGAGAAACTGAGGCCGATAGGGTTAAGTGACTTGTCCAGGATCACAGAGCTAGTAAGCATCTAAGGCCAGATATGAACTCAGGAAGATGATGTCTTCCTCATTTACAAAGCTGATGCTCTATCCACTGCACCACCTAGCTGCCCTAAACTTTCTCTTTACATGGGAACTATAGGTGGAGTCTCGAATGTAGTATACTACAATCAAAGTGACTCTCCTGGCACATTAGTTTCCATATATGAAGTCCAGAAAAGCCTATGAGCATTTCTTCTCTATATATATTCTTCCCATCACTGAAATAACATTATCTTTAACTATCGTTTTTAAATTTATGACTCAAATCTACATTTCCAGTCCAGACCTCTCACTCAAGTGCCAGTCCCATATCTCTGATTTTCCACAGGAGCTTCCCACTTGGACATCTCCTGACCACTTCAAATGAAATGATGTCATAAACATTATCCTCTTCCCCTGAACTGCTCCCAACTTCTCTTTCTCTGTCAAATGACACCAATCGGTTTCTCAATCACCTGTCTAAAAAGCTCGGAAGCATCTCTGATTTTTCCTTCTCCATCTCTTACATCCAATCAGCAAATCTCATTAATTCTACCTATAAAACATTTCCAGCATCCTCCTTTATATTACTACCATTCCCCAGTCCAAAGCTACTACAAGGGAGCCCTAAGTAGTTTTCCTTCTTGGCTACCAGAATAGTCTAGGATGATGATTTTGTGTTTTTTTTTTTGTTAAACAACAACAGACTTCTTATTACATCCCATATCTGCTTCATAAACTCCAAAATTTTCAGGTAAAATTCAAAGTTCTCCACCATTTGGACCTACCCTAACTTCTTTATAGCTCCCTAAAATACACCCCGGTGTTTAGCTCGCCCACTCTCTTTTATCATTGGCCAAACATACTGCTCTCCTTCTAATCCCCACTCTTTTTCTTCTGTTTTTCCTTCTTAGTAGACTGTCCTTCCATAGTCTCTGACATCCATATCTTGTCCAAGTTCTAATCTAAACCAAAATCTTTGGTTCAGGACTCAGCTCAAATCCCACATCTTCCACAATGCTAACTCCACACATTCTAATCTGATGCTGATTTCTCCATTCTCTTGACTAGGCACTTATTGTCCATACTATTTATTTTAATTTTGAACTTCCTTTGTGCTATGCATTGCTTTTCAATTGCTTCTAGCTCTAAAATTCTATGACTGGTCAGGTCCAATCCAATAATTAGTTATTAAGTGCCTACTATGTGCAAAAGACAATGTACTAATGGAATTGCAGCATAAAGGAAAAGAATGCCCACGGAGAGTTTACATTGGACTGGTCTCCTCCCAACCCCTGACCAATTAGACCACAAATTCCTGTGGAAATTATCTTTCTTTGTTTCTTGCGGTGCAACTAGCATAGCTCTATGAACATAGGAAAAACTCACTGCATAGATTGAATGAAAGTACAAATAAATATAGTATGTCCCAAAAGTCTTAGTGCAGTTTTTAAGCTATTAAAGCTTAAGCTGTACTTAAACAATACAGGGTTTTATGGATACAAAAAGATAATACACTAAGTAGAAAGTTGGTTCTATTTGATAGCCAGATGATAACAGATGCATGAGGTTCTAAAGAGGTGGAAAAATATTTGAGTTACAAAATCATGGTCTATTGCATTACAAAAATGACTTGATTAAATTATAGCTTTAGAGGTGGCCATCTGCCCAAGCAGACATCTACTACAGAATGGTCTATGCAATAAATCTTAGACTGCAGGTGTTGACAGATGAAAGATGATTTATTGAATTTTAGAACCTGGGACTGTGAAGAGTTACACATTCTCTCCTGGTGCAATATTGTTTTACTTTAACAAAAGCAATTTATTAAAGAGCTGCACTATTAAAATAATGGTAAGCATTTTCGATACAGCTTTCATTCTACATATTAAAAATAACAGAGGAATGAAATCATTAGGTCATCAGGGCTGCTGGCTCTATATCAGAGAAATGGCTAAATGATCAACCTATTGTAAAACACTTGCCTTAGCCTTTGAGTATTAGAGAATTTACTCCAACTGTGACTTCTAAAATTGCTTCAATTATGTCCTAACTCTGTGGTTTCACAATTTTATCTGATTTCAGGTGGGGATAGAGAGGCCATCCATTACCAAGTGCTTATGTGGCTATATTTATATTTAATGATAACCAAAGGAGATCAGAGCCACATGGTAATCATCTTTGTTCCAAAGATCCTCTGTGATTTTAGTGGAATTCATTGCAAAAAGGCAGTTTGAGTTCCATACTTTAAATAATTCACTGAGTATCAACAATATTATCTGTTGCCATGATTATCTTTCCAATCACCAAGCAAACAAAGGCCAAAACATTAAAGATAAAAGCTGTGCTCAAAAATGACTCTAGTGATTTTATTATGGAAAAAGAAACAGCTTTTTAAAAATCTAGGGTATAAAGGCACTGAATTTTAAAACCTGAGTTCCAATCTCACCTCTGTAGCATGTCATCACTATCATCTTAAAAAAAGTTATTTAATCTTTCTGGGCCCTGTGTAACAAGGATGGGAGTTAGACTTTATAAATGATTGCTTAGGTCACTTTTGGTCCTAATGGGCTATGGTTCCACAGAGAAACTTAGAAGTGCTTTCACACGGAGTCATCTGATTGAGGATAAAAGCCTTCTATAAAGAAACAAATTGTGCTGTGATTGAATGAGGCGCCTGAGTGATGCTTGACTTAGAAATGACAATTTTGAGTTCCCTATGGTATGCTTAAAAAGTGCTGCCTTTTTGTTCCCTTCAAAATATGTAATGGCATTTTCTGAACAATTTAACACACCTATTCTTGATAGCCCTGTCTGAACACTGGTATTCGGGTATTGGAAGACAGGATCCTGGGAAATTCAGTCTGATTTGGAGAATTAACAGTACATTGACTAGAGGCTGAGGACACTTGTGGCCTGACTCACTTTTGAGACAAGTGGCTTTGTGAGTACCCAGTTCCTCTGGGAATCCTGATTTGCTGGAGGGACTCTGGAGGGTCTTGGTTTGGAAGCCTTCCTAGGATTACTGGCAGTCTATCAGGAGCTGATTTGTCAGCCTGGTTGTCCTGAGGATTTCAGAGGTTAGTTCTGCCTTAAGCAGAACACCTGGACCATCTTCTGGAGAAACAAAGCACCTGTAAGCTAGATGTTGTTTACTAATGTAAACAGAAGGCTAAGGCCAGCCAGCTCATCCTTTCCTACTGTTAGGATAGTATAAGAGGCCCCTACCTACTAGGTCTGGCAAGGCTTGGAAGGTTCATCTGAGAACTGCAAATCAAAGTCTTCAGGATAGGGTGGAACTCTGCTATATTCTCACATTGTAGAGAGTATGTGGTTGTATTTCTGGGGATCTAGCAGTCTTTCAGGAACTCCTATCCACCCAGTGTTGTTCTCAATGGATTCTCCCTTTCCCCCTCCCCTACTGTAGGATGTATGACAACTACCCAAGATACTCTCACATCCTACAAAAATTTGACAGGCCTGCACAAATCTTTTTCTATTGTGTTCCTATAATACACATCCATGAGAAAGTTCACCTGATGGAAAGAACCTCTACTTCTTTCTTTATACTCACCTTTAAACCCACCTTCCTTGGAAAACCAGGACCATAGAGTAGCGTACACCAAATAATAACTTATTTTGGACACCAGGGTTATTCATACTGCAAGTTACTGAAGTAATGGTTTATTTGTTTTAAGATGTTATGCTTAGAAGCTACTGTATATCATATCATTTTCTACTGATATCTGATAAAGATATGTATTATATATATGTACACGTATATGTACATATGTATGTATGCATACACACATTAATGTTTTCTGATCCAGACTGTATGAGGCATCTTGCAGTGGTGTGTTGGATGGAGCCAGCTTGTACCCAGCTTTTGAGAGTGAATTATTAAATTTTCAGTGTGAGCATTTATACTTCAGAAATTGGAAATGGCACAAATCAGGGCATTATTTATTGTCTTGATTTAGGAAGATGTGGATTAAATTTAAAAGTACACCATGTGTACATGTTTGTTTGTTTTCCAGAGAGCTAGTTGCTAAACATTTATCAGCACACCTCTGAATATTTGCTATCATAAAAGATATTGCAATTAATAGATTTACATATAAATTGTGAATCAAACAGTTGGCTCATTTAAACTCACTGATATTTGACACTCATGAAACTTCAAGAAAACTAGATGTAAGAATGTAATAAGACTTTAGCAATCTCCAGTCCAGAGTCCCCTGAAGCTACCTTTAGAGGAACCAAATATCCTGTTTTAGCAGAGTATCTGCTAAGTATTATCACCTAAATTCATAAGCATGAAACTGCAGTTTGAAGCCTGCCTATTTAAAGCCATTCTCTAACAAAGTGATAGGAAAATTGCAAATTCAAGTTTCAATCTTCGATTTACCAAAATGCTGAAAGTTTTCTTCCAACATTTATAATCAGTGAAGAAAGGGATAGCAGAGCACCCAAGGGGCCTTTGGGGAGAAGCGCTCCATTCCAAAGAGTTTGGAGACAATCTGTTGCTAGGTGTTTGCAATGGAATTTCTGAGCCTAATCAGAATCCATAGGACTCTGTGTCCATTTTCAAGCAACCATCTCTGCATATAAAAAGGTCAAATCTTCAGCAGCATTTTATCTCCTTTAGTGGAATCTAATGCTGGCATACTTCTTTGGGGGAAAGGGTAATAGAATGGAATTTGGCAGAAGCAGAGGCCAGGGAGCCCAACTTATGCATCACCTCAATTAAGTCCTTCAGAGACTTTTTTTTTTGCCTAAATAAAACATCATAAATGATGGGGTCTGTCTGGGGTCTGAAAAATATCCTAAGGTATGTACATCACAATGACAAACAAGTTTCATGATTTTTTTTAAAACACAATAATTCCACACCAAGCACGCGTATGCTGGTTTTCTTGTATGTTTATAAAAAGATAAGAAATAATTCTAATATACTAAGTAAAGTCTACAAGATTCCTGCAGGCACTCTCTGTTATTCAAATAACTGTCTGAGATTTTAAGAGCTTTTTGTAGTTAATTATCAACCACCATCTGTGACTTGATACGGTTTTGGAAGAAATTAAATTATGGAACAATATAACACTGCAAAATTAATATGACAATAGGAATAATGAGAGGGGGGAACTAGAAGCCTAAGATGGGAGGACCTGGCAGTTTGTTGTTCTGTGAGTAAATCACTGTGAAGCTGTTTCCCCACAGGCTGAAGAAAGTTGTGCAGAAAAACAGATAATACAAATGCTTAAGTTGTACAGTTTTGAGCTTAAGCTGAGGCTGAAATGATTCAGGATCCATTCCATCTCAAACTAATAACAGCTTGCAGAGATTCAAACCAGTTCACACTAGAATGTACCATTGGAGAGTTTTTGTTTTTGTTTTTTAAGATGGGGGCAGGGAAGGGAGGAGGTTTCTTTTACACTTGAAAAACTTGGTGGATTCTCAGTTCCAGTTTTAGAATAGAACATTTCCGCCAATCTTACAAATGGAAGTTTTGGCTCCACTGTTACAGTATAAACTTGAAAGAACAATATAAATGTGTTATTGTTACACCTAGCAAATTTATAGTAATTACTCTGCAATCAGTGTACTAAAGGGATAAACATAAGACACTAGAAAAACTTGTCTCTGTGAGCACAATCAGCCTTATGAATAGGCCAAAAAAAAATTGTTGCTGGATAATCCAAAACACAGTTTGGAGAATTTGACTTTGAAATCTATTTCTTACATATTCCCTTTTGAGGGTTAGGATTGAGGGTGGAATTTAGCCACTGAGCTAAAGAAGCATAACCAGAGATCCAATCATCTTTCTGGTCACCAGTTGTATAAAGGATTGTGGAGAGACAACCCACCCAAATCACAGAATCATGTAATCACACAGTTGTGGTGGAACTTAGTGACTATTAAATCCAAAGCTAACCTCTAAAAAAAATCTCTCTTCTACAGCACACCTGACAAGTGACTATCCAACCCCAAACAATCATTAGAAAGAAAATATAAGAATAAAAACCATAAGAATAATAAACTTACACACACATTCTTTTTGGAAAGAATGCAAGAATCCCTACAAGAAAAGATAGTAAGAAATATTTCATTCAAAGTAACTATAGACAATATAAAATACCCGGCAAGTATTTGGGAGTATACCTGCCAAGACAACCCAGGAACTACATGAACATAATTATAAAACATATTTTATACAAATAAAGTCATATTTAAATAAACAGAGAAATATTAATTATTCATGATTGAGCCAATAAAATGACAATTCTGTCTAAACTAATCTACTTATTCAATGTCATCCCAATTAATCTACCAACAAATACAAAGATCTAAGCCTTCGAGATAAGAATTCACTCGTAAAAAAATTGCTGGGAAAACTGGAAAGCGGTCTGACAGAAACTAGGTATAGACCAATATTTTATACCATTTACCAAGATAAGATCGAATGGATACATGATCTAGACATAAAGGGAGACATCATAAGCAAATTAAAGGAGCATGGAAAATATTACCTTTTAGGTTTGTAGATAAGGGAAGGATTTATGAATAAACAAGAGATAGCATTGTAGGATGGAAAATGGATAATTCTAATTACATTAAAAAGGTTTTGTATGAACAAAATCAATGTAGCCAAGGTTAGAAGGAAAGAAAGAAGAAAATATTTTATAGGCAGTTTCTTGGATAAAGTCCTCATATCTCAAATAAACAGAAAAAAGTCAAATAGGTAAAGATGAGTCATTCCTTAATTGATAACTGGTCAAAAGATGTGAATAGGTAGTTTTTGGAAGAAGAAATCAAAGTTATATATAGCCACATGAAAAAAAGGTCTAAATCATTATTGATTAGAGAAATGCAATTTAAAACAACTCTGAGGTAACACCTCACACTTATCAGATTGGCTAAAATGATAGAGGGGGGAAATGACAAATGCTGGAGGGACTGTGGAAAAATTGGGACATTAATACACCATTGGTGGAATTGTGAACTGATCCAATCACTTTGGGGAGCAATTTGGAATTACACCCCAAAATTTATAGAACTGTGAATTCCCAGCAATACCACTGTTAGGTCTGTTTCTCAAGGTGATCAGGGAAAAAAGAAAAGAATCTATAGGTTCTAATATATTTATAGCAACTCTCTTTGTGGTGGCAAAGAACCGGAAAGTGAGGGGATGCCCATCACTTGGGGAATGGTTAAACAAGCTGTGGTACATGATTGGGATGGAATGCTATTGTGCTATAAGAAGTGATGACTAGGTTGGTTTTAGAAAAACATGGAAAAGACTTGCATGAAGTAATGCAGAGTGAACTGAGCAGAATCAAGAGAACATTGTATATAGTAACAGGAATATTGTTCAAAGGGCAAATGACTAAGCTGTTCTGAGTAATATGATCATTTAAATCAACTATGAAGGACCTATGAAGAGGCTACCCAACTAAAGAGATAGAACTGCTATATGAAAACATGTTGTATAGTTCCATATCTATCTGTCTGTCTGTCTGTCTATCTATCTATCTATCTATCTATCTATCTATCTATCTATCTATCTATCTATCCATCTATCTATCCAATACATCTACATCGAATATTAGCCTTTTCTTATGCAGGATGGAGAGGGAGTGCAGAAAACAAATCGGAATTCAAAATGAAATAAATTTTTTTTTTAAAAAAAGAAAAAATGTATGTTCAATCCATCCGTCTGAATGGAAATACATCATTATCATCATCAGGCTAGGTGGCACAGTATATAGAGGCCCAGGCCTGGAGTCAGGAAGATCTGAGATCAAATCCAGCCTTAGAAACTTGCTAGCTGTTTGACCCTGGGCAAGTCATGTAACCTCTGCATGACTCAGTTTCCTCTTCTATAAAAAGGGGATAATAATAGCACCTACCTCCCAGGGCTGTTGCAAGGAACGAATGAGATAATAATTGTAAAGGACTTGGCATAGTGTCAGCCACATAGTAAGCTCTCTAGATAAATGTTAGCTATTATCACTATCATCATCATCATGGCTAACATTTATTTAGCTTGAAGATCTGCAAAGCACTTTACATATTTTATCTCATTTGATCCTCACAACAACCTCTCTGTGAGAAACGTATCGTCATCAGGCTCCTTTTAGAGATGAGGAAGCTGAGGATGAGAAAGGTAAAATAGGATGTCCAGGGTCACATAGCTGCTAAGTGTCTAAGGCAGGATCTGAGGGAGCTAGGTGGTACAATGGTCAACCCTTTGCACCTCCTAGGTCCCCCTCCCTCTCCCTCCCCTTCCTCTTCCTCCTCCTGCTCCTTCTTCTTATGTGCCTTGCCCATTTCTCTTTCTTAAGTCCTAATTAGGAGGCAGCTCCTGGTCATAAGAAGGTCAGTGTGGGAAGCTAGCATGAGAATTTGATGGAAATGGCTGGAGGGGAGTCAAGCTAGGACCCAAATGACTTTGCATACAACACTGATAATGCTCCACTGGTGAACAAGTAACATTTAAACCGTATATACCTGACAAGAAGAATCAAAATGTCCTATTGATAGTAAGAAAAGAATAAAAAGCTCAAAGGGCGAAAATGAAAGCAGTTGGCATGTCCTAGTCATGGATCCAATTTCGACTGCAGTAGGTCTGAATTTGCTATGGCAGTTACTTCCCAATGCCATTTTACTCTGTTGGGGTTCAAGTGAGGCAATTTCCCAGGGAAGAAGCAAAGAAATGAATGGGAAACATTTCTATAAATGCTCTACTAAATAACTACTTTCCTGGTCAGAAAAGCAAACTTATTTTCAGATGTGGGTTTATTACCATGGTTGCTGAATGGGCTTAAGGCCAGTTTCCTGCTGCTCTCCAGCCCAGTGGAAAGGGGATGAATTGTATATACATATGTATGTATGTGTATGTATGTGTGTGTGTGTGTGTGTGTGTGTGTATATATATATATACATACATGCGTATATATATGTGTGTATATATATATATATATACACACATATATACTTATATATATGAGTAATTTCTGGCTCCTTTGTGATCAACTGGTACAAATTATATATGGCAAAGAGTAAGGACGTGGGTACATTGATCAGATCTGATCTAGGGCCTCTGGCTAGTGGTGAATAAACAATTGAAGAAATATCAGCTAATTTACATTCAAAAGAGCATAATTCAACTGTAATAATTAGACCTAGCACTCAAAGTATTGCAAAGCACTTTCTAAGTCATCTCATTTGATCGTCACCACAATCCTGTGAGGTTAGGTGCTATGATTATCCCCATTTTAAAGATGAAGATATTGAGGCTGAGAGGATAAGTTGACTTACCTAAGGTCGCACAGATCCTGAGTGCCCAAGAAATGAACTGAGCCCAGGTCTTCCTGACTCTGATACTTTACTAGCTACCTAGTAGCAGGGTCTTCCACAACGGACGAATGAAAGGATGTGAGGAAAGGGGGAGCAAGATTTTCTCGTGCTCTTTATAAGATCTCCATCCTTGGATTCCCTCAGTTCTAAGAGGGGAGATTTCAGCTTTTCTCACCCATGCTACTTTATAGTCATTGCCATACTGTGCGACAGTGAGTGTTTCCCTCCTCCACTGGGGCACTCCCCTTTATGCCTTGTCCTCTTCCATTAGAATGGAAGCTCAAGTTCGTCATGTTCAAGATATAACTTACTCATCTCCTCTCCCCTGTAGCACTTCCCAACACACACACACACACACACACACACACACACACACACACCCCAAGAAAAAGAACCCCAGAAAATCAAAACCTATTTCTATTGTGGTCCTTTCACCCAAGTCATCCCCTCTCCCTCACCCTCCTCCCTACCCCCACATCCAATCAGTTGCCAAATATTGTTAATTGTAGCCCCATAATATCTCTCATCTGTCCCTTTCTCTCCAGTCATTTTTATTTAAGATCTTAGCATCTCTTGCCTGATCTATTACAGTAGTCTCTTATACCTCACTCACAACTGTCAAAACAATTTTTCCAAAACACAGATCTGGCCATGCCATTCCTCTACACATGAAGCTTCAGTGGGGAAGGAAAACAAATGGGAATACGCATTTACAGAGTGCCTACCATGTACCAAACACTGTGCTAAGAGGCACAGAAGTTAAGTGACTTGCCCAGGGTCACACTGCTAGTGTGTATTTAAGGTCATTTTTTTTTAAAATTCAGATCCTCCTAATTCTAGACCCAGTATTCTATCACCAAATATCACCAAATGTTCACATGACCAAATGTTTGCCCATGGATAAAGTATGTACTGTATCTCTTAAATTCTCTGCAATATAGAATACATTTTCTTTACCTTAGCCCTTCATGATCTACATGTAGCTTCCCTTTCCAGGCTTATTTCACATTGCTCCCCTCCAAGCACACTGTTCTAGTCACATTAGCCTCATCTTTCTTGACCTCTTTGCAGCCTTTCACATTGCCAATCACCCTCTTTTCTTTCAGGCTCTTGTAACAAGGCTCTCCCCTGGTTCTCCACCTCCCCGTCCGACTGCGCTTTCTCTGTCTCCTTTACTGAATCTTCATCCAGTTTGAGCCCTATAACCACTGGTGTTCCCCAGGATTTTGTCCTGAGCTTCCTTCTCTTTTCCTGCTATGCCGTTTCACTTGATCGTCTTATCAGCTACCAAAGATTCAACCATCATCTCTACCATATGATTCTCAGATCTATTTGTCCAGTACCAAATACTCCACTGACATCCAGTCTTACATCTCCAACTGCGTATCTCGTAGACATCTTAAACCCCGCCTGGTCAAAACTGAACTCATTATCTTTCCCCCCAAACTCTGTCTTCTTTCTAATTTCCATATTCCTGTCAAGGTTACCACCATCCTCCCATTCACCCAGACTCAAAACTCTGGCATTATCCTAGGTTCCTTACTTGTCTCTCATGCCCCATATGCAACCAATTGCCAAGTTCTGTCCTTTCACAGTATCTTGCACATTTCTCTTATTCTTCCTTCTGACATTGCCACTACCGTACTGCAGGGGCTCATCCTTTCACACCTAGACTGTTGCAGTATCTTGCTGGTTGGTCTCCTTGCCTCAAGTCTCTCCCCACTGGAGTCCATACTCCAGTCAGTTGTCAAATTGATCTTCTTAAAGTGCAGGACTGGCCATATTTCCCTCCTATTTGAAAAACTCCAGTGGCTCCTTATTGCCACAATATAAAATCTTCTGTTTGACTCTTACTGCTCTCCACAAGCTGGCCTCTTCCTATACTTCCGGTCTTTATTATAACTTACACCATCTCTCACCCCACAAACATACTCCGCAATCCAGTGGCACTGACCTCCTCGCTGTTCCTTGCCCAAGACAACCCATATCCCAACTCTGGGGAAGTTCTTTGGATGTTCCCCATGCCTGGAATGCTACCTACCCTGTGTCTACTTCCCAGATTCCTTGCTTTCCTTCAAGTCCCACCTTTAAGAAGACTTTCCCAGTTTTCAATGCTTTCCCCTCTGAAATTATCTTTCACTTATCCTATACATATCCTGTTTGTACATAGCTATTCACATGTTATCTCCCTTCAGACTGATTGCTCCTTGACAGCAGGAGACATTATTTTTTGCCTTTCTTTGTATCCCCAGTCCTTAGCACAGCATCTGACACATATTGTTGGTATTGAGTTGTTTCAGTTGTGTCTGGCTCTTCATTAACCCATTTGGAGTTTTCTTGGCAGAGATACTGGAGTGGCTTGCCATGTCTTTTTCCAGATCATTTTATAGATGAGGAAACTGAGGCAAACAGGGTTGGGGTATTTGTCGAGGGTCACACAGCTAGTGTCTGAGGCTGGATTTGAATTCCAGGGCCAGCGCTCTATCCACTGCACCACCTAGCTGCCTATAGTATGGCTGACACACAACAGATACATTAGACAGTCTTGTTGACTGACTCATTTGCTGTTACTATTACATCTCTCATACCTTGGTGTATTTACATGAGCTTTTCCCCATGCCTGGAATGTGTTCTATCCTTTACCTCTGCATTTCAATTTAGACAATGTTCTTCAAGGCTCAGCTGAGATTTCATGTCCTATAAGAAGCCTTTGTTGATCACCCTACGTGATATTCTTTTTTTTTCTCTAATTAGCTTGGAAGTATTTACTTCTGGACATGTTATATTCTTGCCTGCAAAGGATGCAGCAGACTTCTTGGGTCCATGACAAGCCTAATAATTTCTCATAACATCCTCATAAAGAAACCATTCCTATGTCACTATTTAGGTGCTTGATTTTGGGCAAAGCATTTGCATTTGACCACTCCAGACCTCAGTTTCTTGTTTTTTAATTAGATTTTCTTATTTTTAGTTTACAACATTCAGTTCTACATGTTCTCGAGTTTCAAATTTTCTTCCCTCCTTCCCCTCCTCTCTCCCCCCAAAAACGGCATGTAGTCTGGTATAGATTCTATATATACTTTCGTATTAAACTTATTTACACAATATAGACCTCAGTTTCTGCATATATATGGTGAGTGTAAACTAATTTATCTCTGAAGAGCCTTCCAGATCTAAAATCTGTTTCATCTGGAAAGTCTATAATGTCTTCAAGGTTTGCCTTCGGGGAGAAAAATGGAAGTCCTTCTGTTTGGAAATGTTTTCATTTCAAGTGTCTTTGGTGAATTATGGTTAAGACTCATTTGTGAGAGCATGAGGATGTACAAATGAGTATATAAGTAAGTAGAGAGGGGATGTGGTATAGTGGTTAGAGAGTCAGCGTGATCTAGAATCTAACCACCTCTAACACATACAGGCTGTGTGATCCTGGAGAAGTTTCTTAACCTCTCAGGGCTCCAGGTATCTCTCTGAAATCATAAGTTGCAGAATAGTTGTCCACCTACAATAGTAGGGAATGTCTCATCACTGAGAGCTCCCTAAACCAATTAAATTATAGGTCTGGACAGAAAAATAACTAAAAATCAAAAAGAGAAAAAAGATAAAAATAAAGCAAGTATAGAAGGTGCATAACTTTCCCATATGCTTTTAGAATGATAGAACTTGAAAGTTATCAGGAACTTTAGCAGTCATCAAGTCCAAATCATATACCAAAAGGATCCCCACTATGACATCTCTAATGAGTGGTCGTCTAGTTTGGAGATGTCAACACATAGACCTTGGTCACGTGCAGCTCCAAACACTCCCAAGCGTGGCCCAAATCAGATTAAAATGTAGTTCCTATCTGATTAATGTGTTGATGTATTAATCAAAAAGAAATATATAAAATGTGTGGTTTTCTAAGTTAACATGTAGCCGATGAGGATCCTTATGTACAGTTTAGTGGCCCAAATTTCTATTTGAGTTTGACACCACTTATTATCAATTGATCAGTGGTTATTAAACATATGGCAGGTACTCTGTTGGGCACTGGACATACAGATGTAACGAATAAAATGATTACTGCTTGATCTTATCTTGATCTTATATTCTAAAAGCAGATGCTTGAAGACTTCCAAGGACGGGGAACCCACCACCTTCCCCAGCAGTCACCTTTGGAAAGCTCTCATGGTTAGGAAGTTTTTTATGGTATCTAGCTTATATTTTCTTCTTTGAAGATTCCACATCTTTCCTGGTTCTGACATTTGGGTCCAAATAGAACAAATCTAATACTGCCACATGGCAGGCCTTCTCTTTCAAGACTGCCCCCCCAACCTCCACTCTAGTCTTCTCTCTTCTGGGATAAACATACTCAGTTCTTCTAAGACCTTCATCATCCTGGTTTGACCTCCTCTGGATAATCTCCAATTTATCAATGTTCTTCTGAAAATATTGTGCCCAGAACTGAACATCATACTCCAGAAGAGGTCTAATAAGGATAGGGTATAGTTGGACCATCACTTCCCTACTTTCTGAAAACTATGCTTCTTAATACAGCTGAATGTTGAATTAGTTTTTGACCATTATATCACACTGTGTTCTTACCTTCCTAAAGCCTCTAGAGGTTTTTTTTTTTCAAAACTGCTGTATATATACTTGTAAAATTGAATTTCTATATCCAAGTTTAAAATAGTTTAAATATATTTATTTCATTTTTTTCTTTTTATATTTTCTTTTATTTTTAATACATGGAATAAAACAAGCATTTCCATAATATAGTACAACAAAAAAGATGATTGTACATGAACCTGCAAATCTGCTATGTACAACTGGCTATTCCTTTCAAATACAAAACAAAACTATCATGTACATTTCTTTTTTTTCCTTTTTTTCTTCCCTCCCTTCACCCTAGAGATGGCTACCATTAGACACAATGCTTACATTAATAAAAGAGAAAGAGTAGACTAATGAATTGGATAGGCAATTAAAACTAGAAAAAGAACAAATTAAAAATCCCCAATTAAACATTAAATTGGAAATCCTAAAAATTAAAAGTGAGATTAATAAAAGTGAGAGTAAAAAACCAATTAAATTAACAAATAAAACTCGGAGTTTGTTTTATGGAAAAACAAATAAAAGAAACAACTGGTTAATTTGATTTTAAAAAAAAGAGAGAAGAAAACCAAATCACTAGCATTAAAAATAAAAAGGGTGAACATACCACTAATAAAGATATCTATTGCATTTTATTGGATTTGGTTCCATGTTTTAGCCTGTCAATATCTCTCTGAGGTCCTATTAGTGAATGTTCTGTCTATTCCAGTATTGGGTCATCTACAGATGACCAGGCCATATATATGCCTTTTTATCACATATAGCATGTTCCTCAAAGCAGAACAATTAGATTCTACGTATGGCCTGGTAAAAAAATTGGAATCAGTTTTTACACTGGAACATAGATGAAAATGGACTTTAGTTTCATCTACCAAGTGCTGTCAACATCATGTTGGGGCATGTATATGTAGGTGGTGGTCCTGCCAGCCAAACATTATCATTGATTTTCATTTTGCACTTTCTGGTCAGTTTTAGGTGGAAGAAGCTTTGTAGAATTTACTCTTGAGTTCTAACCATACTGACAAATCTTTGAAATCAAATATGGACTTTCTGAGGGAAGGGAAAACAGATAAAGGGGATCAGATGATGAATATTACTACTTTCCAATTATAAGTAAAACCTCTTTAATTGACTTTTAAAATGATCTACTGTCAATTACAGCAAATTCTGTGTTATTTGTAGTTCTGATTTGGTTAAACATGTTGTTGGTTTCATACATGTGTGTATATGCATATACACATACATATATCTACAGATAGATAGATAGATAGATAGATAGATAGATAGATAGATAGATAGATATGGGGAGAAACAGACAGACAGAACATTTATTTCAACTAAATTTCATCTTATCAGATTCAGTCCATTGCTTCAGCTGGGCAAGAACAATATGTATTATATAAAAATATATTAAATATTCAAGTAATACGCAGTGAATATGTATATATGCACATTGATTTTTAGATCATTTAAAATGTATACCTTTCTATAAATCTTTTAATGAGGAAAAATGGAAATAACAAAATCTAAATTGTCTTATGATAACCAAAAAAGAAGAAAGAAGGTTGTTGGGTTTTTTTTTGGCGGGTGGGGCATTGCTTCTGTTTTTCAGTAAATGAACTTTTGCTCTAGTTCAGAGCACATCATAAAGGTAGCAAGTTAATCCATGATCCCAGATGTCTAACGGTGAAGCCACTTCTATGAAAGTGGCCCCTTTTGTACCAGCTGTACACTTGAAAACAGGAGACAAACTCCCATTCTTCATCCTCTGCCAAGTCTCCAGACATACAAGGGCTCATGTTTTCACTCAGTACATCTACTAATTCCTCTCTCTGCCAAACAAGAAGGTTGCAACAGTTTTCAGGTTGCAAAATTAAAAGGGAGGAAAACGGCATATGGAAACCATGTTCAAAATGGGATATTTGCCTAAGGGTGACATGATGACTCTCAGGATGAAGAGACGGGAAAAAAGCAACACCTAAGAAAATGCTGTTCTATATAGTGATGTGCCCTCGTACCTAGTAACAAGCTTTAGTGTATAAACATGTTTCTGTTTACAATGGTACTTCTCAGTCCAATTTTCTAGTTTTTTCTAAGTTGGTTCTACTATGGTACTAATTTATTATATACACAGTTATACATAATGTTTTGCTCCTAGAATTGGCATCTTATACAAACCATTGTATAATTTGTGATCTCTCAACTATCTGTATCTATTCAGAAATTTACCATATTTGTGTTCACTAGGAAACCTATGCAATAAATGAGAATGATACTCGGTTGGTAATAAAAGAAACATTCCCTAAAATGAACTCCCCCTTATGCATGCTGAAGACATCAGGAGACAAAAGGACTAGGCTTGTATACATAGCAGAGGTTATTTAGTTGGAAAACCTTTCGAGGTATTTTAAGGCAAAGAGCCTTTATTATTTTTGTGCCAAAGTAATGCCGTAGAAACAATAAAACAGAGGGTAATTGTCTTCTAAAATTGAAAAATGATGTTCTCCATTTTTTATGTCTGTGGTTCATTAAAAAAAGAAATGAAACAGCAACTCTCATCCCAAGTATTTTTAAATGCCATTATCAAACTCTCTTTAAGCTCTTTCTTTTTAGAAAAGGGTTACAAGAAAAATGGAGAAATGCCACTATTTTCTCTATATTATTCCCTATACATATATTCTTTATTGCAAAGACATATAGTTGCCTTAGTAGGTTTTTTCAGTTACTAGTCTTAACAATCCATATAATTACCAGCTAAATCTTCAGTTGCTTATCTTTTTATCTCCTCCAACTCAAAAGAGATGCCTGGAATTTCAACATAACATTCATCTTCATGTATACATCTTGGAAGTCATTTTGTGAAACGTTCAAGGCTGTATGACTTTCATCGGTTCAAGAAAAAAACTGATTATCCCCTAAGACAAGGGGATCAGGGATTAATGCAAAGCAACTCTGGGGTTTAACTAGGTCAAAGAGAAGGGTATAACCATTGGGACACCTGCCATAGCTACATAGTTGGAGGGTATACTTTCACGATACTTGTGTCATATCTTCCATAGCTTTCAACACTACTCATGAGGTCTGATGCTAAATTAAGGGACTAGACTAGATTATGCTAGGAAGGCATTGAGGGTATTTTGAAAATGGAGTTTACTCTTAGGCAGTGAAATAGTTGGTGCAAAAAAATGTTCCTTCTATTTTTTTATCAGCTGTGAACAGACAGCCAAGCTAGATCACCATCACCATGCTAACATTTGCTCTGAATGCTGAGGTTTGCAAAGCAGTTTTGATACATTATCTCACTTGATCCCCAAACACTCCTGTGAGGTAGATACTAAAGGCATTATTCCTAATGATGGATTAGAAAATGGGAGCTCAGAAAAATTAAGTGACTTGACCATGGTCACACAGCTAATAAGTATCAGAGTAAGGATTTGAACCTATGTCTTCCTGACTCTTAAGTCATGTTACTTCTCCATAAGGAATGGAGGACTCAGTGTGTATAAATGTAGCTTGGTGCAAGTAAAACAACTAATTATAACATACAGTCTTATATTTGGAATAGACATAAGAGTTCATCCAATGAACCCCTTGTCTAATGTATGAACCCCAATAGGTGACAATGGCAGGTTCTGCTTGACAACTTCCAGTGGAGAAAACTCATTGTTCCACAAGGCATTTACTACATTTTTAGATGGTTCTAATTTTACAAATTTCTTTGTTGAGCTGAATCATCTGCTTCTCTGTAACTTCATTCATATGTATTAATTTTATTCTTTAAAGTCATTTTGAAGGTCTGATCCCTTTTCCGCATAACTCTTTAAATATTTGAATACCATGATCATGATAGTCCCCAACCCAATCCCAGTCTGTTGTCTTCTAGAGTAACTAGGCTCTGCCTCACTTAAGTCTAATTCGTGTTGGTCCTCTTCAAGAAATAAGGACAGACAACAACAAATGGGGTTCATTTTACAGATGAGAAAACTGAGGTTCTGAGATTAAGTGACTTGTCCAAGGTTATGTTGCTAGTAAGAATCAGAACTGAAATTGAACTTGTTATATTTGACTCCCAACCCAGTAGACTTTACACTGCACATAGTGTCTCTCTATAGTGCTGAGATTTCTGATACCATATATAGCTCTGTCAATGTGAATGAGTGTGTGTACACACGTGTACATGTGCATATACATACTCAATGAAAAACAGAAGTGCAGGACTTTTGTCCAGTAACAGCAGTCCATCTCCCTCCTGCCTGTGCTTCCTTCTCATTCCTCACCCTTCCTCCTGCTCTATACCCTCCCACTGGAAAAGGTCCTTGAATGGCATATCTACTTGTTTCCTGATCCCCACCGAATAAGGTCTCCATGGGTACCAACTGGCTCCAGACAGCAGAAAATCAAGGTCATGATGCTTTAGCTGGCTAGATTAGTGTCATGACCTCACTGAGTGGGCATGGACAGTGCAGATAGAGCACAGCCCTGATGAGTGTTCATTGAAGGGTTGGGATGAATCAAACAAATGACAAACACCTACAGAGAAATTTACAAAGGACTTTAAAGTTTTCAGTGGATTTCTGTTGGTGTTAGGATCCTAACCAAAGTACCAAATAACCCTGTGAGGTGGGCTTTAATACCTGGAACTATGGATGAGAGAATTCATAATCCTGAATCCCCCCCCCATATCCTCTTCTACTTTCTAGCTCATGTATGTAAGTGTTGGCCATAATGAGGGCAGTGGATAGAAGGGGCAAGAAAAGAGTAAGGTCATGACTGGCACTGAGTACTTTTAAGAGGCAGGGATAAAATCAACTAGAATTTTTTTTCTTGATAAGAGTAGTCATTTCTGAATTCTACTCTCTACCTGCTTTTCTTTGCCAATTGAATTGCCTCCCCCTAGAATCTTCTTGTTCAGTTCAGGTCTTGAAGATGCAAAGCACATTCAAAAGTGAATTCAGGGTGCAAATCGAGACACACTTCATACTCGCCTTTTTTCCCTCCCACTTTTTTTTTCTCTCTTTTGTATTTGTTGTTGGGTTGTGTTTTTTTGTTTTTTGTTTTTGGTTCTGTTTCTTCTTTCTCATGAGTCATTCCATTGGTCATGGTTCTTCTCCACAACTTGACTAGTGTGTAAATTAATTCAATGCCAAGTTATATATGGAAGTTATATGAGATTCCATGCCTTCTTGGGGAGGGAAGGGAGAGGGAGGGAAGAAAAACTGGAACTCAAAATTATGTAGAACTGTTGTTGCAAACTAAAAATAAAAAATTAATATAAAAAAGGAGATTTTAAAAAAAAAGTGAATTCAGGGGAAAAAAGGGCTTTCACTTTCATTGTCCAATTGAAATAGGACCAAATTAAGATGACCTTCTATACTAGTGTAGACTACAATTGTAGGGTGATATTTATACTGAGTAGTTTCTCCATGAATTTTTCCAGGATAAATTTTTCCCACTCCCTAGGCATTCTGTACCATAAGGTCTCCTTCCTCTAAGACCTAGGCTGGACTCTAGCTGCTCATACTCACAGAAACAGAATTTGAACTGGAAAGGAATCTCTGGGGGCATATAGTATAAGCTCTCCCCCAACAAAAAGGAGTCTACACTAGAACTTTTGGGACAAGTGGCTGTACAGCCTCTGCTTATGGACCTCCCAGTGGGAGGAATCTACCACTTCTCAATGCAGTTCATTCCACATTTAGGTAGCTCAAATTGTTAGAAAGGTTCTTATTATATTATGGCTAAACTTAGATCTTTGTTACTTCCCTTTATTGCTTTTGGTCCTTCACCCTCTGAAGGGGCTGTCCTGTTCACTCTTCCTTTGAGAGCACTGGGTTGGCAGGACCTGGCCCTCAGGATAGGACTGTGTCATACAATAATCTGCTAAAGTAAGTAAACAAGGTATCCCTCATTTTATGGATGAGAAGATTACATTTTGGAGAAATGAAATTTCTCATCTAATGCCCATCATTACAACATTTTAGCCATGCGTCAAACAGCAGACATTTCAGCTTCTTTTTCTACAATGACCTAAATAGCACTAGGAAGATAAAATTCAACAGGTCTAGGCTATGAAGCATGAACTGGGAGCTTGTAAATATAAGAATATGGTACATCAGCTAAAACGCTCATTCTATTAAAGTTTTTGTTAATATTATATGTTTTCTCTCACTCTATGCAACTTTATAAGTAAAATTAATGGAGTTGTGTTCTTTTCACATACATAATACCCTCCTATACTCATATATTGGATGGAAACACTTCCTTCTTGTCTTTGCTGCCAGATTCCTGAATCAGAGGAAATATCAGGGAACTATTGTTAGCATGTAAGTTATTCAGATTTCATCTGTGACTAGTCTGGGGACATTTCATGCCAAGGAGTTTAGCACTATCTTCCTGGCTGCCTTAAGGTTTCTTTTCTTTTTCTTTCTTTCTTTTTTTAAGACATAGTAATGATAAAGACAGGTTCTTTTTTGAATGGTGTACTTGAGAATTCGCGGGGTTTTTTGCGGGGTGACGGGGTAGACTAAGCAGTTACAAAGTGCCTACTATACGCTAGGTACTATGCTAAGCCCTTTACAGTTGTTATCTTCTTTGATCATTTATATGTTTGGTAGGAAATTTATATTCCTTTGGGCACAGTACCCTCAGGTAACGGTATGACTACCTATGTGGACAGAGGGAGAGGAAGGAAGGAAAGAAGGAACTGTGTTGCTCAAGTGGAACTGGCCAGTTGGGTCCCCAGTGGGGCAGCTACTGCTACTCAAGGGTTGTTGTTTGTCCTTCAATCTCAATGACAACCATGACATTGGGAAGGTGATGCCATGACTTGCAAATGAGTTGGGTTTAAGTGAGGCAGGGCTGCACAAAGTCACCAGCCTCATGCTCTATTCCTGAGGCATCTGAGTCTAGTGGCAAGATATAGATCAAGACAACTGTAGATGGCCCTGGATGCAGTGGGAGATCCCAATTGCATTTTCCCGATTACATTTAATTTGGTTCAGGCTGCCCTTGGGAGTCATCAACATAGGATGAGGGCTGTATTTGACATCTTTGGTCTACAAATGGCTTCACATATCTAATGGATCCTCACAACAACCTCATGAGGGTAGGAACTTAATGGTATTAGTTTTATTCCCATTTTCCAGATAAGGATGTTGAGACTCTGAAGTCTCAATATGCCACGGATGGTTACAAAGTGAGTAAAAAGGAAGCAAAAATCAATAGAATGCAAACACTCCACAATCAGTGTTAAACTGCCAATAATATTTGGTTAATATTGATTTCTAAGAGCTTTCTGAATTCTTACAACTATTAGGAATTTTCTTTTTAAAGTTACTGGGGGTACTCTGGGGCAAAAGGAACAACCAACCTATATCATTTGATATTTATATCTTCCTTGGGTGGAGGGACACTGAAATATCTACTTCCTTTTAAACAAAAATGTCTACTTTCAGTGAGATGAATTTAAGCATAGTTTTCAAATTTAATTCTTGTTTTCTGTGATCTCCCCTCTATTTGGTTGGAATTTCCTATTAATTAGAACAGTTAGGATATTATTATTATTTAAAACTATGAGTACTCATAATTCATCAAATACTACAGAACTGGGTTATATAATATAGTATATTGTAATATATTATATTATATAAGTAGTATACTATATATAGTATAGTATTCTATATTATAATACTATGATATACTATGTTATATAGTACTATGTATATAACATATATAGTACTATATAGTGTATATATATAGTATATACTATATTGTACTATATATTATACCATACTATATTACAATATACTATATTATATCACGCAGCCCAGTCCTGTGGTGTTCAATATATCATATACTGTATTGTTTCTTTTTTATGGTAGGCAATTGGGGTTAAGGGACTTGCCCAGGGTCACACAGCTAGTAAGTGTCAAGTGTCAGAGGCCAGATTTGAACTCTGGTCCTCCTGACTCCAGGGCTGGTGCCCTATCCACTGCGCCACCTAGCTGCCCCGTATGTTGTAATATGCTATATTTTATATTATAATTATATAATCATACTATATCATATTATATAATTGTGCGTATGTGTGCATGTGTGGAGCTAGATGGCACAGTGGACAGAGTACTGAATTTATCTTCCTGAGTTTGAATCTGGCCTCAGATAGGATCCTGAGTAAGTCACTGAACCTTGTTTGCCTCATTTTCCTTATCTGTAAAATGAGCTAGAGAAGGAAATGGCAAACCACTGCAGTAGATTGCCAAGAAAACCCCCAATGGGATAATGAAGAGTTGGACACAACTGAAAAACAACTGAAGGATTATCTGTATGTATGCATATTTATATGCATACACATATATGCTACATAATATAATAGAATTCCCATCTACTTTACCACTGTACTCTGAATCCCATGAAACTTTTCCATTTGAATTGCAGCTGGAACCTCCTTTATGTGTTGTCTGTCATAGGAGCACTTAACCTGAGGTCCATAAACTTTTTTATTTTGATAACTATTTAAATATAATTGGTTTTTTGGTAATCTTATTAATTTTATTGTATACATTTAAAAACATTATTCTCCAGGAACGGGGGCTGTCTTGCTTTTATATTTGTATCCTCAGCACTTAGCACAGTGCTTGGCACATATTAAGGGCTTAATCAGTGCTTTCTTTGCCTTTTTTCATTTCATTTCATAGTAGGAGTACTGGGCTTGGAAACATATCTGGAGTCTAGCTCCAGCTCAAATACTTACTAGCCATTTGACCTCAAACAAAACATTTCACCACTCTGGTCCTCAATTTCTTTTTCTGTAAAATGAGAGGATTGGATTAGAAGATGATTGATCCCTAAGGTCCCTTTCATAGCTAACATTTTATGTTCTATGATTCTTTAGAATTCCTATTTAGAGAAAAAGCCTGGGCTTCTCATTTTCTGAAATAGGATAGAACACCTGGTATGTAATCCTGTAACTGATCTTAAAAACACCAGGAAAACTGTGGGATACCAGGTAATACTCAGTGCACCTAAATAATATTTTGAATGTTGTGAATGTTTGAATTTAAGAATGTTAAATGAACTTTTAGAGATAGAAATATTGCTTAAGCAGCCAAAAGTTCTATGTGTGCAAGCCTATGCCACCACTTTGAATGATGGGAGGTGATTTTTACATAGACACGACTTAAGGTTTTGGAAATTTTTGGATTATTTCCATGGCTGCTAGCTCAGTTTAAAAAAAAAACAGGCAAAAAAAGCAACAACCCCCCCCCAAAAAAAAACCCTTATCTTTGCAGATCTCTGAAAAGATTTATGTTTGGAAAGCTACACACAAAAAGTGACATTTAATCAATGACTGACCTATAAAAAGAAACCCTCATTTCTCTCTGTACTTCACTTTTAGCAAAAACACTTCTGGGTCAAGCGGCTTGGCACTCAGATGACTGCAAAGTCTATCATAAGGTCAACAAGGTTTATTGCAATCTTAACTCAAATTGGGATTCAAATAAATGGCAAACATGAATACCATGACCATTTTTTGGGGTAAATTCCTTATCAAATAACTGAATGTCTATTGTCATTTTTACTTGAAGTTTTTTATATGTCATTGAGGAGAACCATCAATTAATTAGGTAATGTATTTTCTGGAAAAAAAGCTAATAGAAAGCCCATTTAAATATGCAATATGAACAATGTGATGTGGTGGAGAAAGTACTACCCTGGTAACGAGAGAACCTGAATTCGAATAAGTCTGACACTTCCTATGTGCGTGAAGTCAGACTGGCCACTTTCCTACTCTGTGACTCAGTTTTTCCTCCTGTAAAATGAGGAGGGTGGACTAAATGTTCAATAGTCTCTCCTAACTCTAATCCTATGAAGCTATAAGGTCATCTAGAACAGTGGTCCTCAAGTTTTCTTTACGGTGTACCCCTATTAAAAAACTGGGCAGGAATCCATGACATGTATATATTTACTGATTCATAAATTGCATGTATGTACTATCATAACTCATGAATATAGGTTATAAAACAAAAAAATGAAAAGTAAAAACAGATGACATAAAGGTGATATAACATTATATCACTAATTCACCTTTGGTGGAACTGTGAACGGATTCAATCATTTTGGAGAGCAATCTGGAATTATGCCCAAGCACTTATTAAACTGTCTACATACCTTTTGACTCAGCAATACCACCACTAGGTCTGTTTCCAGAGATGATCAGGGAAAAAGGAAAAGAACCTATAGATTCTAAAAATATTTATAGCGACTCTCTTTGTAGCAGCAAAGAAATGGAAATTGTGAGGATGCCTGCCAGTTGGAGAATGGCTGAACAAGTTGTGATATAAGATTACGATGGAATACTACTCTGCTATAAGAAACGATGAGCTCAATGATCTTAGAAAAATATGGAAAGACTTGCATGAAATAATGAAGAGTAAAATGAACAGAACTAAGAGAATGTTGTATATGGTAACAGCAATATTGTTTTTAAGAACAACTTTGAGCAAATAAGTCCTTTTGACTAAATTAATTACAAAGGACCTATGAAGAAAGATACTATCTGCATCCAGAGGAAGAACTGATAAATAGAACCATGTGAAAGTTATAGTAATTTTATTATATATTTAAAAGTAATAGCAAGTTGTACACAGTAGATTTGCAGCTTTATGTACAATCATTTTTTTTAATTCTATGAAGGTGCTTGTATTTTATGAATTAAAAATAAAGTCTTTTAAAAAATGATATTGAGTAGCAGAGTGACCTTCAGGAAAATCATTTGGCAGCCATGTCAAGGAAGGAATGGAATTAGCAGGGATGGGGGAGACTTGAGACAGAAACTGAGGCTCCGAAAGAAGAAATGGCTTACCCAGTCATATTCTAGAAAATCACATAACCAAGATTTGAGTCTTGATCTTCTGCTTTCAAATCCAGTTCCATATAAGGAAACTTGAGAAAGGCAGTAATCATGCTCTTAACACTCTTAACTGATATATAACCTTGGGTACTGCCATTCACAGTAAATACTTCAGTAATCTACACGTCTCCTTTATTTTTGTCTATGTCTTCCCATAAGTCCTCTACAGAGATCAATCCAATACTTCGGAGGCCTTTCCTAGTTGTGGGTTTTTTTAAACATTCTCTTGATACCAGTACAGTCCTCTGGGCACCCATTTATTATTGCCTGCCCTTGCTACAGGAACAACCCACTCCCCTTTTGGAACATTCTTTCCCTGGATATCTTTTATTTCCCTTACTGAAAACAAACCACCTCTAGTAATTTCACCAATTTAAACCTGACATAAATGGTTCCACTGCTTTTTAGATTATCCACATTTTGGGTTCTTGGGAGATTTTGGCATTCCATACTGTAAAACTCATAGGGCATCACTAGGAAAATGCTGTCATTAAAAAAGATGGGACTTTGTGTCAGGGAGCAGCTATGGAGGCTATGCAAAATGTAACGAATGCAACCTAGTCTGTTTTCTTCCTTGTATTATTTTAGACCACCTCATTGTCCAATCATATTATCTGACCAAGATGGGCTACCCAAACACTTGAACAATAGGCATTCTTTATCCATTCCATTTTTCCCTATGTGGATTTTTAGGCTAGTACTCTTTTTAAGTGGTTGTAGAGCTAACTAACAAGTGTGGGTAGGTTTATGGAGGTCAGATCAGTCAGCACAATGTCATCCACAAACAGGAACATCTGGAATATTTCACCTTCATTAGGAAATCCCTCTTCCATTTGGACTTGGTTCAGGACATTTTCCATGACAGTAGCTAATACCCTTGGTGAGACTACATTTCCCTGTTTTATTTTTCACTGGTTATTAATTATCAGTGGATTACTGAACATAATTATCTCTGTAGTGGCATCTATCAAATAATTTTGTATAATTAGGGAATAGGGATAGGTGACAACTTGTTGGGGACAAGCCTTAAAGACTGTATTTTTCTAAGGAATCATATGGCTAGAGATGGCCTGCATTTCTTCCCTTGAGAAATGCCTGTTTGTATCCTAAAACTATTTATCAATTAGGTAGTAATTCTTATTCTTATAAATTTGAATCTGGTCTTCATATACTTGGAAATGAGATACTTATCAGAGAAACTTACTGCAAAGATTTTCCCCCTCACTTAAGTGTTCCCTTTTCAATCTTAGCTTTATTGAATGTATTTACACAAAACTTTTAAATTTTATGTAATCAAAATTATTCATTTTATCTTCTTTCATCCTCTCTATCTCTTATTTGATAATGAGTTACTTTGGATACATAGATCTGACAGGCATTTTTTTAACCACAATTTTGTCTGATCAATTTGCTATCTTTATATCTTCTAGATATCTTGAAAATTCATCCCTTAATGGTGTCAAAACTGTGTCCCTTTTAGCATGTGTCTAGTCTAGGAGTCCTTCCCATGTTTAGCTTCTTTAGGGCTAATTCTGCTTCCCCATATAACACCCCAGGTATAGTTTGTTATAGAAATATTGACAGATAAGTTCTATTTTTTCATTCATTTGTTGTCATTTCCCGTTTACCCATAAATGCTACTAGAAGAATCAGAAATGATCAAGTATCTCCTGGACCTACTGGTCCAGGAATGTTCAGGCACCAAATTTCATTTCACTGTCTTTTCTCTAGTCATCTTTTCATCAATCCTCATGCTTCTTCTTGTATAACCTTTCCATTTCTTCTCCTCTCCTCCAAATTCTACAACCATGACCCATGATCAAATAAACTCTGTAATTGGTCTTAGGATGATGTTTGATCACCTTCTAGGTTTTCAGGACACCATCCTGTTCAGGTTCTCCTCCTACTTATCTGACTGCTCCTTCTGAGTCTCTTTTCCTCTTCCTGATACCTTAACCTTTAACCATAGATGTCCCATGGGGTTCTTTTCTGGGCCCTTTTTTTCTTCTTTCTACTACTTCACTTGGTAATCCCATTGATTTAATTACTATCTCTGTGGTGATGATTCTCAAATCTACCCCATCTCCAACTGCCTTTCAGACATCTTGAATTGGATATCCAGTAGACACCTTAAACTCAACATGTCCAAATTGAACTCATCTTTCCCCCTAAACTTTATCTCCTTCGCAACATCATCCTCCCAATCCCTCAGCCTCACAATCTAGATGTCATCCTCAACTCTTCACTATCTCTCACATTCTGCCCCATACAATCTGTTGCAAATGCCTGCCAATTTTACTTTTGCTATATCTCTTAAATATGGTCCCTTCTCTGTTCTACCACTCTGTTTTAGAGTGGTACCACTCATCACCTCACACCTTCACTACTGCAATAGGCTGCTGGGGTCTGCCTGCATTTAACTTGGAGAAAAAGAGAAAGTAGGTATATTTGAATCCCAGTCATTTGACTCCAAATACTCTTTCTCTTGTGGCACAATCCTACATTTTGTGCATCTAAAAGCTCAACTGGTATTTGCATGTGGTCTAAAAACTTCATGATTCTTAGCAACCTCCCGTGACTTTTCTGCCACTGCTACTGTAGACAAAGGGAGCCATATGGACTAAATGTCATCTTTTATTTTTCATTGTTTCATTAAGGTGCCATGGCCAAAGGATTAATTCACATGTTCCTGGACGGATCCTTAGGCAGTAAGACATAGCTTAGGACCTGAAACATACTTGGTCTTGCCAATTTGCTAAGACATGGCAGAACTTTCTCCTGGCCTTAGAGAACCCAGGGTCACATCCATGCCCCTAACTGGAGCAAATTTTTGTGGTGGCATAGCTAGTAAGATTTTTTAAAATAGAGAACAAGAAAGAATAAGTCTTTTTTTAGAAATCTAGCACATGTGAAATTTAAAACTCCTAGAGGGCAACTCAAAAAATCTCAAATATTATTTTAACTAGAGAAAATGATGACTTAAGATGCTGAAATGAAAAAGGATATTAACAATGATGAATCCAAACCTCACACCAGAAAGCAATTTAGGCAACTATCAAATAGATTGATATTGCTTTGACATAAATGGGAATTTTGTTGAGGCAAACCATACTTGATTTTAAATTTACTCTTTGGCTCTGTTTAGATGGGAGTGGCTGGAAGTAGATAACTTTAAATCAAGTCACAATTTTCACTAGAAATCATTTTGTTTTTGGCCTGGGGCCTTCATCTACTGAGAGGCAAAGTAGGAGTACTTTAAGCTATATATTTTGTCAGGGTTCTTTTTACACCTAATTTTTTGTTAAAGGCAGAATGTGAACAATTATTTCTTTTTTTCCTTATTCATGTTATGAATGTTTAATAAACACCTCTCTACATATATGCTACATGTCAAAATAGTTTGTGGCAGACAAGGAGGGACAGATTTTCTCCTTTTTCCTGAAAAAAAGGATAATTTCCTGGTATGGCACAGTATAAGGGCAACTTCAGAAGGAATAAAAAACTGGAACTACTTCAAGATGGCAAGAAATATGCTGTTAAATGGTAGAATAGTTTGGTGTTATTTTGTATATTTGATATGTTTGCTCAATATTTTGAGATTCGTTGAACTAAATCTTAGAATCATTGAATCACAAAACCTCAGATCTGAAATTTATCTGATTCAGCCAATATCTAAGCAGAAACCCTTACAGCACCCTTAGCAAATAATAGATGGTACAGTGGGATCTTGGAATCAGACTTCCTGAGTTCAAATTTGACCTCAGACACTAGCTGTGTGACCCTAGGCAAGTCACTTAATCTTGTTTGACTCTGTTTTTTCATCTGTAAAATGAGCTGGACAAGGAAATGGCACACCATTACAGTATCCTTGCCAAGAAAACCCTGAATGTGGCCACAAAGAGTCAGACACTACTGACCAACACCAACAAAAAAATCCCTTTAAGACCTCCAGTTACAAGGAACTCCATAACTGTATGATTGAAAGTGAAATTTTTAATTATACAGTAATGGTGCTAAAAGATGTCAGCATTTTGGAATATGATGAATCAACTAGATTCTTTAAAAATATTTTGATTACTTTATAAATTCTCCTTGATTTCACATATCTAAAAAGTTTTTCAACAGTTCTTGGTTATCTTTTTTTCCTTACTGAATGATTTCTTCCCAATTGATTTCCTTCCTCTTTTTTGTTTTTAGTGGGCCTCACAATGAAAGAAGACTGTGTTATCTTACTGGATGAGGGAGCAAAAGTATTCTCCAGAGTTTGGATTATTTCTTCCTCACATCTCTATAGATCTGTTGTCCTGTTTATATTTTTAATAGTTTGTAATAATATCCATATGTATATTATAAGTATTGGATTGAAAATGTGTATAATTTGCAAGTTAGTCTCCATTTATTTTTCCTATTGTCAAAATGGGCACATTAATCCTGATAATAATTTTTTCAAATGAGATGATACCACGGAAGTATTTTGTAAACTTTAAAGTGCTCTATAAGTATGAAAATTGCTACTAATATTACCAATGCTATTGGTACTATTACTGGGATGAGGCTGAGAAACAAACAATAATGCTTTTAAGTGGACCTGGTGTAAAACAAAAGTTATCAATAAAAATTCTAAAAAGAAAAGAAAGCTATTAAGCAAAACCAACTAGAGTGTAGCCAATGGCGTATGCAATATTCTACAGCTAAACTCCCCCACTTCTGCAAAGAGGTGTATTTTTAAATTTTGTCCAGGGTCAAGATTCTTGGTTATTTTAATCACATGGCATTATTTCTTTCTAATTTTCTGTTTTTTCCATTTCCATGGTTGTGGTCATTATGTTTATTATATTCTTTCTATGAATTTATGATAGCCCATTCCCTTTGAGAAAAAGCAAAATCAGGGTCAAAACTGGTACTGAAATAGTTTGGCGTTTGCCACTGAGTTTTGTTCTTCCCTATTTTGAGGGAAGTGCCTTTAACTTGGAATCACGTAGTTAACATTGAATCAAGCACTTAATGTGGAATCAGGTAATGGTACTATGATGTTTTGATTTGTGTGTCTACACCACCAGGACACAACACCACCAGATTTCCATGATTTTCAAAATGTAGAAGAATACTTAAATACATGGCATAGCCAACTATTTCAAATGACTTTTAATTCATTTAACAATCATAGTCTGCTTACCAGGTTCAAAATACTATATCAGACACTAGGCATGACTTACAATGACTACTGGTTTTTAACTAAAGTAATTTAATAGTAATTTCTTAGAAGTGGATAGTGAAAATACTGTTAACAGCCTAAGTTCAGTCACCTTACTGATCAAGGACATTACTGAATGGTCTGACTGCACAATAGGATTTTCCTAGAGTGTGCGTCTAACAATCTCTTTATAGAGATTAGTAGTTTGACAGAATGGGCATGATACAGGCTGTTTCCAAGCCTGGATATTTACCTGACCTACTGGACCTCCTCAGGAAGGAAATAGATTCCTCTAAGGAAAGCACATGACAACAGATTAATGGCCTAGAATGTGAACTGTCGTCTTTTCAGGAGATAACCCTAAAGGAATGCAAAGTAAGCCTGCCACTGTTTTTCCTTTCTGTCAGGAGTATTTTGGTTTGTTTTCAGTTTAAATGTAAGAAATTCCATAGTATTAAGTCATTTATAAAAAAAATTAAAAAAGTTTTGACTAGTCTTAAACTAAAAATAATCACTGATGGTTTAAGCTATGGATCTTTTTCACTAAGACTAGATACGACTTGTATGAGAATAAGACAAACAAAACTCAACTATTCTAAGAAACTGCCACGGTGAAGTATAGAGAGAGCTGATCTTGGACCCAGGAAGACTTGGCTAGGTTCAGATCCTGTCTTTGAAGTATACTGGCTATGTGACCCTAGGCAGCCATTTAACTCCTTTCAGATTTCCCCACATCAATGAAATTGCTGTTCTTCATTCTCTCTTCTCCAAGGGGACCCATGACATCAGGAGGTGATGTCTTGACTTGCAAGTGAATTGGATTTGAGTCAGGCAGAGCTATGCAAAGTCATCAGCCTCACTCTGTCCTTTGGGGTCATCGAAGTCCAGTGGCAAGATATAGGTCAGGACAACGGGGGGATGGCCCTGGATGCA
>CM053622.1:482430863-482484556 GCA_028646595.1 Phalanger gymnotis | reverse complement strand
CAAGATTCACTCATTCCCCCTCACCTGCCTTCTCTTCTCTTCCTACAGAACTGCTTTTTCTTGCCACTTTTATGTGAGATAATGTACCCCATTCTATCTCTTCCTATCTCCCTCTCTCAATATATTCCTCTCTCATCCCTTATTCATCTTCAGCTCATCCTATGCCCACTCTCTCTCTCTCTGTGTATATATATATATGATATGTGTTAGTTTTCAATTGCAATTTCTTTAGTCTAAATTGGGATTTCATTTTTCTGGTACTTTTAATTCTCTTTTATTATAATTTATAGTTATGCATTTATAAATATAGCATTTTATAATTCTTTTTTATAATAATGATATTATGATATCTTTTACTTAATATGCTGCAATGTGTTTACTACCTCTTCCTCAGCACGGACGTTGTGTTGCAAATATGCTACAAAGCTTAGTCTCAAGTTGTCTGAAAAGTTGGAAAGGGCTTCAAGTCCAAACTCTTCCTTCTCCTCCTCCTACACCACCTCCTTTCTAAAAATTGCCTTTAAAATAACACCTTGGACAAATGGTCTTCCAGTTTCTGCTTGAAAGCATTCAAACTAACACGTGAGGGAGTTCAATCCATTTTTTTAAACATATCTAATGGTTACAAAGTTCCTCCTTACATTGCACTGAAATCCTTCTTCCTAGAATTTCCAGCCACACATTTTATGTCTGCCTTATGGTGCCACACAAAATAAGCCCAGTCATATTTTTACATGACAAGCCTTTAATATTGGAGTAGAGGTCATATTCTCTCTCTCTCTGTCTCTCTCTCTCTCTGTCTCTCTCTCTCTCTGTCTCTCTCTCTCTCTCTCTCTCTCTCTCTCTCTCTCTCTGTCTCTCTCTCTCGCTCTCTCTCTCTCTCCCCTGTTTTTCATTAAGCTAAACATACCTATTCCACTTCTCACTATCCTGGTTGGCCTCCTCTAGATATACTCCAACATCTGAGCAAAATTCTGAAAGACCTAATCATTTGTTCTTGACATTGTACCACTATGTTTCCAGTAGTCATGGACACTAGAGAAGTCAGTAGATACTAACTTAGAATGACTAGACAGTTTTGTAGATAAGATTCTTACTAATACAAGGATTGGACTAAATGGCTTTTCAGGTTTCTCCTAGGTGGGGAAGGATGTTAATTTGAACATTTACTCACATAAGGAGAAATCCTATAGAGGAATTCTGGAAATCTCACATAGGGCAGAATGTTAAGTTTCCTTTATAAATATAAACCCTTACACAAGACAGCAGCAGAAAGATTGGGAATGAGGCATAGGAGCAGATGCATGTACCTAACTAAAGCATGGCTGAATAAGAACCTCAACAGTAAGTGAATAACCATGGAATCCAGATTGTGCTTCTAGGGCTATAAGGAAATCATGTGCTAGATACACTCTGGAAGTTTCTTCCAGGCTGTCACTGAAGATTATGGAAATTGTATTGAATTGGGGGTCAGGAGACCTGGGTTCTAGCTCCAGCTGCCTGATCATTGTCAAATCTCTTAACCCTCTCTGGGCCTTAATTCTAGATCAATAAAATGAAGAGGACAGATAAGCTGCTCTATAAGCTCCAAACTTATTTTGTTTGTGGGGGCTGAACAAGATGTTCTATCAGGAGCTGAAAGGTGGTGGTCTAGAGCTAAATACCTTGTTGCCCCATAAACATCTTCCTACATATGTTTCTTTACTACCAACAGATATGTAATATTTCTATGAATAACAGGATTTCTTGCCTGGTTTAACTCCTTTACATTCTAATCACCTTTCTTTCCATTTCCAATGACATTCAGTAATGTATATGCCTGAATAAAATTAAATTTTCCCTCTACATTTGCCTCATTAATATTCATTCATAAGTATTATTTCCAACTAGAACATATACTAGAAAGAAGGATGAGAAGAAGCTGCTGGTCCATCTTCTCCATTCAAATTATGAACCTGTATTTTTGTACAAGATGGAATGGATGGGTTGTAATCAACACCAATGGAGGAAGAAAACATTCCAATAAGTTAATCAATAATAATCAATAATCAATCTTTTTGAAGCCTTTCACAGAATCTTTCCCCTGAAATACTCAATAACCATAACAGAAACCTTGGTCATTTCATCTCATCTTTATGCTATCTGGCTATGTCGAGATACTACCTTCTAAAATTCACTTAATATTTCTAAGTTATGTCATTGTTGTTTAATTATACAACTCACTGCTCAACCCCACCAAATGGCAAGACCTTTAGGTGCAAAGACTCTGTAGTTTTTCCTTTGTTACGACAATATCCCTGAGGACCTTGCACAGTGCCTTACATAAGGTGGGTTCTAAATGAATTTTTGTGGAATTAAACTAAAACATGTATTTTCTCTTTCTGGATGCCTTTGTACTAAATAAGACAGTAAGTGCTATCCTGCCTAAAGCTTCTCTGTATTGTAATGACATAATTATTTTTTGATGAACAACTTTTTCCCCCTTTAAAACTATAAATCTCATAGCTTAGCACTCGTTACTCAAACCTAAGCGTACAAGACTTAGCATTACAGAAAGCATTAAAACAAGTGATTTAATACTTGGATAACTAGTCCAAGTAGGTAAAATAAAGGATATGGGATTTTTTAGAAATTATATTGAACCATTGATACTTACAATGTCATTGAAGTATGCTATATTACATGAATTCCTTAAAATCAATGTTCATAACCAGGGCAACCAAATAATTATCTGCAGCTTAAATTGTAACTAAATTGAAAATCTAACTTGATGTTGAAGGTCAGAGAAATATCTCACTCTGGAATTCATAATATTGAAATTTCTAATATGTTATCTGGGACACAAGCTATCTAGCACACACTGTACTTTTCCTCCTAGTGCAGCGGATATAAAGGTTTCTTAAACTCTAAGTGAATGGAAAGAGGAAATGTACATGTTTGAATACGCTCTATTTAGTCAGCATGGCATTTGGCAGAAAGACTTCTCTCTTAATAGGCTTAAAACTGTTTTCATGAAATGTAAACTAAATTTTCTCCTTACTTTGGTATTTTGTGGTTGCTTTCCAATGCAATTTCTCTAAATGTATTACGTTTGCTGAAGTAATTTTATGCCAAGCAGAATGAAAAGAGGTTTTCTTTGTGTGGATTCTACATGTCTGATTTTAGTGTATATGTATGAGTGTATGATTTCTCTTTGACATACAGAAAAATATTCCCAATGTAAAAATCATGTTCCTTTTTGTTCCACTGGCATAATGTCCAGAAATATACCACTTGAAAACTGCTTTCTCGGAAGTTTAGTGTTATAGCAAGAAGAAAAAAGAGAAAAGTCTCCTAAAATAATAAAATTTTATTAATGAATTCCTTTTCCTCTTCATAGTTGCCTAACTGTTGTTAATAACCAGAGGGAGGAACAAATGCCCAGAAAAATTGTATATGTCTCTAAGGATCCAAGTGAATTAAAGAGAAATTCTCCTTCTTATTCCTACAAGTGCTATCACCCTTTTTTCTGCCCTACTATTGCGCCCACCCCCACTCCCCAAAATGGCTTGTCTGTGTATTGTTAGGTGCTAAAGCATGAAAACCAGATGTGTGCTACATTCTTGTTTTATTGGATCAAAGTGAGAATCCTCCAAAATTCATTTTTTAGTTATTTATCCATATGGTTTAGTCCTTCTAAAGCATACAATTTCTTCCTTCTACAGATTTTGTGGGTGTACCTATGTACTAATTATTGTGTTTTATAGAAAACTTTCATGTACTAGCTATATTCAAGGTATTTTAATAAACCAAAACAAAATATATCTACTCATATTGCTATCTAATTCCTGGCCTTCTATAGACATCTTATTTACATTTATAAAATGTGACATTTGCTTGTTATCCTCAGCATGTTTTTAAAATCTTAAAAAAAACAGATTAGGACAAACGAAAACATTACTGGAACATTAGATGTTTGATTGTTAATTTATTCCAGTGTTAGAGCTTTGAAAGGTTTGGTATTTTCTTTTGGCAGGAGGTGGGGTGGAAGGAAAAATATCTCACATTGGCTGTTAATGTATACTTAATTTCTGAAACAAAATAATGGATGGAAAAAACAATTTTATCTCTATTGTTAATTTTCAGGTTCTGTAGTCTGACTATAGCTGCTCCTACTGCTAAATTCACTATCTTGAATACAACCAGGGTACCAGAACTGTCAATGGAAGGAGTTTCATTTCCGTCACTTAAAGAAGTAGACCATAATGGCACCTTCTGTCTTGTGGATAATAAAGGAGGAGATATAATTTAAATAATTAACAACAGTGACACCCAGGTCTAAGTATCAAGTCAAATGGTGGCTATATGAAAGTATGTTCATAATTTTAAAATTAAAGATCATTAAAAGACAATGTCACATCATCCAATTAGTAGATCTTTTTGGAAAACATGAAAATACAGTTCAGTATATCATGACTCAACAAATTGATACTTTGGAACCTCCCTAGTTCTCACCCTGCATAACACCACCTTGGGGGGAAGTTGGGGAGTTTGTTCGGAAAAATTATAAAAAAAAACAACTGATAGTGTCAGTTTTCTGAAATGGTTTTTACAAAGCAATGTTAATTAAAAGAATCCTATGGGATTCATATTTGTATTACCTATTATAAAGGCCAACATATTTCCTTGGTTCCACCTCCCTCCACTACTCTAAATAACAGTTACTATTTCCTTATACCTATTAGTAAAGTCTTTGAGATTTATTTTCCACTAAGTAGTCTGAGAGCACACGGATGACTTTCTCTCTTTGGATTCTTCAGGTGTAGCATGTTACACAGGTGAAGCTCTTGATCTTTGTGGGATCTTGGATGAAGGGACTGACTCCATCACACATAAAATTCCCTTCAGTAAGTCAAGAAAAGAACTTAAACAATAGGTGTGTTTCGTTTAATCCTGTTATCAAGAAATAAACTACCTAGGACCTGTAAACATAGCTACCCTTTACTGCTAAAGAAGAGCTTTGTGGAACCCAAGTTAGAAGGAAAGGTTTTTCTCCAGTTCATAATATATAATACAATCAGGTGATTTATTGTGTTTAATCAACACCACAGTATGTGTTTTTCCTGAGAGGAAGAGCTTCAGTGTATATTTACTTAAAGCTTTTAATATGCAGTTCCTTCCCTTTTAATTGATGCCTTCCCAGCTAAAATTAGCCAGTGAAGATAAAATATTGTTTTTTTAAATCTTCATAGTCTCAATATTTCAGTTGTAATAGTACTTTAAAATAATCATACTTGCATTTCTCTGAAAGATGAACAGACCTCAGGGGGCCAGCCTTGCTTGGTCTTTCTACTCAAAAATATTCTATTCCAATTTGGAAACTTAGAATCTAGGTATAGAGCTGGAGTTTGGGTGAGGTAAACTGATGTTGAACCTAGAGTCAAACATTTTCTGACTTATTACATGATTAAATTAAGATCTAACCTGAAGACACTTGGGCAATGAAACTCAAGAAACCTAGTTTTAAGGAATGTAACCAATGTCATTTGAACATAGAGTGAGGGGTTCCATGAGCCTTAGAATCTTGGAGGTTTTCTCCTGAAATGACATGATTTTTCACTCTCAGGCACGCAGTGAGAACAGAAAAAATTTTTCCTGAGTGAAGTAAATGTCCCAAGGCTAGATTTTTATCTCTTTATCTATGTCTACCATGCTCTCATGCTAAAAACAAAACAAGAAAAGAAAAAGGTTGACATACAAAATTCTAGAAATCACTTACACATACACAAACACGGAAATAATAAGCAATCGTGTACTTCCTACAAGATCCATTCTTGTGTAACATTTAGAAAGTGCCAAAAACCATGCTAATCCCAATCAGGTAACACAGGTGAGGAGAAAACCTTCACCTGCCTGCCAATGAAATAAGGAGTAAAGGGTTTTATTCCCATGACATTTTCTGGCTCAGGATGCACGACACTAACCTTCAACTTGTCATAGCGCTCACTCAAAGCTGCCACCTGATGATCTCGGTGTCGCCCAACAAGTTTACATAAGGCACAGATTAGCTGGTCATCTGTCACACAGTACATATTCACCTTCTCATCCTCATGCTCTAGGCACATCAATCCTCTAATGTGAGAGTCCGGAATTGGCTCAATGAGACGGTGGCCCGTGAAGGGCTTCTTATTCGGGTGAGTTGCTTTCAGACACTCCTCACAGTAGGACACTTCACAAGTGACACAGGTTTTCACAGCATCCTGGGCAGGGTCCTGGTCACAGAACTGACAGAGGACCTTCTCGCTGGAGGTCATGGCGTTGCTATCGAAGGCCCGCTCTCGGCGGGTCTCACTGGGAGAGTTGGGCCCACTCACGGAAGCCTTCTGAAACCTGTCGATAATGTTTTGCAGGGTGACGTTACGCTTGAGTCCCTCTAGACCTCTCTGGCTGAGGGTGATGACATAACGACAAGTAGGGCACTGGAAGGCAGTGATGGATTCCACAGATTCGTTGGTGGCGCAGTGGGAGACTAAGATGCGATGTGCGCAGTTGAAACAGAGGCTATGGGCACAGGGCAGCAGTAGCGGGTCTTCAAACAGCTCCAGACAGATAGGGCAGGTCAGTTCCGACTCCAAGGTTTCCATCTTCAAGCAAAGCTTTCCTGTGTCGTCAGCGAAATCCAGGGAAGCTGATCAGCTATCTGGAAAACACGATGTAAAATTCGATTAGGCAAGAGAAAGCACGAGGGGTCGGTCACGAGGGTGGGGGCTGTCAACTTTTGCTGCCTCTCACAATGCTTCCAAATGACCCTGTTATAGAACTGCCTGAAGTTCTGATTTAGGAGATACATCCATCGACTGATTTTGCTTCTCTTCCTATTTGGTTAAATGAAAAAACATATATACCTATCTTAATGATGGTATCTCTCTATGACACTTCCCCCTCCCTTCAGAACCCAGTGATTTCTTAACAACTTGAATACTGAAATGGGAAAGCCCAAATAGATGAGCAATCAAAGCTCATAATAGAGTTATAAAAGGGTTTCTTAACCAGGCTCCACGAACTTTTCTAGAAAAATACATTGTTAACTGTACTTCGATATAATTGGTTTCCTTTGTAATCCGTACATGTTTTAGGCACTTTAAAACATTCCTCTGAAGAAGGGGTCCAAAGGTTTTACTAGACTGACAAAAAAGTCCATCCATGATACAAATTAAGTTAAGCACCTTTACTCAATTAATAGTTACTTCAACAGCAACCACTTTAATACTTTGGCTCAAAATTCAGAACTGGAGAAATGAGCCAACCTGTTACAGATAATTTCAGAACCCTTTATGTCTATGGTTTATCATCCATGAATATTCATTTTAGCACATATGTATTTAATGATATTTTATTCAACAGTGTAGCACAGGTGGCTGAATTAAAAAGACAGATATTTTTCCTTAATGTACACAGACATAAAAAATCAATACATACATATATCGGTGATTGAAGTTACAGTTGGCAATACCAACTTTCCAACTTTCAAAATATTCAACCTGAATAAACTACATGGAGTTTCACAATGATAAATGGAGAAAACAGAAGCATCTTTCACAGTTTGTTCCCCCCATCCCCCAATCCTCATAGGTACAAGTTGAAAGGGTGATCAGTCAAAACCTTTTTTTAAAAAAAAACTGGCCTTAGCTGATCAGGAACCTTGACATTCCAAGGATCTGTGATTTTAAGATAGTAAGCATGCTGCTGTGCATATGTGAAAGTACCCATCTTCCCCCATAACCAAAATGACACTTGATTCCTTCCTGTCTGTGTGAATTATAAGAAGTGGTTGCTGAGGGCAAGTTGCCTTCCCTGAAGCTCTCCCTTCCTAAAACTCTCCCATCAAGAGCTCGTCATTGTCATGAGCTGACAGGCCAGTGGAGCAGAAGCAAAGGACTCAGCCCCACACTCACAGGGCTGTACTTCCACAGTACAATCATTTTCAACTCAGGACAGCTTCAGAAGGCACAGCTGCACACTCCATTCACTATAAAGTCGTTGTCTGGTAGTGTGAACCCTTGCCGCCCTCCCTCCTTTTCCCCACCACTCACCCCCATGTAAAAAAGAAGAGGGAAAAAAATCCACACACCAATCTTGGTTCATTAAGGGTGAAGAGAGCCTTACGCTCATTAGCAAGCTTGGGAACCAGATCTCTTTAAACCCTCTCTGTTGCGCTACAATTAACGGGGGCTGCAGTAACAGTGACAGGAATGTTATGTACAGCCCACTGCAGTCTGCAAGAGAATAGTACAGTTCACCAAATGGACACCAGGTTCAAATCACCCGCTATGGTTTATTCAGGCTGGCTTTGTGGGAAGGCCAGCAAAACTTCTGATCTAAAGCTATGTTTAGCAATTCAAACAATACGCCTTTTTGTATTCACCCTTCCATTTATTTGCAAAATTAGCAATTTCTCTAAGGCAGTGACCCATTCTCAAATAGCAACACTTGGAATTAACCATATGCTGCTCTTGCTTAAAAATTAGGCTTATCCTGCCATGGACTAAACTATAACTGGTCATCAAATACATCAACTATGTGTTATGACTATTAAAAATTAAAACCAATTAGTAGAACATAAACCCGGTCTTTTATTTTACATCAGTTATAATATTACAGTAAAAAATAAAGTGATAGGAGCACAACTGCTGAGAAGTTGAAAAGGGTAGAACTCTCTCCTCCCAACTCCTTTTCCACCCTGTTCTAATGGAAAATGTTCTTCAGTCAAATCTGTTGTTAGAAACTAAACATAACATCTCAGGTCCCAACCCACCGCTTATGATATGAGGTAAAGACTTTAAAGCAGGAGAGAAGGATGAAGTTTTAAATTAGATATGGAAACAGAATGTCGAGAGTCAGAAGGATGTCAGAGAGCATCTTTTCTTATCCATTCTGAAGAGAGTTCTGTAGATAACATTCCTAAGAAGTGGTCGAAGTGCTTGAAGACCTGCTGAAAGGCAATTGGATTTTGGAAAGCTTTCACGATTAGGAAGTTTTAATGAGAAAGAAAGACACGCACACGCACACACACACACACACACAGAGAGAGAGAGAGAGAGAGATCACAAGAGCACGTGCCCTTTGGCACTCTGATGAAGCCTATGGACCTCTTCTTCAGAACAAAGTTTTAAAACGTATAAAAATAAAATATATACATTTACAAAGGAAAGCAATTGTACTGAAATAAAGCAATTAAAAAAAAGCTCATGGACCTCAGGTTAAGAACTGCTGATGAAATCTATCTCTCTGCAACCCATTACTCTCAGTTCTCTGAGGTGAAATAGGGTAAATCTATTCCCTCTTCCACTGGGCAGGACTTCTTCCCTCAAGTCTTTTCTTCTCTAATCTAAACATTCATAGTTCCTGCAACCTATATTCATATGGAATGATCTCGCCATACAGGTTGCCCTGATGTGGAATTACTGAATGGATGTTGCCTCAGACAAACTTAGACATGGGAAAGACTTTAGCTAAAAAAGGCCAAGGTGTCCCACTGCATCCAGTGACCAGTCTTAACCTATGTCTTGCCACTGGACTCTGATGACTCTGGAGGAGAGAGTAAGGCTGATGATTTTGCACAACCCTGCCTCACTTAAATCCAATTCACCTGCAAGTCAAGACATCCCCCTCCTGATGTCTTCTTTGAGCAAAGGACTGACAACAACAACATCAGTATCCCATGAGGATGTGCTCCAGCTTACTGATGTCATTTCTGAAATGTAGCATCAAAAAGTGAATACAGTTTTCCAGATGTGGTCTTATTAGAGCAAAATACAAGACTATCATTTCCCTACACTGATCTTATTCACTGTGCATAGAAAGTATGGATTTATCTCTACATTGAATTTCATGAGTTATTCCACTTTAGAGATTATTTGTGGGGCAGCTAAATGGCGGAGTAGATAGAGCACCAGGTCTGCAGTCAGGAAGGCTCATCTTCCTGAATTTAAATTTGGCCTCAGATACTTATTAGCTGTGTGACCCTGGGCAAGTCACTTAATCCTGTTTTCCTCAGTTTCCCCATCTGTAAAATGAGCTGGAGAAGGAAATGGCAAATTACTCCAGTATCTTTGCCAAGAAAATGCTAAGTGGGGCCATGAGGAGTCAGATAAGACTGAAAAATGACTGAAGAGATATTGGTATGTTCATAAACAATAATTCACATTTGTATACTATGATAAGATTTTCAAGTCACTGTGCTCAGAACAAGTAGGAAAAGTGATTATTTCCCCCATTTTGCAGATGAAGAAACTGAGGCTTAGAGAGGTTAAGTGATTTCTCCCCTCCCCCCTCCCAAGATCATGCTAATAAATGTCAGAATTTAAACTGGTCTGATTTTGAAGCCAGGGCTCTTGCTTTTTCTGTTAGATTACAATGCCTAGTCCCCCAATATTTCCAATTGAAACAAATAGAAAACACCTGTTTTCAAAGAATAAAATGAAAGTTAAAAGTACTATTAGTTAGAATTTCTAATCAGAAAGGAGTAGGTAGTGGAAGTGTTTTCATTGCCAATTTTGTAGGGGTCATTCAAGGAAGAATGACTTCCAAAGATCTCTTTAGGATGTCAAATCTTCCAAATGAAAAGCGAAAAAAAAGCCAGCCAATTGTACCTTGCACATAGTAGGTCTTGGCTGAATTTTTAAAATCTGCACATTGCCAAACACTGAGATATCTGGAACTACTGTTGGCTGATCTTTTTTTTTTAACCTATCATCTATTTTTCTGACTGAATCGTACTATCAGTAACAATTTTGTTGATTACTCACTAATACAACCCAGGCTGTCTTTTGTGGAAATACAGAAAAATATTTCAAATTCTCACTATTTGTATTCAGCATCTTTTAGCTACTTGAGTTTTCTGACTGTTAATTTTAAAATAATTTTAAGTTTCAGGGATCTACAAAACACAATTTTAGCTGTTTTCTCTGCTTGTGAGGCTGTTAGGCACCAAAACTTTAAGGCGCCGATCCCTTAAAGTTTTCCCATACAAAAATGCTTTCCCTTGAGGAAAAAACATGTGCAATCAGGTGGTTTTTTTTCCTCTTTATTTTAAACTCTGGGAAGTTATTTTCTATGCTTCCAAGAGGAAAATAGGATTCTCGGTCCTCACTACAATGGGAGGAAATTACACCTGCATCTCATTGTTAGGAAGTTCTCTACTTCACATTTTTATGAATGAGCACCAAGATCTTAAGGTTAATTTATGTGCCTTGTTCTTCATTTTTAAAGAGGATTCAAGAAATCATAACACTATATATAAAATCAGTAATATGGAAGAGCTCACAGTTTGCTGCTTTAGCATGCTTAGTCATGTTCCTGTACACTTGTTACACACACAGGGATGTCTAGGGGTGCCTAAAAAATAAACTATTTCAAATGAAGTTCTGGGAAGTCAAAAGAATTCTGCCTGCTTTAATTGTTTCTATCCCAGCACTTACAGAGTTTGGTACATAGTAAGTGCTTAAGAAATGCTTTTTTGTTCATCAATTCATTCACCCATAAACTGTGTGCCCCTGGGCAAGTGATTTTACTTCTCTAGGCTTCAGTTCCTTCATCTATAAAATAAAAGGGGTAGGCGAGTAAACAAATGTTCACTAAAGCTGCTACCAGCAGTAACATTCTATGATTCCATAAAAATAGATGCATCCATGGGCATAAGCTAAGGAGACAATATCTGTCGGGGATTTCCTCTTGCATCTTAAGTATAGGGTTCATTCGTTTATCTGTGAATTTACTAAAAACCTTAAAGGGTAGGATCATGATAATTGATATTATCGGGGAATAGTTTCTGACCTCAGGAAAGCAGGAATTACAATATAATTGGTTATAAACAACATTATTATATGAAATAATTTGAGAATGGCTGCAAGGCAATGTATATACCAATGTATTACAGTAATATACGGAATGAAAAGAAGAAATGAACATTACCGAGAAAGATCATATTTGGGCACCTAGCACAATGTCTTTTTTATCACATCTTAAATATATCAGGTGCTCAATAAATTTTAATTCATTTGGTTTGATAGAGAGCATCTCTGTCTGAAAGTACACAAGATTTGGAGTCAGAAGATTGCTCTGGTTACTTTAATATCTGTGTAATCTCTAAGCAAATCACTTCATCTCCCCAGGACTCAGTTTTCTCATCTATAAAATGAAGAGGTTAGACAAAAATCATCTTTGATATTCCTTCTGGCTCTAACAGCTATGACTATGGTTTTTTGTTTGTTTTTTAATAGTGTTTTTAAGGAAAGACTTCATATAAAAATTAATCTTTTGTTGGGCATTAAATGAAGTATAGGATCCAGATTAAAAGAAGATAACATGAGTCAAGGACCAGAGACCAATATGAGCCACGAGATGTAAAGGATATGGTCAAGAGACCAGCCCAACTACAAAAAAAAAAAAGCTTAGCTAGGTAACAGGAAGAGAAAAGCTCGGATATATTATTGAAAGGCTTTAAATTCCAGTCTGAGGAATTTGGGTTTGATGTGATTAAGAAACAGGGAGCCATTGTAGGTTCTTGTGCAGGGTGATATGATGAAGCCATGTTTCAGAAAGATTATTCTGACAATCGTAGGTCAGTTTACTTCCACTATCATTCCAGATTCCCTTAGACAACTGTTCTCTAGCTCAGCTCCAAGTCAGGTAGTAAGAGTAATTCACTTTTCATAAAAAACAGTTTTATGTGTTAATACAATTATACTAGTAATTATAACTGTAGAATTTAATGCTCTGATCTAGTGATTGTATGGAGTTTGAGTTTTGATAAGAGGAAATTAAATACTTAATGGTTCTTTCCAATTTTATTCAGTAATCCCACAGGTTATGCAAATTTCATTAACTTCATTTTTAATGGGACTTCTTAAGATATACTCTAGCTATATACAATGCTATACTGCACTATACCATGTTTTGTTATACTATAAGATATACTATGTTCTTAACCTGGGGACCACAGATCCCCAAGAGTCTGTGGATATATTTCTAGGCATCTATGAACTAAGATGAGAAAAAATAACATCTTCATTTTCATTAAACTTTGGTTTCCTTTGAAATCCTTTGTATCTTATTTTATTCATTTAAAAACATTGTTCTTGAGGCTTCACTGGACTGCCAAAGGGGTCCTTGACAACAAAAATATTAAGAACCCCTGCTTTAAGTGTAGAGGTGTTTTTTTTCCTTTTTTTGTTTTGTTGTTGTTTTACACAGAGCAGAGACATAAAGGCCACACAGTTGCTTTAAAGACATTTCCCCAAAGACTTAAAATGGTAAACCAAGCTGGCTGTATTCTCTTCATCTTCCAGACTTTCTATCCCATTTTTCCAAGTTCCCACTTAACATCCTGGTAGGTGATACCTGTTTTACAGATAAATAAACTTTATCAAAATAAACCAGCAAAAGTACTTAGTTGTGATGCTGCTGACACGAGATCTTGGTAAACTGAGACTGTGCTGCTTTGACTACTGGAACAAGAGCAGAGTCCTTCTAGTCCAACAACCCCATTGTACAAATGAGGAAACTGAGACCCAGAGAATTTAAGTGATTTGCCCAAGGTCAAACAGGTGGCAGGGCTAGGATAAGATCCCAAGTCCCCTGACTTCAGAACCAGAACTCTTTCCACCATCCTCAAAACAATCATCTGAACCTGGCAAAACAGCTATTCATTTCTAAGAAAAAAAATGGATATGATGGGACTTCAGATACCATATACTGAGTGTCTGCCAGATACAAAGCATTGGACTACTCACATAAGCTAAATTGTTTGGAAACTGAACCTAACCAACCTCTTGACATATAAAGTATGATGCATTTAAAAAAATCCTCCTGACAGAGCATTTGAAAAACAGCTTGAAACTCTGACATACTGAGACACAACTCTTCTATGACACAGCTAACTTCTATCCCAAGATAGTTCTATTCATAAGGAGGTAAAAAGTGCTAAAGAGACACAAAGATGAAAAGGGGCATGCTGTAAGATTATTTGTATTGGTACTGTCAACTAGGATCCAACATGAGGTAATGTTTGGCCTAATATTGGATTTTTTTAAAAAGTAGGACAACAGCATTCAAAGAATCTCTGCCCCCACCACCGAGCACCATTTAATCCACTTGTTTGCCTCCAGAGAGAAGTGTGCCTAAACTGTTCCAGATAAATGGTATCTATCTTATTCATAGGACAAGTCTACCTGACTGCAATATGGTTAGGGGTTTGGCCAGTGGTTTCCATTAGAAGAGAGAAATCTCAGCTGAGGAAACTCCTTTGATCAAACCAGGTCATTACTTTCTCTGCAATTCAGAGATTGAGAGACATGCCTATATTACTGAGAGGTTGTAACTTGCCCAGACTCCCACAAACAGAACGTATTAAAAGTTTAGACTTGAACCAAAGTCATCCGGATTCCAGGTCTGGCTTTTTAGCCATTTTGTAGTGATTGCTCTCACTATGTGATGCCAATACAAGCTGTAATTCTAATATTTCAGTAACAAAAAAAGAATTTTAGGAAGAGAGTTTGCTTTGACTACTCAGTTCATTTAAGACAGCCAAACTGGCAGCCTTCAAGGACACAGCCCCAGCAACACCTGGGTGGGCTCTGTTCTCAGTTCTACTTACAACCTCAGAGAAGCCATCCTACTTATTTGGGCTTCAGTTCCCTCAAATGGAAAATGAGAGGGATGTACTAGATAATCTTCCAGATTTAACATTCGATAGTCTGTGATCTCCTTGAAAGTAAGGTCCACAGTCTGCCTCAGCAGTTCATTTACTTTTATTCTTCACCTCACATCAATGCTGGGGAAATATCTAAACCTTTATAGCCCTGGAATGAGATATAAGCCAGAAGAACTAATTAGGAGGCCTTCATAGTGTAGTTGAAAGGATGTCTAGCTTTAGCCACAAACTAGCTGTGCTCAGTTCCCAATAAACAGCAGACATTTAAATATTTATTGAATTGTGACCTTAGGTCAACTTGTTTCACCTAACTCGGTTCCTCACCTGTAAAATGAGTAGGGTTAAACCAGATGCTCTTTAGGGGTTGTGTCTTGTTCTAAAAAGCTATAGTTAGAGGAATCTATCCCAACAATTCAACAGGCTGAGTTCAGAGGAAGATTGTCTCGGTTAGGTTCCCAAGGACATGAAACATCTTACTTCTATGGTTGATACCTGAAGTAGTCAGAGACTTTGACTTCCTGGGATCAAATGTAACCTATCAATACAATTCATCCTTCTTGTTATAGAACTGTTACCGCCCTCAGCCCCCAGTGCCCAGTAATTTCTACACATCCACAATTCCACAATTTTACTTTTCTTAGTGGCTACTAATAACTCACATCGACATACTGACATTTTACAACACATTTTCCTCATAACAACCCTGAAGGGTAGACAGTGTAGGAATTAATTTACAGCTGGGGGAACTGAGGATCAGAGAAGTTAACTAACTAGTTTATAGGCAAACAAGCCATGTCAGAACCAGAATTCAGAATTGGTCCTCTAACTTCAGTGCTCTTTCAACTATCTCACCATTAGTTATTTTGCCCCGATTTTAGATATCAAAGTGAAATTGATCAATGTACCAGGTGCTGTACAAAAAGACATTGGATTTGGAGACAGAAGAACTGGGCAAATCATGTAACTTCTCAGATTCTTACTTTCCTTATCTAATAAATAGGGATAAAAAACACACAATATTGAGATACTCAAAATGAGATTATGTATGAAAAGGTATTTTGTTACTATAAAGCTTTAAGTAAATATAACTGATTATCAATAATAAGGATAATTATCAGCTGTATTAAAATTGTCAATAGCTAATCCTGGGAAGACTTCCCCAACTATCCAGTTTACTCTCAAGCTTTCTGCTTCTACTTTTTTGCCACCATATGCTTCAAAAATGGGGGGGGGGGGATTGAGTATTAATGAGCTCCAGCAAAATATAATTAAAGACAGCAAAAATTTGTAGGTTATCAAGCCAAATATTAAGAGTTTTTCTTTTCTTTAAAGGAAAATACTTTTAAAACTTTTGTAAATTTTACCAGCAATATTATTCTTTCGCTGCCTCCTGTACCTCTACCAATGTAGATGGGCAAGCGTTTAGCATCAAAAGTATCTTATAGAAAGGAACGTATGTGCTAACATCATAATGATAAATTTCAGAGTTAATCTAAGTGTTGTACAATTAGATTCACTAGATTAGTTACAAATTTGTATTATTCACCCTACTGTACTCTTTGTTAGGATGGATAATTGAGTGCTAATTTACTAATAAAATAGGTATTGCTGTTTCAATTTCCTGTGGTGTGACTATGCACATTAAAGAAATTGTGGTAGGAATATTCTTCCCTTTCCCCCCTTCCCCATCCCATGGTCTTTGGAACTCCCTTGCTATCCTAGTTTAACAAAAATTTATCTCTCAGGGAATAGGGAAAGCTCTTGACATCTCTCTCAATATGTGCATGGCAGGCATGAACAGGTCTTAGAAAGCTATGGGCTAGCTAGTTACGCTCAAGGTCTAAGATGTGAGATGGCATCTACTCATTTTCTCATCTCAAAAAGGCTTCTGTGTCTCTCCCTTGCATCCAAGGTGGAGGAAAAGTATAATAGACAGAAATCCAATTACATACACATATACACACACACATACTCAAAACTTGAAGTTGAATCTATTATGAATTTTCTGTAGATTTATTCTTTTTGAAAACATAAACCATAACACAAACATTGAGCATCTGTATATTCTACGGTGGTACAATTTAGCCTTGGATTAAACCATGCACTGAACAAAACCTAAAATACCATTTTAAAGGGTATTAACACCTACCTAAAAGGAGAACAGATAAGCCAGTAAATGTTGAACTGAAAAGGAAAGTAGAAAGGAGGATCCATTTGCTTGAGTTTAAAGACACTAATTTAGGCACAGACTGATGCCACAGACAAGTTTATTTTCTGGCTCAAACTAGACAGCAGTCAAAAAAGCAAGTAGATAAAATGTATTATTATAGAAATGGGAGAAATAACTTACTCTATAGAAATTAAAGATGGGAGGAAAAAAATCATGAACTATCTATGCCATTCTATCTGTGGCTCAACTTCAACTTTTAACTCCTCATTACAATATAAACCATGAAATCAATATCAGCTTATTTTATGTTTCATCAGACAGTTGAAAAAATTATTTTTCAGAAGATTTCCACAATGTATCTAAAGTTTAAGGGACTCATTTTCACTGAAACTAACAACTAGAATGATCAGAAGCTAAAGAGTCCTAATGCCCCCAAATTTAAAGAATGCATTAGAGAAGAAGCATTGGGTGGGGGTGGGGAGTAGGGAGCCAGATCTGGAGTCAGGATGACATCGGTTCAAGCCCCAATTTGACACATAATGTCTGTGTGAATGACTCTGGCCAAGTCACTGAACCTTTTAGCACTCCAGGCGATAAGTAATGTAAGGCTATAGCCTAACATTAAGAGAAGGTGAAATGAGCATTGGTAGATGGGAGTTTCCTCAATAAGCTTTTCCTACACCAATAAAATCACATTCCAGGGACCTACATAAGATAATTAGGTTAATAATTATCTCCTATTTCATTTGTAGTCTAAGGACAGCTTACGTTGAAATTTTAGAATGCACGATTCAAAATGGAAGATAATTTAAAGACACGCAGACATCTAATTTCATAAAATACACATTTGGTGAAGATGTGCAAATTGAAAGTAACAGATTGTACAGCTCTTTTTCTACCACCTCAAACACACTGTGCATAAAATACTTGCCCTTTAATAAAACAATAGCATGCCATTCAAAAACATCCCATACCTGCTAACTGTGTAATTTGAATTATCAATGAATGAAGGTTTAATATTTAAAAAAAAAAATTTGAAAGTAAAGATGATATATTTGGAGGGCACAAACACAACTTTATCATTTAGGAAAAATGGAAGGTCACATATTGAAGGTTTTTTTTCATACTAAAGCATAGGGCTTATAATGATCAAACAGAATCTAACCTTTTTGGGTTCATTTTATGTTCTTTCAGGACAAGCAAAAATTATACATTTGGAAACAAAAAAAAGCACCATCATTTCCTTGAGAAACAACTCCATTGTACTAGATCTGCCAAATAGCGAAGGAAACTTGTTATAAAAGCCTTCAGAAAGACAATATGTTCCATTACAAGACTGAGCAAAACAACATAGAACACTTTTAAATGCTGTCTTCTTTAGGTATTTTACTTTCAACATTTAAAAACTTAGAGAAATACCAACTCAAATACGCACCGATGGATTTCGACCTGGTTCTTTTTGATGAAACATTGCTGTAGATAGACCACGGCGACCCACTCAAAAGATACGGAGGGCCAAAGGCACCAGATGGTAGCAGCGCCTGTGATCCCAGTAATCCTGGGGCAGCCCTGTGTCTGTAACTGTGAGACAGTCAACACTGAAACACAACAGGAAAATCTGCCCTACAATTCCAGGAAAGCCAGCTCCACCTAATCACCTCCGCCAGAGTTTAAGAATTAAAAATCCCTCAGCATTCCCATTGCCTTTTCCACTGACCCCTGCTGTGGATTATCTCCTTTCTCTCTCAACTTTCAACCAAAACTGAGTAGGGGGAGAAAAAAAAGAGACATGGGTCAGGAACTTTGGCAGAGCATCCCTGTGACTTATCCAGCAATGATGGCTGCTAAGAGAGACTTTGAACTCTGCTATCCAGTGCTTGAAGGAACAGGAGCTCAGCCTACTGTGTAATTAAGCCGGGGCTGAGTAATGAACAAGAGTATCCCTACGAGTGTAACAGGAGACTGGCCTGAGCTGACAAAAGCTGCTCCCTAAGGTGAACAGTGCAACACTTTCCCTGGCTGCCGATTAGGGGTCATTCAGGGCAAATGCAAACGAATGCTACCTTAGATATGCTTTGGTTGATGCTTTGAGGATTGATTCAGATTCTCATTCTCTCTCTCTCTCTCTCTCTCTCTCTCTCTCTCTCTCTCTCTCTCTCTCTCTCTCTCTCTCTCTCTCTCTCTCCCTCTCCCTCTCCCTCTCCCTCTCCCTCTTCTTGCCCCCACACCCTCTCTCTCTCAAAGTTCACCTCAGAATCAAACCTTGGCATAAAGTCACTTAAAAGTCTTAACAGCTGGACTGATACAGCTTTACAGGAGAGAACTGTCTACCTTATAATGATAATAAAGAAATGAACTGATGTTCTGCTGCCCCTCCTTTCCAAAATTCAAGGTCAAGTTCTGAATCATCTTCCTGGAGCATATTAAAAATATAATATTAAATATTAAAAATATTTTTAAAATTTAAAAATACAAATACCAAATATCAAATGGAAAAAAGTGATGAGAATCCCAAAGCTGAGACTTTAGGGTGGCTGAGAGAAGAAACAGAGAAAAGAAGTAACTAAGAAAAAATGTTTTTTTTCGCCCAATAGGGAATGAATGCTGAAGCACATTTATGATATATAGAGATCTGGTGCAAACTGCAGGGTTTTTTTCCCCAAGGATATGGGATATATCTATGCAAGACAAGAAATTGCAACCAATCTAATCACCAGGAAAGTGTTTTAAAAGAAAGCTTAGCATAAACCTGAGTGATTCAGTGTAGGCACCAGACATTTGGACTCCAACAAAGGTGTTAAAAAAAAATTCTTGTTAAAGTGGAAACAGCAGGAAAGAATTGCTTCCTTGTGTTCTCCGGATTTCGTGTTGCAATGCCTTCTTTCATGCCATTGCAACACTGCCCAATGAAACACACTTCAGATGTTTGGACATCAAGATGAAAACATACATTTCCTTGGCTCTGTGGCCTACAAGTGAGCTTGCGTTTCATTCTTTTAGCAACAAACAAATGGAGTGATTAATTTCCCATATGTAAAACTTCTTTGAAAAAAAAAGAGGGACTCAAAAGAGGTATACATCAACATGTAGTAATTATGAAGTACCTTTCATCAAGGGATCTCAAAGCATTATTTTTGTTATGAGCCATTTAAATTGCCAATATGTCTACTGGGCATTCCAGACTAAGTGGATGTACATTTTGGCACTGCAATGGGAAAATGAGACTGGAAACATGCCACCATAAAATAAAAGCATTACTCCACTCCCAATTTATGTGTGCACGGTTGTTGTTATTGTCCTTCAGTCGTTTCAGTCATGTCTGACTCTTCATGACCCCGTTTGGGGTTTTCTTAGCAGAAATACTGGAGGACTTTGCCATTTCCTTCTCTAGTTCATTTTATACATGAGGAAACTGAAGTAAACAGGGTTAAGTGCCCAGAGTCACACAACTAGTAAGTGTCTGAGGCCACATTTGAACTCAGAAAGATTAAGACTCCAGACCCAGCACTCTATCTTAAATGTCCATATGAGTGTATAGATATTTTATCGAATGCTTTTCTGGGTACCATAATCTGGTAGCTCATATATACTAATTAATCATTATGGGTGGACCACAAATATTTCTCATCCCAACATTTATATAATTTATTTGAGGAATAAAGTTTCAGTCCAGTTTCAATGAAGACTACAATGATATAGATACAGATATATTTCCCATTGAAAATATTGCCACTGATTGAAGCCAGAGTAGCTTAGATTTGGACAATATTGCCTCTTAACCCATCTCTGTACCTCAGTTTCTCCAAATGGGGATAATAAAAGCATCTACTTCACAGAATTGTGAGGATCGAATGAGATAATATTTGTAAAGCATTTAGCACAGCTGCTGACATATAGTAGAGTGCTTAATAAATGTTTATTCCCATTTCTTCCCTTTCTTTCCTCCATTACCTGACTTGAAAACATTAGCAGTCAATGACAATCACACCAGATCTGGCTGCCAAGAAATGTAAAAGGCTGGGGGGTGGGCAGGAGAGAGGGTGTATTAGAAGATCTGTTCCAGCTCTAAATCTATGTTCCTATACAGATCCCTGCTAAATCATTTGTGGGCTTGAAGGTGTTAGCACTGTATTCCCCTGAGCTTCCCACCCCATTTCCATCACTGAATAAGTTTTCCTCCAAGTGACAGAGTCACAGGACTGAAACATGATTTTCCTTTATCGCTATCTATACATCCTGATATTATGTGATACTATTCATCCTCATTTTGCATCGCTGCTGACAGTACAGAAATTCTTCTAATTTCTCTTCCTATGGAAGAGCATAAATATAGTCTTCTTGAAAGTAGCATCCCTTAAATATTTGATCAATTTTATCTGGAAATTAGCAACATGTCATAAACAAGTTACATTTGCTGAGCCAAAAACATATGGCTATGTGTTTGAAGAGCCAGAATCTCAACATCTCAGAAGGAGACTTGTGTACCTAGAATTTCTTCCTGGTTTACCTTACTAAATAAGACTCTAGGGGTCAGATAAAGGTATGTGGATTTCAAAACCGTCGGACTGTTTTCTCTTTCTTCTTCCTTCCTGGTACATCGGGAGACCTTGGCTCAATAAAAGCCATTGATGGTAAAAATGGTATATTTTGCTGATATTCTCTGGAGACTAACAAGACCTCAACTCAGCACCAAAATACATAGGATTCTTTTGACTCACCACAGTAACAATTACACTGCATGGTGCATGACTCCATAGCACAAATAGATTGTGAAACACACTATCTAATATTATATTTCTCTTTCTCAAAGGAAAACAGTTTCATTCTTGATTTTAAAGTCAGACACCAACTCCCCTAGCTTACAATACAGAGTACTTCTGATCATGAAAAAATGGAAAAACTAAGTCCTGCCCCCAACTCTTGGTTAACTACTATAATGGACATGCTTTTAAAATTCCTCTGTGATCATTGGAGCTGTACACTCAGTGACTGAAGTTTTCTGGTTGTTTTTTTTTTAGGCCTCAGAAAGAGGAGTCATTCTTTTGTTCTAAATTGTTATTGTAAAAGCATCAAATTCTGGTTTGGCCACATGAAAGAAAAGAATGATGGGAACACTGGTAGCAGAAAGGATGCCAGCACTTACATAGGAAAACAGGATGTGGAGACTAGCACAGTAAATGTGCATCTGCACAGAAAATGGGCCATGACATTTCTCTGGAGATATTCAGGAAGAAGTATTTGTATCTATGTCATGATAGTCTCAATATAATGGTCCACAGTTTTCTAGCCAATAACAAATCTTTCAATTGGGGGTACTAATATTACATTATGCTCATCCGAAAGAAAGCAGTTTGTGTAACAAAATAACTATACAAATTAAACTAAGATTATACTAAATCTAATTTCAGTCTGAGATACTATTTAAGAAACTCCCTTACCTCCTTTGTTTTCATTACTAGACAAAATAGGAAGATTTTGTATTTAATTAAGCACTTAGCAAACACAGAACAATTTAATTCTGGAGGAGTTTTTTTGGTTTGTTTTTAATGAGAACTGCCTTTCTGTTTATAGTTACTCACTTCAACTTACATTTTAAAAAAATGTAGAGATACCGAGAACTCTTCAATGAATTATGTGATCCTTTTGTAATCTAATTCACACAACCAATTGAACCTAACCAATACTAATAGGGACTGATTTTGTCAAGCCCTACCCAGTTATTAGTGTACTAAGTGTATAGAGATTATACATGTATATGGTGTGTGCGTATGAATGTGTGTATATCTGTATATTTATGAATATACAAATGCTCATCGTGCAACTAGTATAATGTTATGTTTTATAAGGCATTATCTGAAATGCCTAGTTTAGCTCATAACAAATATAGTACTCATTTATTAAGCTGAAAAAATTGAAATCCTAAGTTTTCTGTTCTTATAGCATTTTTTCTTTCGACTTAGATTATTCACTCAACCACTCACTCATATCTTTGCCATATCTCTTCCTAGACACACTTCATCTCTCCTCTCCCTTGATAATCTGTCATATCAATTTCAGTTTTCTCTTTAGCGTAGACCTCCATACTTTTCCAGTGCTTCATCATGGGAGATGTAACCCTGAATTCTCGAAGTACATCTCAAACAGAGAACAAGATCCAGTAGGTCAGCTCCTACCAAGCTAGAAAGGCTATGAGTATGTTCTTAGCAATGGACTCTATGCCTGTTATTGGAGGCTTGGTCTATTTAATGGTGGGGAGGCTTATAACAGGAAGGTTTCCCATAATGTGTTTAATTGTTTTCATCCCCAATAACTCATGGAGACCATCCAATGAGGTATAGAAAGATTATTATCTGCTTTACAAGCAGCTGAGTGGTGCAATGGATAGAAAGTTGTGGCTGTACTCAGGATGACTTTGGTTTTAAATTTGGCCTCAAACACCTTAAACAAGTCACTTCATCTTTGCCTCAGTTTCCTCAACTGTAAAATAGAAATAATAACAGCATCTACTTCCCAGGACTGTTATGAAGATGAAATGAGATATCTGTAAAGTGCTTAGCATAGTTCCTGGCATATAGTGCTTTAAAAAAATCCTTCCTTTGCCCACATGGAGGCAATCACAAACCCTTGATGTATTAAAATACAGATTCCCTGCTTCCTTTTTTCTCAACCCACGACTATTATTTTTATTGTCCAGTTCTCTTCAGAAGGCCCCGTGTTAATTCAATATTCCTTCCATCTTCTTCCTATTCTATAGAATTTTGGGACCCATATGAAAAATCTTCTGCAAGCTGCTTTTCCAATAGATGTCATAAAAGATGGTACTGACACTTAATATGTTATTTCTTCATCATTACCACAGACACAGAGTTTATTAAATGGTAAACTAGTGGGAATAAGCACTCAAGTCTTTGAAGCTTCCTTCAAGTTCCAGCTAAAATAGCAGCCTCTATAGGAAGGTTTTTCCCACTCTTCCTTGATTCTTCTAGAGCCTTCCCTCTGTTGATGATAGCTTGTTAGTACATAATTGTTTTCATGTCATCTCCCCCACCAGACTGTGAGCTCCTTGAGAGCAAGGGCTGTCTTTCACCTTTTTTAAAAAAATTGGTATCCTCGGCACTTAGCACAATGCCTAGCACACTGTATGTGTATAATAAATCCTTATTGACCGAGTGAAGATTAATGGTATCCAGGGAGGTCCATAGAACAGTAATGACAGCATTTTCTCCATCAACTTTCATGTTGGAATAATCAAAGAAGCAACAGAGTGCCCTCTGCCTATAACCGACCAAATGAACAGCATCTCCTTGGCACTACTTCATGGGTGTCAACCATTTAAGTATTCCTACATTCAGCCTAAACAAAGAATACAGATTCAGCTGATCATCTTACCATTTACTGGTTTTAAGGACTAACCTCTATTAGAAGTTCTCTCTACACTGCCATTCCACTTTCCTTAATGGGTATGTTTCATTCCACAATGATTCTTTTGGAATTGAACTTGGTGAAATTGAAAGTCTTCTTCATTGTTGGCTCTTTTAAACAAACAAGCAGAAACTTAGGAAGCACTTTTAAAATTCAGCCTAAGACTTTGTTACAAGTTTAATGCTTGAACAAGGAAAGTGCCTTCCATAAAATCTCTTTGTGGTGAGACTTCGTGTTAAAGAACATTAAAATACAACTCTTATTATTTTCATCGTCAAGGGGAAAATATGATGAATTATTGTAAAACAGTGCCCTCTTTACCTAGATTAAAATTATTTTAGCAATGAAAATTGAGAGGGACAATAAACAGAGAGAGAAAGAGAAACAGAGACAGGCAGAGAGAGAGGAGAGACAGAGACATGGGGGGAGAGGAGAGGAAAGAGGAGGGAGGGAAAAAGAGAGAGAGAGTACTTAAAGTTTCCTGACTTACTATTTGATCCTAAGATGTTAACCAAGAATTTAAAATAATCACTTTTACATGTTAGGGTTAAAGGGAGAAGCATGAAGGAAATGAATATAGACATTAGAACGGTCACAGAACTAGTTTAGAAAATCAGACCCACCTGGCTTCCATCCACCTGGCTCTCCCTTCACTGGAAGTAGAAGTCTCAGGAAGGAAATTGGAGGAAGTGGAGCTACAGAGTATAGAGGGAATTTGGGGAGGGGAAGGCTGGGGTTCAAGTTACAATAAAGTGAATCCACTTCTCAGGGTTGTGGGAGAAAGAAGACCTATTAAAAATTGAAGTCTCCAATGCCTCATACATCTTGCCATTGGTGTTTGGAAGCCTTCTCATTTGCAAAAGAATGAAAACATAAAATATTGAAGATAGCTGGTTGGAGTCAAGTATAATAGAAAGATCATTGGATTTGGAGTATATAATGTGTGTATACACACATGATTCTAATGAATATTCATATATTTAAATGAATATTTGTTAGAATTTCTACATCAAAGATAAAGTTTCTTGCCAATTGTCATATTTGTTTATGAGCCAAAATTTCATCAAAGTAAAGCAGTGCAAATCTTATTCTTTTGTAGTTGATAAACATACAAGTCTGTTTCAAAGAACTGTGTACATGTGTGTGTCTGGACCCAGTACATCACAGTCTCCAGTATCATGCAATCTGCTTCCACCCTGAGGTCAAAATATTCCAGGTTTACAAGGCTCTCTTTTTCTTCCAGAAAATTCAGAGAAGCAGACTCACAGTGTCTGGTTGTTGATGTTAATAATTTAAAAGACTGATGCCATTCAGTAATCAAAATATCAGTTAATATCACAAAAATGAAAAAAATAAAATGTCTATATGAAGTGCCCCAGAAAAAGTAGATTTTAGAATTCAAATTTATGAGGAAGGGAGGAGGGAGGAAAGGAGGGAAGTGGAATATATTTAGTTCTCTCAAATACTTAAATGTTTAGTGCTGAAAGTGGTCTAATGCAGGGGCAATGACTTCATCCTTTATCCAAGATGACTTAAAATGTGATTATATTTACTTTCCTAATAAACAGTAAAAACCTCCTCAAGAAATGTGAAAGTAAGCAAATTGGGAGACACATACAACATACATCTAAACTAACCAATAGCTTCTGATGTTTGTTTTTTTGCTTTTTAGTTTGTCTAGATTACTGGTACCCTATCAAAGAATGGTTTTACCAACACATAAACTGGTTTGGAATAAGTTGAGATTATTTCAGATTTTGGATACTCAGGGTAAGGACCAATAAAAAAAAGTTCCAACAAGATTTTGTGGAATGCCTGTCCATTTCTGTTCAAGATTTCTTTGAAAATATTCCTTCTTAAAACAACAACAAAAAACCTCCTATGAACTAGTCCTAATATTTAGTTTCACAAACTTAGTCTTTTCTTAGAATGAGGATAGTGGTACAGCACACTCCTGAGGAATGAGGAGATGGATGTGGAATTAGGGCTGGGACAGTAGGGCAGTTACAGAGAGAGGCTTTGTTCTTTGACACAGACAACCAAAGACCCCCTCCCTCTTTGAAAATCAAGTGCTAAAACATCACCCATCCAAATACAAACCCTCCCTTTTTCTCTGTCCCCCACCCTGGCATATCAACATCCAGAAGTAATTCTCTGGATGGGTGATTTTTAATCATTATCCTGACTGGCAGCCCCAAGGATTAAACTATGGTCCTTTTGAGCAGTAGCTTTATACACATTAGCCCCCTGGGGTGCTGAACTCTAAAACCCCTTTCTTTCTCTAGTTCTAGCCCGTATCTTGCAAAGCCCTAGCTAGTCACTGTGGTATAGGGCTTTTCTTCCATGCTTGGTTACCAGAAGAAAAAAAAAGATCCTAAAACTCCAAACCTTACAACAATGGAATTAAGTATTGCAATGCATTTCAGACAGCATTCAGACAAACGGTCAGGCTCCAAGCTTTTTTCTTGTAGTTGAGATTTCCCTATCATGAAAGCTTCACATTCTCATCCTATGAGCTTGGCAATGGCATGAGTGATAATTTGGCTGAATGAAAACAGAATGAGTTTTCTGTAACTCACTTCAAAACTGCTGAATGGAAATCAAGGGCAGCATCTTCTTAATCAAGCACAATTTCCTGCCTAGGGATTGCATAAATATAATATGCCATCTGGCCCCATTCTGCTGCTTTGGGATTTTCTCGCTTTGCTGATATCTTGAGCAAAAACACTATAATTTCACTAGCAAATTATTTTTATCACACTGCTTATTTCCTTCCCTGTGATTCTCTGACAAACCACGTAGAAAGCTTTGTTCAATGTTTAACGATAAAACCACTCCCCCTACCTTTTTTTTAAAACATCATCGTGGAAAGCCAAAACATTTAACATATGTTTTCCTCCCCTGTGTAACACTAAGTGACTCTCAGTTTTGTTGAAAGGGACTGATGGCATTGGACATCTTATGTCCAATAAGCTTATAGTAAGGGGACAACTGGGCTTCTTCGTACATCTCTGCCAGAGTGCTCTCTCTATTGTGACTAAAAACACTGCTTATTTAGGTCTTTGGTATTGTTATCACAGACTTGATAGACAGTGTAGTGTGGTTTAAAAAGAAAAAGTACTAGCCTGGAGGTAAAGCCAATATTGAAATCCATTTCTATTTTAACCAGTCAGGGTGCAATAGCAGAGCTTCGACAGACTAGAATGCCAAGAGAATGAGAAGTGTTGGTTAATTTAATTTTCTGGTTAATGGAGCATTCCAAGAAACCCTTTGTGAGTCACCCTTTGTTAACACCATTTCCAAAATGTCCAAGTCCACTCCTCTGCATTAAGTAATGCATACTGTCCGAAATATAAGAGTTCAGGAACTTGTAGTTTCTCAGAGTTATCATCAGGATTAATTTTTGCATTTGGGGAAATGCAATTAAGCTAAAATATGTTATTTCCCATAAATTAACCTAAAATATTTTTAATAAATTACAAAAGTAAGGCATGCAAATTTCTGATTGAGGGTTAAGACAAAAAAAAAGACCCTAAAGTTATCTTAGCCATACCCACTTCCTCTATCTATGGTAATGTCTAATCACTTCAAAAGCTCCAAATTCGAATTTTTGTTTAAAGTGTTTACTCCAATACTACATTAGAGTGGTGATCTCATCAACATGGGTATTGTTTCCAACAGTGTAGATCATAATTCATCCATGCCTTCACCTCCTGTGTGATGCTTATCTATATCTTCCTATAAATTCAGTACTGGGATTGCCTCCAATATATTGGGGACCTTCCTCCAGTTCTTCTGACATTGCATGGAGTAAATGGGCATTCTGTTGATCATATTTTGCTCTTACCCATTCCCCCACCCCCATCACACGTTTTTGGTGACATCATTTCTACTATTTCTCTTGAGTAGTTCCATATATGCAGTCTGCTAGAACTTGTTTGTGTCTACCACCGACCTTTCCATTTCCCTTTGGATGATCCTCAACTTCAATCCTTTGAAGACTGTGGTTTCACATGATTTATAGCTAAACAATATCAACAGAAGGATGTAGGTATAAAAACACAGCCTTTTGGCTTTGGTTTGTTTTTAGAGAATCTTATGACCATTAAAAGCAGAGCACAATTTTACAAAGGCAATCTAGACTTTTCATCTTCTTGTTCAGTTATGGGTGTAGCTTATTTACCACTTGCAAAATCTGTTAAATTTCTCAAATCGTATTTATGTTTTATAAATAAATCACAATAAGATGAATATGATACATGGAAATGTCACCAAGAAAGACTTTACATTACCATTTTGTTGTGAAGAATACTGAAAGTTGAAGCACCAATTGCATTCTCACCTTTTCCATAACGCTTTTTTGACAACTTTTATACATGCTGATATCTCTTTAATTTGCAAGAGCATTAATGTATTATCTGTATCACACACTATATTCTTGTGTTGGCTTATATAGTCCTTTCATTGTTTCATATGTGAAAATGTTGTCTTCCTAACTATATTGTAATTTACTTAGAATCATAAGATGAAAAGGGAAATTAGATGCATCAGTCTTCTACCCAATACAAGAATCTCTTATAGAATTTCCCTAATCTGAAGACTGGAGATCCATTCTGTATTCTCTTTTATATTCTCTAGAGTATCAAACAGAGCTGGACACATATTATACTTTATCATATACTTGCTGAATTCAGTAGAATGAAACTGAAATGATTTGAAGATTAGCATTTCTCAAACTAATCTATCCATGGAATAATTTTGGCCTTGAAATATATTGACATAAACCATATATGCTGGTATGGGGAGAGGGGAAGCTATTCCAAGGTTTAAAGGAGAAAATTAAGTCTTTTCTAAATGAAATACTGCCATGTGTAATAAACATTTTGAAATAAAATTTCACAGTTAATGTTTTGGGAGAAAAATATCCGAAGCAGAAAAATTCAGCCACAGATTCCCCTATTCAAATCACCTACAACACCAGGGTTCCATGGAATAAAGTTGGATTAACTTCATCTTTGGCCATAAATCATGGAACAAGAAATCTGGAATGGGTCTTAGAGGTTATCTAATACAAACTGCTCATTTTAAAGATGAGAAAAATGAGGGGAAAATAGGTGAATTGTCCAAAGTCATAGAGTGAGTCAATGGCAGAACCAGGACTAAATTCAGGTGTTCTAATGTTTTCGGTGCAAGCCTGACATAACATATAGACCATGTATATCCTATAGCAAGCTCTAGGCAACAGAACTGAAGGTGCCAACTTTGGTATTATCATTGATTTGTCTATGTACATTGAAAAATGTACCAGCATTGGAGATACAAAATAAAATTGAAAAGATGCAGCCTCAGAGAGCTCACATTTTAATGGGAGAAATAATATTCAAATAATTGTACATACATGATATATATAGTGAAAATGGAAGGTCAGAGGGAAGGCACTAGTAGTTGAGGTGATAGGGGGTGTGACTAGGAAAGGTGCAAAAGGTGAAATTTAAGCCATGAGGTGGAGGTGAGGAGGGAGAGCATTATAGGAATGTGGGATACCCAGTAAAAGGGGCATGTCATTGGAAGAAGGAATTGTCTTGAGTGAGAAACAGCAAAAAGGCTTATATCACTGATCACAGAGTATGTAGAGGGGAGGAAAGTATAATAAGACTGGAAAGGTAGGAGAGGCCAGATTGCAAAAGGCTTTAAATGTTCAACAGATGTCTTTATATTTGATACAAGAGGTAACAGGGAGTTACTGGAGTTTAATGAGTAAGGCTAATCAGATTTGCACTTTAGGATCTGCAATTTAAGATCATTTTGGCAACTGAGGGGAGAGCAGACTGGAAAGGAAGGGGAGGGGGGGCTGAACAGGGAAGACCAAATAATAAATTTAAGACCTTGTGTCCTTTTAATATCTTTATTGCCAAAGTAAAATGCTTCATCATCTTAAGTACTATGTTGTATATTTGTTAAGGTTTCTAGAAGCCAGTAGTCAATTAAAACATGCTTAAATTTTTCGTAACAATACTTGACCTTCTAAACCAGCCAACCAGTCAGTTAACACTCTCATATGCTTGTAATCTATGCATGAGTAAGACGATGACATAAATACAAAAGGGACCCTGATTCATTAATTTGATCATTATTTCCTTTCCTAGTGAGGAGTTACTGTTATGTCATAAGGAGGGATATATTGAAGAAATATTCAGCTGTATAATTTGAAGAGCTTAGTTTTTATGACTTACAAAAATGATTATGAGTTAATGGTATTGGAGATTTCTGGGATTTTATAAATAGTGCTTGAGATAGCTAACGACCCAATAGTTGACACATAGAAGGACATATAGAAGGTTTATGTTGATAATTTAATTTTCTATACACTTCATCGGAAAGGAATCTGGAAAAAAACTTGGTTTATGAAAGAAAACTTTTTTCCCCTTTCCTTTTTTTTTTTTGCTCTGGTTCTACTTCAACTAATTTTTTTTTAAATACCAAAAGAAATAGAAAAATGATAAAGCACTGACCATTATTCATTTCTTCATCAGAAGTCGTTGGGAAATTTTACAGACTATAATACTCTCCTTTCTCCCTTAGGATAACTGACATCTGGATAGTATTGACAGGGTGAGTGTTTTAAACGAGAGGAAAAAAAAAACTTTCTTTAAAAAAAAAAAGGACAACTTTGTAGCATTGGCTCGTTTCCATCAACTTGGTCACTGGTATCCCCTAAAGCACTATTTTTAAAAAGACCTCGTTTGTCATCAGTTCTTTCTACTGCAATGAACAATGCCTGTGATCCACCCAGCTAGTGGTCACAGGAGAACAAATATTCACCCATAACTGATGTTTGCTTTAATAAATGTAAATATTTAAAAACATATAGCATTCCCAAGAACCCATTTCATTTTAATGAAACATTAAGATCCATTTTTTTCTACCTACTTGATTTGAGCCTACACACACACACACACACACACACACTGTCCTTTATGTGTATGTGAATTTATACATAGTCTTGTGTTTGGAATGGAAATGGCATGTTCAAAATGGCTACAAAATGTCAGATTTAAAAAGCCATTAAAAGCATAACTGCAATTACCTACAAAGTAAGAGATATATCATTGATTTAAAGTAGCTTACTTAAAAGATGTCAATGAAGTAGTCCCTTGATTTTCCAATTCAAGAAGCATTTACATGCCTACTATGTGCCGACGGCACTAGGTGCTAGAGATACAAAGACCAACACAAACAAAAACCAGTCCCTGCTGTCAAGTACCTTACATCCTACGTGGGTGAGACAGTATAAACAGTATGCAAATACAAACTTAGGGGTTAAGATAAGGGAGAAAGGGCATCATCAACTGGCAGGAAAATTATGGCAGAATCATGAAAGGTTTTGTGTCATATTGAGCTGAGTTTTAAAGGGAGCAAGAGATGCTAAGAGGTAAAGGTATGAAAGGAGGACATTCCAGGCCTTGGAAACATCTTGTACAAAGGAAAAGGGAGGGAAGATGAAATATTGTGAACCGGAAGGACTCAGACTGTGAAGGGCATTAAATGTCCAAGAACTGACATTTCTTCCTAGAGGAAGAGAATCACTGAATCTAAAAGATCAAGATTAAAGACGCCTAGGAAATATAAAGAAAATTAGTTGCAAAAGAGAAGTAAAACTACTTAAAACTCCCCTTTCTTTTTTGGGAGATAGTAAGTCTCATCTTTTGGGTAGTTTTTAGGGACTAGTCATTGTACTGAACACTGCTAATGGGTGGAGCATTAATGACTGAAGGAGAATCTTTGGACGTTTCATAGAGGTCCTCTTTTGTTTGACCACACCTGAATAAGTGAGGCTTCATCCAATAAGAACCCTGATTATATATGATAAAAATGGAATTAAACAAGAATGAACAGCCAATTTGCACTTTAGAGTAATACAGTTATCATTTAGTACTCAGTCATCCCTTCAACCTTTCTGTAAATGTTGTCTCCCCTGATTAGAATTTGAGCTCCTTGATAGCAGGCACTGTTTTGCTTTTCTATTTGAAGTCTCAGTGCTTAATACGTGATTTTCCATTTCATTCCTTCATTTGTCCAATCACTCATCCAATATTTATTGACGTTGTCCTATCACAAGGCACTGCGGGATAATCAAAGGACATATAGATGTACCCTTGTGAACCTCAGCAAATGAAATGTGTGTGTACCTATACATACACAGAGCATTTCCTCTTGTTCTTAACTGCAGAAGCTCCGTTATAGTCTTTAATAAAGACCTTGAAAGTCCTAGATCTCCAAAGGGATTTGGGTTACTTGCCTATGATGAAATCTGTTTCACAATTGAAGAAACTGTGATCAAATCATCATATTTATGGTGCTTTGCTCTAAATAAATGCTAGCTAAAAACAAACAAAAAGTGGTAGAGCTCAAGGAGAACAGGAAATAGATTAATCTTTTTTTATCCTTTTGATAAGAATATCTCTCCACCATTTCTCGTATCTGCCTTGGTCTTATTTCACACATACACACACACAGACACACAGACACACACACACACACACACACACACAGTCTAAGAAGCTAATACCATGGTTTTTGTAATGGCGGTAGGGAGGCACAATCTCAAAGCCAACTCAGAAGGGACTAAGAAAGCAGATTTTAGAAAGTTCCTGTAGGGGTAGGTTTATTCCTTGAACTCCAGTCCCTGCGCGCTGCTGCCCTCTAGTGGAGTGGGGAACCACTGCAGGCGACTTCCCAAAATAAGAGTAGTGGTTTCTACCAGCTGAATGTGTGACCTTAGGCATGTCATTTCCCCTTTCTGATGCCATGTCCTGTGTAAAATGATAAGGTTAGACTACATCTAGGGTTCCTAGACTCTGTGTGTGTGTGTGTGTGTGTGTGTGTGTGTGTGTGTGTGTGTGTGTCTTGGATTGTGTTTGGCAGTCTGTGAAGCCTATGGATACCTTAGAATAATGTTTTAATTGCAAAAAATCATGTGTGTATAATTACAAAGGAAACCAATTATATTGGAATATTATTACCAATATATTTTTTTAAAAGTTCACAAACTCCAGGCACAGAACCTCAGTACTAGATGGTCTAGTCTTTGCTCCTCTCTAACCTGAGAGACCAATACACTTAGTGCCCTATCTTCTTCCCTAGACTGGATCAAGTTTATCTTCCTTCACCAGAGCTTTGACTACTCTCCCTTTTATAAAGATTGCCATCGCTCTCCAAATAAAGACTCCATCCTTATAAGTAGCCATCTCCATCTTCTTTCTAACCAGGGTGAAATGTCCCTATCCAGATAATGTCCTTTTTATATCTTTGCTTCTAAATGTTGATCATCTGTTCTTTGCTAATGTTCTTGCTGAATGTTACTTAAATGCTGTGTTGTAATGGATGGAATATCATAAATGGAGTCAGAAAAGAGTTATGTTCAAATCTTGACTCCCACAGTTGGCCGAGTCATTTAATCTCTGTGAGCCCTGATGGCTTCATTCGTACAATAGGAGTGATGACAATACTTGGACTAGACAACCTCTCAAGGTAATGAGAAGAAAAGTACCTTGTAAACAAGGCTGCTATAAAAATGCGCTGCTATTATGAATAAGACTAACTTGTAGAACCTTTTTCTTTCCTCAATACTTTAGTTTCACTAAAATTAACATAAGAATACTGAAAAACTTATGAGAATATAAGTAATAATTAAGTGTCAAAAGAAGTTGCTTAGAAATAGATTATAGAATGATGGCCCACAATAAGCATGTAACAAGCTACATTGATAGAAAGTTTCCTATACCAATGAAATCACAGGTCCAGTTCCTCCTATCCAGGCCCTATCATGTTTATATATGCCTTTAGATTATAGAAATAGATTATATAATGATGGCTCACAATGAGCACATAACTTGGATTGAAGTTGACAAGCTTCATTGATAGAAAGTTTCCTCTTCTGGAAGTTTCCTATACCAATGAAATCACAGGTCCAATTCCTCCTATCCAGGTCCTATCCCATTTATGTAACCCTTTAATGTTTATAAAACCATCTCCTCACAAAAGCTCTATGACAACAAAATATAGAAATATCATCTCCATTTACAGATGAGAAAATTGAAGTAAAGAGACTTGCCCACAGTCACACAGCTAAGAAGAGATGGGCCTAAGACTCAAATCCAGATCTGACTGTGGCTCCAACAGTCTTTCCATGTTTTGTTACGCATTAAGTCCATTTAAAAAATTTAATGTATTTTATTTTTAATTTATTGAATACAACAAGCATTTCTATAACACAGTATAACAAAAAAGATGATTGCACATGAAACTGCAAATCTGTTATATACAACTTGCTATTCCTTTTAAATATATAATAAAGTTATCACGTAAATTTCCCCTCCTTTTTTTCTTCCCTTCCCAGCCTGCCCTAGAGATGGCCACCATTAGACACAAATAGGCATACATACACACATACATATATGTTTATATATATATATATACACGTAAAATTATTCTATACATACTTCTATTTATCATTTTTTTCTCTGGATGCAAATAATGCCTTTCTTTATATGTCCTTTATTTTTAATTTATGTATTTATGATACTCAAAATTACTTAGTCACCCAGAGTCATTCTTAAAACAATACTGCTGCTACTGTATAAATTCTTTCTACACTGTTGTCGTTTGTGGTTTGTCCCTCTTTCTTGAAGAGGACCATGGCATCAGGAAAGTGATGCCATGACCTGCAAGTGGATTGGATTTAAGTGAGGGAGGGCCGTGCAAGGTCACCAGCCTCACTTTCTCCTGAGAAGTAAATATAAGACCTCTGGGACTATACACAGGAAAAACTGGGCTCCTAGGTTCCAGACTCCTAGGGACTAGACTTCTTGGTCTTCATGGTAGCCTTTTCCCATCCTGTTGCTGCTGTAGTTCTACCCTCCAAACTAGAATTCCCAAGATTATTTGGTCAAAGTCACTTGGTCACAAGGTCACTTGGCTAAGAAAAACCATGTATATATGTATATTCCAGTCCCTCATGTGTGTATGTGTATATATATATATATATATATATATATATATATATATATATTATACATATATGTATATTCCAGTCCCTTTTACTCTGGGTCTTTGTCTAGAGTGAAAAGATAGCAGCACCTTCTCCCTCTTTCCATTTCGTGCTCAGAGTACTTTAACCAACCTGTGAAAAGCTTATCAGTGGATTGTTCTATTGTTCTATCCATTATTCAGCTGATTTCAGAACTCCTTATGTCCCCCATTAGGATATAAAAGCCTCGAGGCAGAGATTATTTCCCTTTTATTGTTGTATCCCTGGTACCTAGAACCGGCTTGACATATAGTAAGCATTTAACGCTTTTTCATTCACTGTTGATTACTTACTCATACCATACCACAAATGATGTCAATAAGCATGAATCTTTACCAAAGACTACTAATGACCAAGCTCTCAGTTGATAGTGGGCAAGATAATGTTGTAGAGTTTACTTTAAGAATAAAAAAAAAGGTCACTTTCAGAACAAGGAAGAAATGTTAATAGTTATGAACGTGGCTAAAGTAGTTTAAATATAATAGCTGTTTGTTTTCTAAAGCAGACAGAAAAGCATAGAAAAAACAGAATAGAAGCTACTTGAGGGCAGGAACTGCTTGAATCCAAAGTCCCTAGTACTTTTGTCCCACCTGTTACTCTTTGGGTGATTCTTCACATGGCAACCTTTTTAGTTTGATGTTAGTTTATACTATGTTCTTTTGTACTTGTTGACCATAAAATCCTAGATTTAGAGATGGAAGGGATCTTAGAGGTCATCTACTCCAGCCTGTTTGCATAACACTCTGTGGGTAACTAGGTGGCACAGCGGAGAGAGCACCAGGCCTGGAGTCAGGAAGACTCGTCTTACTGAAATCAAATTTGGCCCCAGACACTTACTAGCTGTGTGACCCTGGCAAGGCACTTAACCCTCAGTTTCCTCATCTGTAAAATGAGCTGGAGAAGGAAATGGCAAACCATTCCAGTATCTTTGCCAAGAAAACCCCAAAAGGGGTCACAAAGAGTTGGACACAACTGAAAAAAATGACTAAATGATAAAACATGATACTCTATAAAAAAAAAGTTCGAGCATATAGTAAGCACTCACCATAAATGCCTGTTGAATGAATGCTAGAGTTGGCAGGAACTTTACAGATCATCTAGTTCAACTCCACATCACACAAAGAGAGAAGCTGGGCCCCGAGGACCTTAAGCATCTTGCCCAAGGTCATTCATCTTGTTAGGGGCTCTAATTTTAAAATGACTATTTAGTCATCTCAGCATCTGATTTACCATAATTCATCTTAATTTGTCACTCCAGGTAACCTGATGTGCCATGTGTATATTACAAATGATTCCATATCAGAACAAAAGGCTTTAGGGGCAAAGGGGCTGGCTGACCTATATTTTCCTACATTGATGTTTTGTTCATTTAAAAAAAAATCTAACAATGTTAAATGCTAAAGCATTTCAGAGATTTTTCTTCCCTTCCTTCAGAACCTAAGCATTTATGGCTCATTAAACAAGAAACATTTCTACTTTTCTTGTGGCTGAGCCATGTACAAGTCATTCTGCCCATAAAAACTATTCCTTCATGGATCATAACACCAATTTCTTTGACTTACAGATTTAAAATTCCAAATTGCCAAAGAGATTTTCTATTTCAACACATTTTCCATTGAAATAAATATCACCATGCCCACTTATTAGTCAAATTAAATATCATCTTTCTGAAGCCCTATAAAGTGTATATGGATATGTATATGAAAAATATATAAGTATTATAGAATACACATATGTACATGTATATATATATATTTGTATACACATACATATATATGTATGTATATAACATCTATATTTGCTTTAATGAAGCATTTGACTATTAAATTTCAACAGATAAGGGCAATTCAGGATTCCCATGACTTTAAAATTCAACGACTTGGCAGTCTTTTGAAGGACAAAGTTCAGGAATTCCAATAGCTTCTCTAAATACAGATTTAAAAAAAAACAACCTCCAAAACAAGGTAGAATTCTTGTGCTCTTAATACTCTTTATAAGGGGTACTCAGTTTATGTAATTGACTGTAAAGTTGAGTGCAGACAAGATAGTCTTCAAATACCCATGGAAAAAAAAAATTCCACTCTGTCTACAATGGTGTATTTGTCTTATTAGTGCAATTTATCTCACCGGCCATTGTCACAACATCCCATGTGATGGGGTTGAGAATCTTCACGTAAGCCATTTAGACAACAGGAACACAGTAAGAGAGTAGTGGAAAGACATGTTTGCAGACTTTTGCTGCAAAGACTTACCCATTGAAGATCTTGCTCTGTAAAATGGTGTTATTATTGGGCAGCCAGGGCTTAAACCAAGATTAACCTCAAAATTTTCTTTCACTTTAGGATGTGATCTGCATGTCCTCTAGGAACTTTCTGTGATTGAACCCACTTGCCTTCCCTTTGAATGATTCTCCACTTGGTACTTTTTTACCTTGATGCTGGGACTACATTAATTTGCACTTGCTGATCATACATTTAGAGCTGTAAGAGATTTTAAAGGTCATTTAGTCCCACCCCTTGTTTACCCTATAACATGGCATTTTACGTTCTGTTGATGGCTGTGTATCCAAAAAGATTGTAAAACATTGTCTTGGTTACAAAGTACTTTATGTATGTAAATAACCCTATTTGATCTTCACAACAATCACTCTGTGTCCTGGGTAGTACAAGCATAATTATTTCCCTTTTACAGATGAAAAAAATTAAGATTCTAATATTTTGTATGTTGTAGCTTTAAGAGCCTTGAATCTGGAATCAGGTGAGACCTGGCTTCAAATTCTGACTCTAATATTTACCGGCTATGTGATCCTGGGCAAGTCAGTTGACTACTTTGAACCTCACTTTCCTCATATTTTAGATGGGGAAAACACAACCATCCTAGGTTTACTGTGAAGAAAGCACTTTGCAAACCTTAAAGCAATATATAAATATTGGTTATTATCATTTGACCTGACTTAAATTCCTTGAAGGCAGGAATTTTGTTGATAGCCCATTGTATGTTGTGTGCATAAATATGTGTGGGTATATGTGTGACACATGAATGTATACACACGCACGAGATTGCTTAATTAATACCACTATTGACCATTTATTGCCTTTATACTCTTCTCATCCTAAAAGTCCCACGTTGATAAATGCTTACTGTGAAGAAGGAACAATGAAGAGGCTTCTGTTTTAAGTATAAGAGAAGAAATCAATACTGGAAGCCAGGTAGCATTTTTTATCCTTGAAGACATATATACATACACACACACACACACACATCTGTGCATCAATTATAAATATCTCATTATCGTTTATCTATTATTATTGTTTTATCTAAATCCTTACCAGTAATCTAACCATTGATCTAAACTATTGGAACTCTGAGTCACCTTTGAAGTCTAAAGAAATGTACAGTTGCTACACTTCAGCTCTATTAAAAATGCAAAACAAGCAAACAAAAATAATGACAAAAAATAAACCCACAAGACTACCTTTCCTCCTCATGGGTAAACTTGTCTCTACTATGGCTGAGCCCTAGATTCTTCCCTGCTATGGTTTCCCAGCTGGGTGGCACAGTGGATACAGCACCAGGCCTGGAGACAAGAAGATTCTTCTTCTTAAGTTCAAATCTGGCCTCAGGCACTTACCAGCTGTGTGACCCTGGGTAAATCACTTACCCCTGTTTACCTCGGTTGCCTCATCTGTCAAATGAGCTAGATAAGAAAATGGCAAACCATGCCATTATCTTTGTCAAGAAAACCCTAAATGGGGTCTTGAAGAATTGGACACAATTGAACAACAAAAACTGACTTCTGGCATTTTGTTCTGGCTTTCTACCCCTATGCCCCTTGTCACATCTGACCTGATCTGATTCTCCCTTATCATAAAACTGTCAAGTATCTGATACTTTAAAAAATAGTTGTAGGATTCATCCTCATCTCTAAAAAAACACTTGCGCTTTATTAAAAAAGAAATTAAAACCCCACTAAATAAGTGTTTCTGATTCTTAGTGGAATTGAATGAAAATTACTAGCATAATTACTAACAAGCTAAACGCATAAATATTCCTGATTTCCAAAGTAAACTCCAAATATCCCCACTCATACCTTGTTTCTTCCTTTATTGACATGGAAAGACTATTCCTCTGCCAAAGCCATACTGAGTATTGTCATATAAATCAACCATTACAAAGGAGTACAGATAATACTGTATTTAAACAATATTGAGCAAGGACAAAGTGAACAATTCTGTCAATCTTATTCCAGCAAAAAGGCTTTAGAATTCGAATTCATTAAGTAATAATTGGAGGCTTTCTAAAATCCAATTGGACAAATATCTATACTTGGTCTTACCTGGATTCAGAAATTGAGTGGTAACTCTGTCCCCAAATTTTATCATTTGCATATAGAAAGTAATGAGGATCAATTTAGCTCAGGGAAGCCAATTAGAGTCGAACACACACAATAAGAGAAACGCTGCGGGGAAAGAATTCGGGGCCGACGATCATGTAATATTTCTAACCAGAAGAAGATCACATTTTAACATGATGCATCAAGTCAAATTTGTCCCTTCTTCAATCCATCCTCCTCATAGCTGCTGTGAAAGCGATCCTCTCAAGTACCATATTTCTTTCCTGCTCAATAAGTTCCAATGGCTGCCTATACATTCCTGTGGGATCAAAAAATAAACTGTCCTCATTGACATTTAAAGCTCTTCACAATTGAATTCTAGACCACTTTCACAATCTTCCAGAACAATATTCCTCTTTATGCACTCTTACACGAGCCAACTCAAACCTACTTGCTGATCCCCAAACACAACAATCCATGAAATTCCATCTTCTATCTCTGTGCGTATTGTCCCCCCATGGTTGGAATTCACTCTCTCCTCACCTCTGCCCCTTAGAATCCCAATCCCTCAAAATTCAGTTCAAGCTCTGCTTTCTACATGAGGCCCTTTCCTCATCCACTCAGCTGTTTGGCTGACACTGAAATTACTTGGTATAGATATATTTATTTAAATGTGCACAAGTCTGTTTCTCTGAGAGAACATAAACTCCTTTCAGGCAGAGCCATTTTTTTTTTGTCCTTGTAGCCGCTGAACTTAGCACAGGGTCCGACATATACAGAGACAGATAATAAATGTTTACCTATTGGGCAGCTAGGTGGTACAGAGTGTTGGACCTAAAGTCAGGAAGACTCATCATCTTCCCTAATTGAAATCTGGCCTCAGACATTGACTGGCTGTGTAACCCTGGACAAATCATTTAACCCTGTGTGCCTCAGTTCCTCATCTGTCAAATGAGCTGGAGAAGGAAATGACAAACCCCTACAGTATATTTGCTGAGAAAACCCCAAATGGGGTCACAAAGAGTCAGACATGACTGAATGACTAAACAACAAATTCAACATATAGTTTATAAAGATATATAATCCTTTCTTGAATTCAATGATTAACATAAAAAAGATTTTTGCCATATTTAACATTAAATGTTTTTATTTTTAATACTGTACTGCCTTCATCTTTAGTTACATTTGGATCAAAGATAAAATTTATAGTTATTGGAACTTTTAGAAGAAAAATAAGATCATATTGACAAATGGTTATTTGTTTTATCTAAATCCTTACCAGTAAATACATAAATCCATTTTGTCATTAGAATTGTAATTCATGAGGAAGTCTGTTTTTCAAATTTTAAGACAATGCAATATTACATTGCAGGGAAACACATGTAAGCACACATACGTCTACTTTGAGGTTAATTCAGAAAATCTCAGTAATTTTAATTGCAGTAGTACTATGTTACCTCAGGCTGCAACTAATTTTATATGTAAAAGAAATCTGAACAAGTGCCTATTTCTTGAAATTAAATTTTCTTCTTTAGTTAAAAGTCTCAAAAATGTTCTAACAGATAAGGACATGCATTTAATAAGTCTTCCTTTAGCTATCATTATAAAGCAGTCCATACTTGAGGGCAGAGAGAGCATAAAGGCAATAGTCAGGTACTATTGTCTATATTCTCAGTACCTAGCACTTTGGTACAAAGTAAATCTTCATAATTTGTTGACTAATTGACAACATACATGTGCGCACACACAATAGAAAGTTGACTTGTTTGTCACAATATCAAGTACCTTTCATATCTCTCATACAAAGAGTAAAGAACTATCTGAAAGAGATTAAGTAAAGAACAGCTATAGGTCATTGCCATAATCATTAATTACTTGTTCCACAATTTTCTAATTATTCAATCCAATGTCAAACATTTTATCAGGCAATATTAAAAATCAGAATAGCTGTGTTTTATGGTTGGCTCCTATAATAACTTGTTACATGACTCCAGAAAATAATTAGCATCTTCTCTCTCAGACACACTCCATCTGAAAGAGGATAATAATGCCACCAAATGTTCACAAGACTGTTAGAAATGGGAATATGTATGAAACGATTAACATGTGATAACTTCATGTAAACCCCCGGGAGAATATTATGCAACTATAACTCAGACTGCTTCCTAAAGAAGGAGATCAATAAAAATGAATAACAGTAATAGTAATAATAGCTATCATTTATATAATACAGGCAGCAGAGGGAGAGTGTGCCTTGAAACCAGCCAGACCTGGATTTCAGCCTTACTTCTGATGCGTAATAGCTGTGTGACCCTGGGGGGAAATTACTTAAATTCTCATCATTTCCCTGATGTCATGGTCCTCTTCAAAAACAAAGGACTAACACAACCTGTGAATAGAGTGAGCTGCCTGAAAGGAGACCCAGCCAGTTGGATAACTCAGTTTGTCCTCTCCCTCTCCTCTCCAAAGAAAGGTAAATTTTGATGGCCAGAAGCCGCCCACTTAACTTGGGGTTTACTGGCTAGATTCCTTCTTAGATTCCTTCCCTCCTTCCTTCCTTCGGTCCTTCCTTTCTCCCCTTTCCCTTCTCTTTCTCAGGGCTCTAGTGACTTTCTAAGAGTAGGAATTTCAGAGAAAGCTGTGACTCCTATTGGTAGATGGAGTTTCCTTCACCCTGGGGATCTGTGGACCAATGAAATCAGAAATTCAGTCCCTATCCTATTTATAAAATGCTTTCAGGTTGGCAAAAGTGCTTTACACATGTTATCTCATTTGATCCTCACTAGAGTCCCATGAAGTAAGTGCTATTATTGTACCCATTTTATAGATGAGAAAAGAGAATTACACCGAAATTGTGTGACTTGACTGGAGCCACAAGGCTAGCATCTGAGGCAACATTTCAATTAAGATCTTCCAGATTCCAGCACTCTATCCACCATGCCACCTAGCAAAAGGGTAACATAGTCTAAGTAGAGTATTTGTGTTCATTTTATACTTTTTTTTACAAAAAAATTAATACTTCATATTGCTTGCCATACACATTTTTCTCTGGCTCACGGTGGCTGTAATTTTTCTAACTCAGCTATATGATTTCATTTTAGCAAATTATATGAAGAAGCTCTCAATACCAGGGCTATAATACCCTCAGGGTACAGAAGGAAACAAGAGCTCCTCGTGACACACCTTTTATTAGAAATAGTACTACCTCCAGGGCATCTTGTAAATCTATATTGCAAAGTAAGGAATGTTCTCTTGTTTGGTTGGCTTAACATTCCCAAGAGCTTAGCAATACAGCTTTATGGTACAATTTACAGGCAGAAACAGAACATGGATGATATTGAACTTATGACAAATTCCATCAAAGGCCTAGGCACATTTTTCCAACTCGTGTTTCATTTCTAAATGTATGAGAGGATGAAAATAACTGGAAAACCAGTGAATATAACAAAAATAATTCCCATACAAGCATAATTTAAGTCATGTAATTGTTGCAGATCATTTAGTTTTATGGGACCCAAATACATCGCTCTAATGTTTCCATAAAAAAAAATATAGATTGCCAGGAAGGATATTATGATTACGTTTCAAATTAAAATATAAATTTCTTTTTTTATTATTCAGATAACACATAGATTGAGTATCTAGATGTGAAGCTCTATGCTAGAAGCTATGGGAAGGAGACATTATCCTTGTCCTGGAAGAAAAAGGAGAATTCTGCCAGCTACAGATTGTTGAACTTGATAGAAATTCTTAGAACAATGTGAGAACAAATTATTAAACAGCCTATAAACACTTGGCTTCATGAATTGTTCTCTGCAAACCTAAGGTAACTCATGCAGCAAAGCAACCTCATTTTCTTGTTGGCAGGGTTACTTCACTGGTAGATCTGGGAAATGACACAGTCGTAGTATGACTGAATTTCAGTAAGGCGTTTGACTGCTTTGTGATACCTTTGTGGAGAAGGCCAGATGTGGACTGGAATGATGTCATGGTTAGCTGGATTTGAACTGTCTCAATGATTGCACTCAGAGTTATTTGTTAGCACAGAAAGGAAGATGGGATAGAACAGTGGTGAGTGTGGCAAGGGGGTAGCTGTGGTCAACAGTTCCAAAGACTATACCAACCTCTCTTCCATGTTGTGGTTATATGTAGCCACCCCAGGTAAATTGTAAGTGAAGGAAAATTCAAAGTGCTGGTATCTAGAAAGCAGTCTTCACCATACTGCCTCTGCAGAACCTTATAATGCTTGAGACTAAAGAGAAAAAAAGAGACAGGTAACACTGTGTGAGCAGCAGAGGAGCACAGCTGGGAGGGAAGAGAGGTAGGTACTGATGCTCCAGGCTGTTTTCCGCCTGTATTTGTGAATGTTTTTCCTTGTGGTACAAGTGGTCCCCTGGGAGATTCACATGCCAGTGTATGTTCCCAAGCTGTCCAAGGTCCTTGTCAGAGAGATTATAAGCACAAAAAGAATTTAGCTTCAGTGATCCTGATTTGGTATCAGTGGAAGCAATATCCTCATAGCCCTTCCTGAATCATTCTCTATTCCTTAGAGGGTATGTCTATTTAAAAAAAAAGGGGTCATTTTAACAATCCAGATGTAGGTCTCCAGTGGAATACTTTAGGGCTCTGTCCTTATCAATGTTCAAATGAACACATAAATAATATCCCTATCAAATTTTCTGAAATGATATAGTCCAAATCTAAGAAAGTGAAATTTGTAGCTAGAAGACAATTCACAAAGAGAACAATTCATTACAGAAACACAGGGTGTCCCCCCAAAAAATCTTTGTTTGCTTAAAACTACAATAAAATGTTTGGGGTACCTACTGGGGTGCTAATGTAAACAGACAGCATTAACAGAGTTATGGTGTTCAGAATTACTAATTTTGCTCTGGTTAGACCAAGGGTGGGAAACCTGTGGCCTTGAGGGCACATACGGCCCTCTATGTCTTCAAGTGGGCCCTTTGACTGAACCCAAACTTCATAGAACAAATCATCCCTGGGTTAGACCATATCTGGAATGCTATGTCCAGTTTCATCTATGTTTTGTGAGTGACATTAACATACCCAGAGGACAGAAACCATGATAGTGCTGGGGTTAATCTCACGCCATTTCAAAGCTAATTAAAAGACGTTTAGCTTGGGAAAGACCTGGAGAAGCATGATTATTTAAAAGGTTGTCATATGGAAGTGGAAATAGCCATGTCCTGCTTTGCTCCAGAGGGCAGAATTAGAAGAATAATATTAGTAATAACTGACATTTATTCAGAGCTTTACAGTTTGCAAAGTGCTTCATAGAAATATATTTTCTCATAGTGGCTTCATCCCAAATCTATCAAATAGATGTCACAGATTTCATTATCTCAGTTTTATAGAAAGAGAAAGCAGTACTTCAGAGAGGGTAAGAAACCAGTCCATGGTCACACAGTTATTAAATGTCAAAGACAAGATTTAAATTCATCTTTCTGATTCCAAATCTAGCATTCAATTCATTCTACTACACTGTCTCCCAAATTGGTTAAAAAAAATTACATGGAGTTCAAGTAAGCCTGAAAAGGGAGGATACTCTGTGAGTAAATAATATAGTACAATCTTTTCATTACATTCCAACGAGTCTTGGTTTTCTCATCAGCAAAATGAAGGAATTGGACCTAGATGATGTCAGAAGGCTTTTTCTGGTCTCAACATATGATCCTGTAAAAACATCAGTACAAGAAATATATAGAAATAATAAAGGAATAATAAATTTGAATCCAGTTTTCTAACTCTCAAACTATCACTCTTTCTATAGTACCACGTGCTTGCCCTAGTTTAGTAAGGCAAGGAAGGAGTAGTAAATGACCACATTTAGGAAAGCCTCCAGCCTATGGTTGGAATTAATCATAATTTTCAAAAGATTACTTCAGATTTCCTTTCGTACGATCCAGCGACATGTGACTAAAACCCCTCTAATGAAAGAAAGGAAAACAAATTTTGATAAATAGAATGGCCTTTCAGAGCTTCAACTTCAATGACAGCACCGGCTCTTGATCAAGGCAAAGATAGCTGCCTTTGAAAAGTACACTTTAGATTGTTCTGCCAGTATATTGGGAGCCCTCTTCCACAGACAAGATCGGGTCAGTGGGATTAGTCTAGTTTCTTGGAGGTCAAAAATAAATACACAAAACTTTTAAGAAGGCACCGAAAGGAAGAAGGATGCCAAATAGTCCAGCCACAGTGATATAACTAACACTGACACCATTTCTGAGCAGAAAAACAAAAGTAGGCCAAATCACATTGACCCAACATAATAAGCATTTTCCCCCCAGAGTTTTACAATGTAGACTGCGTCCTCAGGCATTAATGTCTTCCGTTATCCACATAGACTGCTGTCATACAGCATTGGTGTCATCATTTTGTGTTAATTTGACCAATAAAACATAGCTTATATTTGAATTGTTTAGCTCTGATATCTGAATTGAGGGGCAGCATAGGAAAATGGGAAGGAAAAAGAGAGGGTTTTCATAGTGAGATGGAGAGGATTAAGCAATTAATATTCATGATTTATTTTAAAGGGCTTCTATTCCAATTTTATCTACCTGAAAGGTCACATTCTCCCAATTATTGTGCCAACTACTCTCTTATAGGGGGCACTGAAAAGAGTCCTAGACAAGAGATCTAGATCAAGCAATTCCTCTTAACTAGTTTACTCCCTTACGTCATCAAACTATTTACTTACATTCACTAGGTCTCAGTTTCCTCATCGGTAAAAAGAAAAAAAATTGAACTAGATAGTATCTAGGGGCCTTTCTCATTCTGACTTAGTACAATGCTAAGAAGCCTGTACTAACCACTGTTAAGTGGGCATATTAAATGACTGAATGAAAGTATTGTTCTTTTTTTGTACATTCACTATAATGAAAAAGCATTTGTGAAATACTTATGGTGTGACAAGGATTGTGGTAAGTTTGGGAATACAAATATGAATGCAAAGTCACACCACTCTTCCACTCCTTGTACCTCACTGGTTTTAAAGACTTTATTTTATAAATTATTGGAACAATTAGGATACATCTCAGTTTCAGGAGTATTTAGGAGTTTTAAAGACTTTATTTTATTGATTTTTAGAATAATTAGGACACCTCTCAGTTTCAGGAGTATTCAAGTCAGAATTGAATTCAGTATGAATTGAAGCATTTAAATAATGGTAAAAATGTCAAAGTTTGGAAACCTAATAATAAATTGTGGGTACTTACTGATTGACCCATGCTAGTTTTATCTTGATCTCAATTTTAAGTATATTAGTGTATGTTTACTTTGTATATGTTTATATTTACTTTTGTGTATTTTTACATGTTGTTTCTCCTGACTGAATTGGATTTAAAGGATGTAGAGTTGCACAAAGTTGTCAGCCTCATTCTCTGAGTCATTGAAGTCTAGAGGCAAGAAAAGAGTCAAGACAACTGGCTATGGCCCAGGATGCAGCAGATGACTTTGGCTTCTTTGATGTCTGACCAAGCTCTAAGCACTCCACAGCACCCACTTTAGCTTTGTGGCCACTGGAACAATTTTTGTTCTCATCCACTCATTCCATCCTGGGAAGTCTTCACAGGCTTGGGGTAGATATCCCCCTAAACACACCAATAGTTCTAAAGTGAGGCCTGTTGATTACCTTCAACCTGGTTAAACCCTTCTGTTGAGACAGTTTACTGGGATGTGGCCACTGAGCATGCTACAGCTTCTTGGAGCCACGAGTGAGATTTGGGTGAATCAGGTAGACACCAAAGGTGGATGAGAAGCCCTGAAAAGGGCTTTGGCAAGCCTTCACACCAGCAGTGCTAGTCCTCCCAAACACCTCATACTACTAGGCACACCAATAACATGGCAGACAATAAATGCTTACTGACTATCTTATCAGTACAAATTATTGTCTGGCATACCCCACTGGGCTCAATTATAGTACAAGACAATTGAACCTTTCATTGAATGATATTTTAAAGTTTGTTGTTCGTTATTGTTGTTCAGTCATTTCAGTCATGTACAACCCTTCATGATCCTATTTTAGGTTTTCTTGGCAAAAGTACTGGAGTGGTTTAGCCATTTCCTTCTCCAGCTCATTTGACAGATGAGGAAACTGAGGCAAATGGGGTTAAGAGACTTGGCCAGGGTCACACAGCTATTAAGTGTCTGAGGTATGATTTGAACTCAGGTCTTCCTGACTCCAGACCCAGTGCTACCCCTAGTAGTTGTCCATTTTAAAGTTTACAAAGCATTTTCAGGCACTGTCTGTCACTGGATACAGTACTTTGTGTTAGTACAATCCATCAAATGAAATTTATCAAACATGTTTATCCAATTACATATTTGGAGAAGATTAGTCATAGTACTTCAGCAGTTACCTAGTCCAAGCTACTCGTTTATATAAAGAGAAGCTGAGACCCAGGGAAGGTAGCTTGCCCATGGTCACACAAGTAGTAAATGTCAGAGCTGGGTTTTGAACGCAGCGGGCATGATTCCAAATTCAAGGCACTTTCTAATTCAACACACATTCATTCAATTATGATATCACAGAGAAACCACATATTGTTGCTGATTAAATTGCAATGCCAAATTTTATCAGTCCATTATTTTTAAAAAAAAACAACTTTTATAATAGATATTAATATCTTCTGTTATCGACAAACAATGCTGTCATACAGCATTGGTGTCTGATTGTCATGTGTTAATTGGACCACAACGATATTGTTTATACTTGACCTGTTCATCCCTGCTGGTTGAATTGTTGGAATGGAAAAGAGGATAGATTAGACACTTCTTTGGGGGTGAACAGAATGAAGCAATAAAAATTCATGGCTTAAAGGACTTTTATCCAATTTTCCTTTACTGAACTTTTTTGATTTCTTGGAAGATCAAAGAGGCAGAATCTGGTGACAGCTTTCATTTCTCTACTGCTCCATCTGGGCCACCAAGACTCAGTAAATCCAGTGACCCCCAAAACTCTAACATGCAATTCATTTTGAAACGCATAAAAATGTAATGCTGTTGCCACAAAATCTCGACATGCATTATATAAACACTACGGAACCCATGGAACATTAGACTGAAGTTTTTTTTTTTTAATGTCAATTCTATTTCCACAACCAGCTATAACTTTCTAAGCGCTTTGGGCAAGGTATTCATCCTCTGTATCTCTGTTAAGTTACTAGCCTATTATGAACTACAATGAATTAATTCAATACTCTAATACATTAAAATAAACCACTAGCCTACATGTCAAGACCTCAGAAGAATTTGGGTAGGTCTCTTGAGGCTCAGGCAGTGGGCCAAATGAGAATTCCTAACAGAACCTTTCTTCACTCTCTTTTACTCTCCTTTTGAAGGTAGAAGGAGGTGGGGGAGGGGAGGAGTGGAGAAAGGCAATTCCTGAGAAAATATCTAAGAATACCAACATCCTTCTTAAACTGCATTGCCCAGTCCACTCATTTTTCAGTCTTGTCCAACTCTGTGACCCCATCTAGGGTTTTCTTGGCAGAGATACTGGAGTAGTTTGCCATTTCCTTCTCCAGCTCATTTTACAGATAAGAGAACTGAGGCAAACAGGATTAAGTGACTTGTCCTAGGTCACACAGTTGGTAAGTGCCTGAAACCATATTTGAACTGAGAAAGATGAGTCTTCCTGATTCCAGGCCCGGTACTCTACCCACTTCACCATCTAGCTACTCCTGCATTGTCCAGAACTGAACAGAAATCTCCAGATAAGACCTAATGTGGACAAAAGATAGTGGTACTATCTCCTCCCTAATACTGCAAGCTATGTCCCTCCCCTTTTTCATGCCACTCAAGATCACATAGCTTTTTGAAGTGTTATTTCTCATTGCTGATTCACATTCAGCTTGAAATCAACTAAAATCCCAGACTTTTCTCAGAACTTTTTATGTCTCACTGTGCCTTCTCCATTTAAATTTGTGAAGTTGAATTTCTGGACTCAAGTTGCAAGACTTTGCATCTAACCCTATTAAATTCCATCTTATTAAATTCACCCTACTAACCCTAGCCTGTCAAGACCTTTTGGGATGCTAATCACCATCTACTATGTTAGCTATCCTTCTTAGCTTGGTGTCATCTATAAATTCGATGAGCTTACTATTATATACTTGTATCTAAGTCAATGATATACATGTTAAATAGCATAGGGCTAAATACATATATTCCTGGAGCATTCTACTGGAGACTTCTTGCCAGGTCGACATTGAACCATTAACTACTTTCAGAGTTTAGGATACAGCCAGTTGTGAATGCTTGTCTTACACCTAATCCATCTTTTTCCATCTTCTCCATAAGAATAATAGGAAACACTTTATTGAAAGCTAAGATCTACATAAACTATAGCCAGAACATTCCTCTCATCTACTAATTTAGTCATTCTGTCAAAGAAGGAAATGAGGTCAGTCTAGTTTGACCTGCTCTTGATGAAGTCATGTTGGTTCTTTGTAATCAATGATTCATCTCTTTCATGATCCGTTTTAGATTTTTCCTGGAATCAAAGACAAGCTCACTGGCGTAGAGTGTTCAGACTTTGTTCTTTTTTGAAAATTGGGAAAACATTTGCCCTTCTCCAATACTGTCAAGTCTCTTCCATTTTTCATGACCTTTTGACTATCCCTAGCAATGTCTCAGCAATCACATCTGTCAACTCTTTTCATACCAGTAGCAGAGGGTTAGGTGTCTTGAATTCATCAAGATAGACTCTAACTCCTTGCTTATTTTGGGTATTGACTTCATGTCAGTTATTATTGTTCCATTATTTTCCATGTAAAAGGCATTCTCTTTTGTGGAGAAAATGGAAAGAAAATAATTTAAAAAGTCTCTGCCTTCTCTCAGTTGTTAGTATAAATCGCCCAAGCAAAGATCTTATCCTTTTTTTTTTTTTGAAATCTCTTCTCTTGATCTGTTTTTTTTTAAAAAAACATCTTTTTATTTTTCTTAGCTTCCTCTTCAGGTCTCTGGTTATTCTGAACTTTAGATACCATGGAGAGTAGGTATGATGGAGAAGAGTGCTTATAGCCAGAAATTAATAGGACATAAAATTCAAGAAAAAAGTCAGTTTAAAAATAGGTTTATGTTTCTTTAAACAATTATACAAAATATTGAGTAACAAGAAAGATGAACTAGGGATCCTAATGCAAGGAGGAAAATTTTGCCTCATGGTTATTGTTATGACTTGGTGGAATGAAACCCATTATTAGAACAAGAGTCATTCCCCACTACATAAATAATCAAAGAAAATGAATAGACATTTTTCAGAAAAAGTGCAAGCTATCAATGACCATATAAAAATACTTCGAATCAGTAATAATAAGATAAATACAAGTTAATACAACTCTGAAGTTCTATCTCAGACCAATCAGATTAAGAAAGATGACAAAAGAGGAAAAAGACAATTATTGGAGGAACCGGGGAAGGACAGGAACAGTAAAGTTTTGCTGATAGGACTTGAATAAAGTATACCCATCCACAGCAAAGGTCTACTCATGGGTTTCATCCCCATCCCAGAACCTCATCATGTCTCAAGAATTTTGAAGAAAGATAAAGAGTCTGAAAAGTAGAAAAGGCGATAATATATTGTGGGCATGAATGATGGCAGCTAGGTCATTTAGTGCATAGAGAATAGGACCAGGAATCCAGAAGATTTGAATTTTAATTCAGCCTCAGGCACTTACTAGCTGTGTCCCCTAGGCAAGTTAATTTACCTCTGTCTGCCTCATTTTCCTCATCTGTAAAGTAGGAATAATACCTACCTTCCAGGGTTGCTGTGAGGATAAAGGGAGATAATTTTAAAAATGCTATATAAATGCAAGCTATCGTTTGCATCACCATCGTCACCATCATCATTATTATTACTGTGAATTGGTCCAAGTTTTTAGAAAGCAATTCATACCTACATCCTAAAAGGTCAATAAACTGTGAATACCTACTGACCCAGCAATACTGCTACAATGAATATATCTCAAAGAGGTCGCAGGAAGTGGGGAAGAAGAAATATCCACAAAAAATACTTACAGTAACACTTTCTGTGGTATCAAAGAACTGGAAACAAGGTAGGTAGCTGTAAATCAGGGAATGAAAGAACAAATTATGGCATATGAATGTAAGAGAATATTATGTCCTCAGCAATGATGAAAGGCATGGATTCAGAGAAACCTTGGCAGACTCACATGAACTGATATGTAGAGTGAAGAAAAAATGGAGCACAATAAGACCATGAAGGAAAATAACTTTGAAAAACTTAAGAACTCTGATCAGTATGATGACAAATCATCATTCCAGATGACTGATGATGAATCATGCATGATGCCTATACTTTTGACAGAGATGATGGACTAACAGAGTAAGACATATGTTTTCAGATGCAGCCAATGCCTGGATTTGTATGTTTGCTTAGGTTTTGTTTTTATTTTATTTTATTGGTGGTGGGGAGTAGGAGGAATGATAGTAATGCCACACACAAAACAATAACAAAGTAAAAAATACAAAGAAAATAGCAGAAAGAAATGCAGAAGGAGAAAGAGACAAGTGGGCCAGTGTTGGAGTACCATGTTAAATTTAATATATATTTAAAACATAGTTGTACATAGATTCGGTTTCATGTGCTATCCTTGTTTTATGATCTTCTTTGTATATGAGAATGTTTATGTTTGTTATCAAATGAGATAATATATGTATAGCACTTTGCAAGCATTAAAGGACTATATAAAGCTGTTAATGTTGTTAATATTTGTCAAGTTCATTAAAAAATCTTTTTTGCTTGGTAAGTAGTCAACAATACAACATAGCAGCCAAGAAATCTAAACCACTACACTCTTAGACTGCATTAAGAGGGGAAGAGTGTCCAGAATTAGGGAAGTGATCAAACAATTGTATTCTGCTAAGTTAAGAACCAATCAGTAGTTTTATATTCAGTTCTAGCTACCAGATATTAGGAAAGACATTTAAACTGAGAGCATCCAAAGAAGGGCAACCAGGATGGTGAAGAGTTTGGGTTCATGCCATATGAGGAATTTACCATGTTTAGCCTGGGGAAAAGAAGAATTAGGGTGAGATGACATAAGGATCTGAAGGCCTGTCACATGAAAGAGAAAAGACTTGTCTTACTTGATCCACAATGGCAGAAACTAGGAACGGTAGATGGAGGCTGCTAAGTTTGATGTCAAGCATTTTCCTAACAATTAAAACTACTCAAAATGGGGCAATGAGCTGCCATGAAAGGTAGCTCTTCTCTGATGATTTTTCAGTAAAGCAAGGTAACTATTTGTTGGTCATGTTAGGAAGGGAAATCTTGTTTTCAGTTGTAGATTAGACTACATGGTTGCTGAGGTCTTAAGCTAAGATTCAAAAACTAAGTGACAGCACAAATAGCACCTAACTGGGGGGGGGGAGCCAAGATGGCTGCTGGGAAGCAGTGACTGGCATGAACTCCCCACCAAGTCCCTCCAAAAACCTATAAAAAATGGCTCTGAACCAATTCTAGAGCTGCAGAACCCACAAAGTGGCAGAGGGAAGCAGGGCTCCAGCCCAGGACAGCCTGGATGGTCTTTGGGTAAGGTCTGTCCTGCACGGAGTTCCCAGCTCCCAGCTGAGGAGAGTAGAGCTGAGCCCAGCAGAGCCCAGTGTGCGTGGCGCGGACCGACCAGACCAGTAGCCCAGCGGAGAGTGCCCTACAGTCGTGAATTGCTAAGCTGTGGCATCTACCAGACCTCTCAACACACAAAGAGCAAAGACAACAGAGAAGGTTAGTGGGAAAAGCTGCGGGACTGAGTTTGCAGTTTGGCCACCGCCTCTGGGGCAGGGGAGGTGGGGCAGCTTTAGAACTCCAGCTGCAGTTGCTTCTGGCCCCAGGCCCACCTGGTGGGAGGAATTAAGTGGCTGATCAGAGCAGGAGTGAAGAGCCTGCTGAAGATTTAAGCCCAGTCTAGGTAGGGGGTTCTTGGGGAAGGAGGAGTGCTGGTGA
>CM053622.1:482399292-482430363 GCA_028646595.1 Phalanger gymnotis | reverse complement strand
AAAAAAAAAACAAATAGCACCTAACTCTAGGTTAGAGAGCACTGAGGGCATAGATTATGTATGCTTCAGATTGAATGGTCACCCTCATTTAGGAATTTAATTATTTAATGGTGACAGCAACGTTTTAAATTCTGACACAACACTTTTGAACAAATGGATACCTTCTTGTGGTTAAAAGGAAAAAACAACCATAGTTTATAAAAACCTCTCAAGTTTATTGCGGCTTCGGTAAAAGTAAAACTCATCAATATGATTAGGCAGTTATTATCTTTGATGCAAATGACTACAACAAAATTTTTGTTGAAGTCCAGCAAACTGAACTTTTGAATAAATTTAAAATATTAACCCACTATTTGTATGATTAATGAAGTTAGGTAAACTTCCAAAAGTTCACTTCCTTGTGTAAAAATCAATTCAATTCTGTTCAACAAGCTCTTATTACGGCTCTTCTCCATAATGGGCACTGCACAAGACCAGGTCTACAAAGACAAAAATGGCACTAGTGCCTGCCATCATGGAGCTTATATATCGGACCGGATTCTTCTCAGTGATTACTACAATTTGGTATCGTTGACTCTTCATTCTAACCCTAACCCTCAGCCTTTGGTAGGTTCCATGACCCTCTCTGACCTCCAACAGGCCATTACCTTTCATGAAATTGCAACACACTGTTTTTTTTTTTGGGGGGGGGGGGAGGGATGAGGTGGTTAGCAGGAAGGAAAGGGATAGAAGGGGATTTGCAGGTCTGAATGTATTTCCAACACTTTTCTGCTCTTCTGACTTCTGAGAGACCTCAGAACTGTCCAGCTCACAAAACATGAGCCAAGAAAAGGAGTTCTAGACCTAATCTCCTGAGAAAAGCTCTACATGAAATAAAGACTCTTGGCAAAGAAAAGAGAGAAGGGATAAACTTCCAAAAGCCATAGATTAGAATTTTAGTTGATTCTCCTTCACCTTCCTCTTCCTAATCTAGATCAAACTTGATATCCCACTCCCAGAACCAACTTCATTTCATAGAGGCTTTACCTCAAAGTTAAAGATGAGATAGTTAATTGTTCTAAACAAAAAGCAAATCAACCCATCCTCTCACCATTCAAGTGAAGTCCTGTGCTTGCCATTTCATCATATAAACTTCAAGACTGACCTCTATAGGTAGGTAAATGAAATACATGTCTGCCAATCATCAAAGTCTTGGGTTTAGTTTTTAGCCTTTTAAAATTGCAGAGAAAAAAAAAAACAACTTATCAGAAAAAGAAATACTGAAAGAATAAAACAAATATCTCGTTTACTTTTTTTAAGTCAATAAAGTTTAGCTTCAAAAATGCTTTATGAAATTCAATTTCTCAATGCATTAAAAAATAACCCTGTATTTAAAAAATCAAACAAAATTGAATCATTTTAGTTACCTGTTCCTTTTATAGGGATAGACAAGGTAAAATTATTTGGATTGAGTTCTTTAAAACATGTGCATCTAAAGTGTCCTGATTAGTGCCACCTTTCTCTAATCATAACCAACTATTCTAACAAACTACCCTTTGTCCATTAACTGAGTCCCCTCTGTTCTCACAAACCTACAGCACAGGTTGCCATAGTTACCCTGCATGTCTATTTACCACACAAGTGATCAAAGCAAGCAGACAACACACATGTACACATATTCCCCAAACTTGTCAGACTGTCTACTAGAAATATTCAGCTACTAATTAACTTTATTCGCAGCTTATGTCCTCCATATACTAAAAAAAACAACAAAAAACCATAATGCACACAGTAAGATACATCCCACAAAGGCCACCTCAAAAATATTTTAAAGAAGAAAAAAATGACAAATATGGATCTTTCAGCTTGTGGGGGGAAGGGAGGCTTGTGGCTGTAATGTATCCAGAAACAGTGAAGGCAAGGAAGAAATTAAGAAGTTAAAAGTATGCTAAAGAAGTTGGAATATACAAACCATGTGCAGAAACTTTAACATCTGCATCTAAATAGCCTGTTTTTCAAATGCATATCTAAAATTCCAGTTCCTTAGCTTTCTTTGTATAAAATGGCATAAAAGTGGCATGATTTCATATCTTCTAACAAATGAGCACAGAAATAGCCTTTTGAGTTTTAAGACTTTACCTTCAACTCAAGTCCTATCAAATAATTCCATCTCCAATTGCACCTCTTTAAACCATGAGATTTGCTTATAGGCACTTATTTAAGATAAGGCTGGATCTGCTTTAATCCTTAGAACAGCCTTTGGGAGCCTAAGTTTAGGAAGAAAGCTTAGCTCTGTGGCTACATCAGTGGTGGACATTCCTGATCTTGCCACTAACTCCCTGTATATCTTTGTACTTAACCTCCCTGTTCCTGTCTCACCATTTGTCCAACAGGATCATATTTGCCACCTACCTCTCTTAGGGATGTGCTAGTGAATAAATAGACCATGTTTGTAAAGCACTTTCTAATCCTCAGAGGAAAGATTAATACAAAGACTTTCATTATTAAACCAGATGCCCTTGGGCATGTTAATACCAACCCAAAGAATGCAAAACAGTCTAATCACATGGAGCCACAGCTTCCTTAATAATGGCAGGATTGCCTTCCCTGGGAGAATTTAGGAGGTGCTTAAATTTGGAATCAGCCCCTTTTTGTCTCTTCAGATTTCTTAAGGCAACTTAATACAGTCAATTTGTTGAGAAGAAGTTGGAAGTCTAAGTCTTTAAAACAGAATTTTCTCCCAAAGTTAAGCCCATCAACTCTGACCAGTTCTGTCTGAAAATATTTTTAGTTTGAGAAACACACATTTGTTCCCATCTTTGGGGACAAAGGATATTTCACTGTTTGGGGAACATCCCTGGAGTTAAAAGGCTGCCAAACGCCAAACCTGTTGTTTTTGGCCAAGGTTTCTGAACAGGTGGTTGTAGCTAAGTATTTGCCTGGGAACTGAGCATTTTATTCTCAGTGAAGTTTTAGTCAGGTTTTCTATTTCTAACCAGAATAGAAATATGTCTGATGATAGTTGGAAATCACTTCTTGATAAGGACGCATGAGATTTAACACTTTTCTTTGGGCTGATCTAGGCACAGCCCTAAAGAAACTTTAAGGAATGATGCCTCCTACCCCTTCCATGTTTGCCATCCTGGTAGAGAGAGTCCAACACCATTTGAATCTTATCATTTTGACAAGCAGCTTTCTATTTCTGCTGGCAATTTCTAGTCTGCTATGGAGGATAGTCTATAGCCCCAGTCTATTCTGAGCCCACACACTATTGTTCAGCAGCCTCTGGGACAGATCATTCATCAGCAAGATATTGAATTTCATTGCTAAGCTGATGACACACGGGCCAGTTTGATAGTTAACCCTGCAAATCCAGCTAGCGCTGAGGGCCTGTGATGACAAATTGACTGGTGGACCCAATAGGACATGCTTGGTCTTCACAATCATTTTCCTTTGGAGAAATTAAAAAAATAAAAATTAAGATTAATCTATGCCAATAACTGTTATCGTCTCAGTTTCCAAGTACTTGGATTCTGCTCCAGCCTGTCCTCTGAACATTCTGTACAGATTTCCAAGGCTCAGAAGTCTTAGTGTTTCTTGCCAATTCTCATCCCTACCCTGCCCATTTTACTCTTTTTTTCCGCTTACCAAATACTCAGTGGTTACAAAAGGTAAACCACCTACCTTATGACTTAACTCTGATAAGTCAGAAAGCCTGACTTCATGGGCTTTTCCAATTGGGTAGCCAGGGAGACTAAAAAGATCTGCTGAGCATACCCCCCTCAGAAAACTTCTCCCAACCTTTGGATGGATGGCTTGTCATTTGGACTCAAACACAGAGGTTACCAGTCACCCCAGAGAACTAGATGGGAGATAGTATTGTGAAGAGTGACAAGATCATACAAGAGAGGTACAGGTGGCAGTCACATAGCATCAAATAACTTTTTGTTTCTTGCTAAGAACTTTTTTAAAAAAAATTTCTCAATATCCCTTTATGTTGGGCTTTCTTTCCTTACTATCTTCTGACTATCCTACATAAAAATAAAGTTCTTCTAATTTCAAGACAATGAATCTCCACCCAGAAATATCTCAGAACCACCCACTCAGAACACATGTCACCTTCTAGACTCAAACATATTTTCCTTTACTCAACCCAAATTTGTCAAAAGCCTATTTATTCTACAACACGCTTTTTGATGTGGAACAAACAAATGGACAATAAGTTCTAATACTATCATTCAACTGAGACCTGCCTTCCTTGACTCACCTCCTTATGGTTTTTGAAAAATGAAGGAAGTTTAAGCATCTATCATCCTGCCAAAAAAAACAAACAAACAAAAAAGCCATGCACTTAATGCAAATTGTTTCAGCAAAACAAAACGTCTTTTTCAATCAGATAAAAAAAAAAAAAGAAAGAAAGAAAAGGTGACTAGCTCTTCTGGTTTCACTGCAGGTGCAAACTTTTCCCATTCAACTCTATATTCTGAGTTGCCAAAATGCTGTTTTCAAAATTCTTCATCTAATGCAAAGAGCTACTTCTACCTCTGCTCTTCCTTAAACAAAGTATTTATCTCAAGATCTCAACACAGATTTTCTAAACTTTTTCATAACTCTGACTGAATTTTAAGTTAAATGCCTTGGGGGCTTTACTGCACAGTCTGCTTTTAAACAGTAAAGCCATAAACTACTAGGTAGATAAAGTATTTTGTCAGTGCCCCACAGCTATGGGAAGAAACTGTTTCTTCAGGAGTCTTTCTTTTTTAATGACCCTAAAGATGATCTCCATTTGTTTTCAGTAATGCTTCCATAAGTGAAGAAGCTAAAACAATTTATAAACTACATTAAAGGACAAGCTTTTTAAACATTAGATATTCACTTATGTTTTCCACAAACTGGTTTTATATTGTGTCTTCACCTTTTAAATGCTAAAACACTCCAAAGTATTTCATGCCGTTCTTTTTTCACCACATTCAATTTTCTTTATTCTAAACCTGAAACATCAGATGCAGTCAAGAAACCTGAGACACCCTCCATACAATACACATCCACTGCAGCAAACTGGAATTGATTTACACGTTTTTCAGCTAGGTTCTCTGTCCTTACAAGGTCTAGTAAGCAGCCCAAGATCAATAAAAACTGGAGCCTGGGAAAAGGAGAGTCGGGGAGAATCTCCTCAATTTCTTCTTTTTCTATAGTTTTTTTTTTTTTTAAGTCAACTCCCTTTCCCCCAGGAGAACTGTAAATTCTAGAAATAAAGGTGACAGATCTACCAAGCTCCCCAAAGCAAACGGCCTTGGTGCTCCAAAGCAGTTCTTCCCCCTTTACCGCGCCCTGAGCGTTCATTCCCCAACATGTACCTTACCTGCCTCATGTTTAGAATCCCATCATCCATCCAGCACGGAACAGTCAGCATTTAAACTCACAGTGAAAGCTCAGAGTCGTAAAATAGCAGCAAAATCCATGAAAGGTTTCTGAGGTGAACAACAAGTTTTCTCCCTCTTTTTTTTTTTTTTAATCTTTTTGCTACCGGAACTCTCCGTAAGACAATGTCAAGTTTCTCAACCTTTTTCTCCTAGCCTATTAAAAGTCAGGCACAGGGAGGCAACCGACCGCCTGGCTCTTATTTCAAATCATGGCTCGGATATGTAGTAGTTGGCTGAATTAGGCCATGAAATAGCTTCACCAATCAGAACGAAGGGGAGGGAAGTATAACACATAAAGGCTGCCTACATGAGGATTAGGAAAGCTTTCAAGGATTTAAAAGACTGAAAGCAGCTGGAAACTGTGTCTAAGGCTACAAAGAGGGAAGTCAATTTGAGGCATAAGAGATGATTTCCACTCTTATCTAACTGCTCAGGGTCTGCTCAAAGTTTAACTGAATGCAGAGAGTGAAATCTTTGAATCTTAAAAGGTCATTGTAAAAAAAAAGGCAAGTGTTTTAGAAGGTGTGAAATTATTTTTAAGGGAAAGATTTCATCACTCGGGACATTATTTCTAAAAAGGAGACCTTGTTTTGCACTAACTTCTCTTCCAATGCCATAAGGGAGGAAACTAGACTGTAACCCATAGCACTTTAAACAAAACAAGCAGTAGAAGAGGGAAGAAAGTAATCTACTTCATTTCCATATAGATTAACTGTAAATCTACCTGAATGAAATCCAAAGGAAAATGCAAACAGATCTATTGAAATGCAGCAAAACTAGGATTAAGAAATTTGTTTTACTCCAGAGGAATATATCTATTTAATCTACATCTACATATATTTGGCTTTCTTAGACATTCTAAATATATACATAATTCACACAAAGTAATTAAAGAAAAATATTTTTTATCTCTACTATATCTGCCCAATAGATAGATGTTTTGAGTTTTTTGGGCTTGTTCTAAACTTGAACCTCTAGCAGAGAACCCCCTTTTTTATCTTGGACCCCTATTCAGAACAATGTTTTTAAATGTATAAGATAAAATACATGGGATTGCAAAGGAAAACAAATACACTGAAATACTAATATCAAAATATTTTAAAAATCAAGTTCCCAGACCCACAGGGTTAAGAACTCCCAATCCTAGAGTAAGGAAAGGATGATCTCCCAGTCACATAGTATTTAACAATCAGAATTTTTGTTTTCCCTAACCTGTAGCTAATACCATGCTAATTGAAACTGACCTTTTGATTTTGGAAAACAAAAAAATCTGGGCATGACAAAGATGGAATTCTTTTAAAGAGCCCACAATTTTTATTGATTCCTGTAACAACAGCAGCAGCAGTTAACAGTAAATAAAACCTGTTCAGAAAGATAATTTTAAAAATACAAATTTTTTTTTTCTGGCTGCTGACATCATTCACCCAGCAAGAAAAATCAGCATCTCATATACCATCCTTGACAAGCATGTTTCACTGCCTAAGTTATGCCTCCCCAGCACATTGAAAACTGAGTGATTTGACATCCTGTAATATAAGCTTTTATAGCAAAGGACCCCAACTAGCTTTAGGGCCACCCAAACTCTGTCTCCTAATCCTGGCTCTCTGACTCAGCAACAACTCCAGGCAGGACTTGATCCACTGGGAAAGGGACCTATTCTAAAGATGACTGTTGTCACAGCATGTTCCTGAGTACATGGTTCTAAGTAACTGATGAAATGGGCTGCCCCCATGACACCTCCTAAGCACATAGCTCTCCTACTTAAGTTCCTACTTCTTTGGTGTAATTTTCTTCCACCACTATTTAGTACTCTTAAGTACAGCCTTCCCTAACTTCCTTCTTAAGTGGTGTTCATCCTCCCACCTGTGGTAGAAAAACTCTTCATGTGATCAGATAATCTGATGGTAATAATGGGCATTAGGAAGGGTGACATCAGCTTGTTTAATAGAACAAAACAAACATTAAAAGCAAGGACAGCATTGTTAAGTCCTTTCTGTCCTGCCCCACTATCTGTGATCCCATTTGGGGTTTTCTTGGCAAAGATACTTGGAGTAGTTTGCTATTTCCTTCTCCAGCTCATTTGATAGATGAGGAAACTGAGGCAAAGAAGATTAAGTGACTTGCCCAGGATTACATAGCTATTAAGTGTCTGAGGCAGAATTGGAACTCAGATCTTCTAGACTCTACCTACCGTGCCACCTAACTTCCCACAAAGACAGTTTATAGACAACCTAAACTGATCAAACTGAAAGCTTAGCCATAGGGAAGTAAAGAAACAACAACTACAAAAAAATTAGAGCATAAGACCTGCATTTTTAAAAGAAAAACACCAATGTGGAGTTTTATTTCTTTAGTTTCTAGTTAAAATTGCTTTACTGGCAGTAGTAAAGGAAATGTAGAAATTCCTTGATAAACCTTTCCTCAGAGCCTTACTTGATTCCCAGGGGCTAATCTTACAGGTTGATCAATTTTGGTTCTATACTGTCCTCGCTTTTAATGTTTATTTTTGTTTTATTAAACAAACGGAGTATGTCAGCCCTTCATACAGCCCATCCTGGGGTTTTCTCCTCTCTAAAACCCACAGCTTAGCTATTCATTTTAAACTCCATCATCTTGCATTTCCAAACCATCTGGATCACATGTAGCTTGTGTTTACCAGGGACATTAGCATATTGTACTCACACATCTTGTCCTGAGATGGTTCAGTATTATTTCCCTTGCTTTTGCATGTGTAATACTTCAGATAGTCACTTCACATCTCTAAGCCTCAGTTTCTATTTGAGAAGTGAAGATCATAGTATTGGCACTACTTTACTCATAATGGTGTCATAAGGAAAGTGCTTTTTAAACATTACTGTTGTATGCATATAGTTATTATGATTTCATCACATTTGTCCCACTAGTTTCAATTTAATTAAATTAACTCGAAAAAAATGCAGTCATACTTGACTCCTCTCTTTTGACCATTGTACATATCCAATCAATCAGTGGCCATGTCTTTTCATTTCTTTCTCTAGAACAATGATTCTCAGACTTTTTGGTCTCAGAACCCCTTTACACTCTTAAAAATTATTGAGGATGTTCAAAGAGTTTTTGTTTATATGGGTTATATTTATTGATATCTACCATATTAGAAATGAAAATGTCTTGGTATTCTTATGAAAATAGTTTTGACTTTGAAGATACCCTGAGAGGGTCTTGGGAACCCTCAGGGGCCCTGAAACCACACTTTGAGAACCACCACTCTAGCACAGAAGTACCAAACACACCAGTGAGACATTATGGCCCCAGGGCGACGGTCCCCACACCACTCCTTAAATAGTATGTGATGAATTTGTGGTTTTCTATGTACCTGTGGGGATTTTTCCGTGGGGTTTAGTAGCCACCATTTCTATTTGAGTTTGATACCACTGCTCTAGATTATCTCTCAAGTACATTTTCTTTTTTTCTACACACACAGCCACCACCCTAGTTCATGTCCTCATTACCTCTCACCTGGTCTATTGCAATAGTCTTCTAATTGGTCTCCCTGCCTCAAGTGTCTCCCCTTTCATATTTATCCTTCACATAGCTGTCAAAGTGATTTTCCCAAAGTGCTGATATGATCATGTCACTCTCCTACTCAATAAACTACAATGGTTCTTTATGACCTCTAGGATCAAATATAAATGCTCTCTCTCTTTTTTAATTTAATTTAAAGTTCTTTTCAATTTAAATATAATAATATTTAATATTATTATTAATTAATATTAATTATTTAATGATATTATTTGTTAATTAATTATTATTTAATGTAATATTAATTATATTAGCCCTAAAGCTAGTTGGGGTCCTTTGCTATAATTATAAAAATATAATATTAATATAATAATATTAATTATTAATGATATTAATTAATATTAATAATAAATTTAATAAAAAGGTTTTTAATTTAATTTAAAGTTCTTTACAAACTGGCACCTTCCTATCTTTCCAATCTTTCAACATATTATTCCCTTCTACATACTCTACTGGCCTACTGGCTGTTCCACATACACAGTGCTCCATCCCTTCCCTCTGTCTCTTTACAATGACTGCCCCCCATGCCTGGAATGCTTTGCCTTCTAAACTTAAGACTCTTAGAATCTCCAGCTTCCTTTAAAAAACTGAACTTGCTTCCATTAAGATTCATATCAAGCACTAAGTGGATAATTAATGGGTTGTAAGAAGTGGAAGTTTTTTTTTTCCTACATAGTTCTAGACTCACCATGCATTCTAGAATTTTGACAGGAATTGAATCAAGTTCACTGACATCTAGTTTGCAGACTATATTGTCTTATCTTTTAAAAAAATGTGACTTTTATCCCTTTCTAGCCCTGAGTTACATCTTCTACTTACATAATCTTTCAAAAATCACTGACATATAGAAGAGATTTGTTTTTCTTGGCCCTAAAAGGCAGAACTAGGAATAATAAGTAGAAGTTGTAGAGAAGTAGATTTAGGTTTGAAGTAAAGGAAAAAAAAAACAAAACAAACAAAACTTCTTAATTATAGCTGTTGAAAAAAGATATAGACTGCCTTAGGAAGTAGTGAATTTCTCTTCACTGGAGGTCTTTAAACAGTGATTACTTGATATTATAAAAGGGATTTTTGTTCATACACAGATGGACCAGTGGTCTTTGAGATCTCTTTAGATTCTGAGATTCTGTAATAGACATAATTTTCTACTACCTAAGGCAGAGGAAAGAATTGGGCAGAATTGCATCTGCAAAGCACATGAGCAATTCATGGTCTCAATCTCAAATGATACCATAGTTACATTTAGGTTGTCATTCATGATCAGATAGTGGATAGAAAATTTTCAGTATTTGGAATGATAGAGGAATATGAAATATTAAAATATGGGCAGGAATGATGCTACCAAATTCCTTCTGCTACCAAAATATTTTCTTGATATCTAAAAGTGGGAGAGGTAATTTAGAAAAAAGCAACAACTTATAAATCAATATGAATACAAAAACTTAAATAATATATTAAAAGAGTATAGCAACATATCAAGGAGACTATGTATGATCCCCTGACAGTACTATAATGCAATGTTGTTTTAATATCTAGAAAGCTATAACCATGAGAGACCATATTTACAATAAAAACAATCGAAATCATGTAGCTATGTCAATGGATTCAAAAAAAGCTTTTGAAAAATACAATATGCATTTGATAAAAGGCTATAATGCTTAAGAATAGATGGATCTTTCTTTAATATAGTAAATAATATCTCTATAAAAACAAGAGCACTATATGAAATGGCAATAAACTTGAAGCCTTTCCAGTTTGATCAGGGTATAGCAAGAGTGTCCAATAACACAACTATTATTTAATAATCCTGTCTGAAATACTGGCTATAATAGAAAGACTAGAAAAAGAAATAGAAAAAATAAGCATAAGCAAAGAGAATACAAAATCTTCTTTTTGCAGTTGATACAATTTACAAAGAGGACCCTAGAGAGTCACCTAAAAATGAACTGAAACAATGAATAACTTCAGCAAACTAGCAAAACATAAACTCACACAAATCATCAGTTTTCCTATATATAACCAACAACACACATCAAGAATAGAGAGAAAGAAAATTCATTCAAAATAACTAGAGAATATAATATATAAAATATTAAGGATTCCATCAACCCAAACACATACAGGAACTATATGAATAAAACTGTGAAACACTCTATAGAAAAACAAGAAAATCAGACTTATTTAAGTAGATAGATATTAATTGCTCATGGTTTGGCTGTGCCAATACAATTTTAAAAAATGATAAAACTATGAAAGTTTATTTAATGCCATGCCAAACTACCAAAGGATTATTTTATCAGGATAGAAAAGGTAATAAAAGAAATCATTCAGAGGGGGAAAATGTTAAGAACCTGAAGGGAAATCATGGAAAAGCTGAGAAGGAAGGGTCCTAGCATTATGAGATCTTAAACCATACTACAAAGCAGTAATCATAAAATCTAACTGATATCAGTTATAAAACAAAGCCGACCATCAATGAAACATGTTAGATATAAAACAATTCTGGGTATTTGGTATATCTATTAAAATATTATTTAAAATGTTTATGATCAGTCTTACTTTAAATGTACTCTTCCAATTGAGCTTTGAATTCAAGGTGGTAGTCAGTCTCTTGATATACCTAACTGTAGCTTTCTCCTTTCTAGCTTTATGCCCAGTGAGTCTTGGTTGGAGCAAACTAAGCTATTTTTAAGTCCTGCCTTAGTCTGTTGGTTCAATTTGACATTTGGAATTGAGTTCAAAGCCTTCAAACTTTCCTTGACATACATCTAAAAAACTTGTATCATTATACTCTTCCTCCTCCTCATTTATTATTTTTATTTGCATTAGGAACCTGTAACATAACTAATATGTCACAGAAATGTATAAATAGAAGATACTCAGATATTTTAAAGTCTATCATTTATCTATAAGTTAAGTCAATGTGAATTAGTAGTATAATCTGAGCATCTAGTCAAATGTACCAGCAATGGGAGGAAGGGGGTTGGGAAAAGATAGGGAAGGGTGGAGGTAGAGAGTGGAAAGGTGTAGAGTAAAGACAGGAATAGGAGAATCCAAGAAATTAAATATTTACCTGAACATTTTGAACCAGGAGACCTGATTTATTCAGTTACTTATTTAACAAAAATAATGTAGGTATTGTTTTAAGTGTTTTTCAATTGAACTTTGGCTTCAGAATGGCTGTAAATTTCTTGACATACACGGCTATAGCTTGCCCCATGATAGTTTATGTTAATGTCACCATATTTTCACACTTGCCAGTATCTGCATTTCTTCTCAGTCACCTTCCTCCCCAAGAAGAGGTTTGTGACCAATGTAATGGGCAACCCTAATCTTGATATAATGTTCTTCAGAATCTTCATGGTGGCTTATAGCCATGAATCAATAACCCTCATTAGTCATAAAGTTCTTCCTACATTCCATTAGCCTCAGTGTGGGATGGGCCTGACACTAGTACCCTTTTATTTCAGGTTTAATGTTGGAATATAATGAGGCACTTGTTAAGAAGCACTTTACTTCTATTGATGCTGTTCTCCCACTTGTCTTAATATGTAAACACATCTGTTCAGAGGCACAGAGTGTGGGGACTTGTGGGTTCTTCTGGCATCTACCAAACCCAAACCCTAACCCTAACCCTAACCCAATCCATATAGTTGTAAACTTTTATGCCCCTAGGTGACCAGGAAGCCACACCAACACATCCAGCAAGGGATACGACTTGGGCCTTGCCCCTCCGAAATCTTGGCTTTCTTTCCTTTTAGGGAAAATCTAACCTAACCCATGTTTGGGGGAGGAGAAAGGTAGATATTAGTCTAATAACTCATTAAGCACGATTAGAAAATGACTACGCATCACTCTCCTTTTGACAACCAACTTCTGTTGTCATTAACTCTTATCTTCTCATCTCAGTAAAAGTGTCTCAATTCTTTTGTCTTTCTTCATAGGTCTCACTTTTCCAATTTATTAATTATTCACTAACTTCCATTGCTATCCTCTGGATTCTCTTTTCCCTATCCTTGTGCATGAACAAACTGACCACTTAACACCCCATAATACCCATCGTGTTTTTAAATGCACAAGCTAGATCTTTAAATTGGTCTCGGAAGGAAACACCCCCCCCCCACACACACACAAGCATGCACTCACAGATATCCCATGCATGAAATGCTTTGAATTGGGTTCTTTTTTTATACTTTAAGGGAAAAAGGGAGGATGTAGTACTAAGTGTATAATCACATGGATGAAATGAATAGAAATTTTAATAAAAAATGCTTTGAACAGGATCTGGGCTAAGTGTTTTCATTACAAAATAGTAAAGGATTTAACCTTCAGATTTTCATTTCAGAAACACTCATGTAGAAAACCTGAAATAATGGATTGTTTTTGCTACTCAGGCCAATTCCTCTCCTACGATTACAAACATAATATTTCAACTCATATTTAAGATGGGAATGAGGCTTAGAAATATTTTAATACATTAGCGCAACTCCTTTCTACTAGTTGCAGGAATATCACAGATCAGGATAATTTCTTTCCTTGCCTATCTAAGGAAAAAGTCTATCTTGATTCTTGGTAACTAACTAATAAGTAGTTATGAGTCTTTCCTGTTCTAAGCTATGTAATTTGAGCAACAATTTATTAAAATGTACATATGTTGAGTTAGCTACAAATAGGCTTTCCAACATAATTTCCTTAGTGCAATAAAAATATATTAAATTATTATAAGGAAAAAAATATCACAAAGCTTAAAGTCAGTGCATTAAGAGGTGTCTTCCATGACCTCTAGAGATGTCTAAGCATCTGAGAAGGTCCATACAAATGTGATTTCATTCAATTCCTCCTTTGACTCCTTAATTTGAAAAAGAGATTTTATCAGTTTGACTACATTTATTGACAAATAGAACAAGTAACTTAAATGACTTTAATACTTACAGTTTAAGTTATTAGAGGCAGCTTGGCATGATAGAGAGCTCAGAGCTAAGAAGACTTGCTTCTAAGTCTTACCTTTTGAATATGTAAGGCATGATTGGATATAATACCATGGGCAAATCACTTAAACTTTTGGTATTGTGAGGATTTGTCTAAAAAGGTGGCATCCTGCACTAACAGATGGAGTTTCTTCATCTTGGAGTTCTCAATATTATTGAAACCACAGATCCAGTACCTATAAAATTAATAAAACTATCCAAAAATGAACAAAGTGTTGGCCTTTATTCTACTGGTAACTAGTTCTGTAACCTAGGCAAGTCATCTTTATGGGCCTTAGTTATCTCTCAATGATACAGTTGACCTTTTTTAAAGTTCCTTCTAATAAATCACCTTAATTGGTCTTAAATGATATTAAATATTTCTCCAAATTTGGGCTGGATTGAGTAAGTCATTTATTAATAGGAAATTGCAAATGGGCAGGTTTCTACATATGTTCTATGATTCAAGAACGAAAATGCCATCACTTAACTTGTGCAGAAGAATGTAAATTCCTTGTGGTCACTGATAATTTCATTTTTGTCATCGTATCCTCCAGTGTCTAGCATAGTACCTGGAACATAGTAGTTACTTAATAATTTTTTTTCACATTTAATCCTTCTGGCTATAGGGCTGGTTTGTACTGAGCTAGTAACAATTCTCTCTAGAGCTTCCCCATCGCTATACATTCTTTCCATTAAGCAGATTTTTCTACATTCAAAGATAAAATGGTGACTTTGAGGATCCCCAAATAACCTTGACCTAATTAGTATCAAATATTTCCATCTGAAATTACTAGATAGTCAATCTTTTTCTTAATCTCTCTGGAAGTGATGTCTTCTTCCTCAAATTTGTCACAGAATGCTATCCTTTACATTTCCTACATTCTTCCTTGTGTTATGCAGTAGCTATTTGTACTAGACTGTAAGTTAGTTGAGGTTATGCATAACATCTTATTTCATCTTTGTCTCCCTGGTGCTTAACCCATAACACATACTATCAGTATGGTGTTTGATTTAATGCTGATGCTATGGTGGTTGTTGTTTATTATAATGATCTATTTAGTTCAATAATATTTGACATTAGAGGAAATTAAAAGATTCTAGGGCAGCTAAGTGGCTCTGTGGATAGAATGCCAGGCTTGGAGTCCTGAGTTCAAATCTGACCTCAGACACTTACTAGCTGTGTGACCCTAGACAAGTCACTTAACCCTGTTTGCCTCAGTTTCCCCAGCTGCCAAAATGAGTTGGAGAAGGAATTGGCAAACCACTCCAGTATCTTTACCAAGAAGACCCCAATTGAGGTCAAAAAGAGTCAGACACTACTGAAATGACTCAATAACAGTAACAACAAAGATTCAAGTCTCATTTATCTACCCATTCGCTATAATGCTGAGGAAAGGATTTTTCTCTTTTGAGAGTAAACTCTTTGGTACTTCACTTGTCTTAGCTATACATTGGGGCATTAGGCATAATAGCGTCCTTCCTTCACAGCATCTCCCATCCATCCTATTATCTAATCTCTACTCCCATTTCACCAGCACTATTACAATAGTTTTCTAATTTGCCTTCTAGCTTTCAGTCTCTTACCTCTTCAAATGCAACTTCAATCCAACCTCCACATAATATTTCTAAGACACAAATTTGACCATGTTATTTTCTTGCCTTCACTTTGACTGTCAATAAAGTACAAATTTCTCAAGTTGGCATTTAATATGGATCTCACCTACCATTCCAAATTTATACTATCCCCTTTCCATGTCTTATTTCTAGCCAAGCTGGCTTACTAATTGTTATTTATAATCAGAATTCCATTTCCCAATCTTGGTGCTTTTGGCAAAGCTGTGCATTTCCCTCCTCATGTTTGCCTCTTAAAATTCTGAGCTTCTTTCAAGTTTCAGCTGAGGTGACCTCTCTGATTCAATACCTTTTCTGTATCCTCAGTGATAAAGCTTTCTTTCTCCTCAAATTTTCTTGTATTTGCTTATCTATGCATATATTTTAGGAGCTTAATAAATATTTGTTGAATTAAATTGCTCTCTGCCACCCTGATATCCTGATATGATTAAGATTTTGCAAAGAAAATCAGAACAAAACAACAAATATTTTAGTTTCAAAGTACCACTTGAAACATTTAAGGAAAAACCCTCATTGGATGCATGCAATGCTTGTTTCTTATTGTCATTAATGATATTCAATACTTAGAATATTTATTCAAGTTCAAGATACGGAATACAGGAAAGCATTAAATTATGATTGAAAGTAATTTCAGTGTATGAAATGCAGTCTGGTATCTTAGTTTACTTGGCAATCTTTCCCCTTCTATCCAAACCATGGAGGTCTCTCCTTAACTTTTAAAGTACTTTCAGATGTCACTTTTATGAGCCACCATACCTTATTTCTTCCAATTATAACTGCATTGTCTGGGCTTATTAATTTCCAAAACAAGTTTTTTCTGTTTTTCAACTTTATTTAGGTCACATTTCCAGATATGTTTCCTCCATGCAGAACCTTCCCTTTTATTAAACAGCACTAGCAATAAAAGATAAAAAAAGTCCCAAGAACTTCTGTCTGATCAACCACTTTTCAACTTTTAAGACTCAATATTGCTCAAGTCAAATCCCTCCACAAACTGGCTATATGATCTGGAGCAAGTAACATTTAACCTATCTGGGCTTCACCATGTAGTACTTAAACAAGCCAGTTTAAGTTAAAGGTCTCTAAGATTCTTTCTAGCTCTGTGGTTCTGGGATCATGAAAAACTCATTTAAAGTGCAAATGTATACATGTACATATACATGCACCTGGCATATTTATCACAAGGCTCATAAAACCACAAAAAAAAACCAGTATTACAAATGTGGTGACTAAGGCAAGTGTGAAATCAAGCATTTGTCCTTTGAAAAGTAGCTTCCTTCTCTGCTCTCCCATCATCCTCATCATCAGCCCCCCATCCCCAATTTAATTATCCTCCTGTTGGATTGAAAGCATCCTGCCATGCACAGACTTGGTACAAATGGAAATGATGCCTGGCTGTGTTTACTTCCTTATCAGAACAGTGCGGGAAGCTAGACTTGTAAGAGTCACACTTTCTAGCTCAGCAATCTACACCCTTCTTAGTGCTATCTCAGTTTGCTACTAGGAAATGGCTTTCAAAGGAACTTCCACAGTTAATCCCCCACAAAGATCTTTATTTGTCACCACACTAATATTGGCCAGTCTCCCCATAGACTTTTTTCAGTATCTTGGAGGCAGCATAAACCTAAGATGAACATGCCTTCCTATTAACACATGGCTGAATGTACCCATCTCATTGCTTTCACAATAGAAGGAATGTGCTCCTGGATTCCATCCCATAATCCATCCTTATGGTGGCAAACACTCTCATGAAATGACAACAAAAGGCACATTCACATCTCTGGGCATTTTGCCTACTTAAAAAAATATAGGATGGTGTTCATGATGGAATGCTAGATGGACTGCCTTAAAAGAGAATGGGCATACTCTAGGCAGGGAAGGGGAAAATGTTTATAGTAAACCCACATAAAGTTCTAAAGCCCAAAGCTACTGGATGCTACTTGAATAAATTACATACACATACAAACACTTTTAACACCAAAGAAAGAACAAGAAAGTATTTTATTTGAAAAGCAAGCAGAAATTACAAACTCCTTTGCTCTTACTATCAATAATGCCCATCATTTATGTTGTGCATACTATGTGCCAAGTATAGTGCTCTACAAATATTATCTTATTTGATCCTCACAATGACCTTGGGAGCTGCGCACTATTATCATCCCCATTTTATGGTCGAGGAAACTGCACCAAAGAGATTAAAATGACTTGTTCTAGGTCACACAACTAGTAAGTGTTTGAGGTGGGATTTGAACTCAGATCTTCCTAACTCCAGGCCCAGTGCCTTTCTACAGTGCCTCTAGATGCCTAATGAAACTGTAATTTGGCCCCAAATCAATAGGAGTTGTTAATGCTGCTTTTATTTTTGCCTTTTCCTTTAAGAAGATTCTCTCAGGTAACTAATTCCCTTGATAAAGAGGTTGCTATGGATACATTGTGTGAGTGTTTGTGTGTGTGTGTGTGTGTGTGTGTGTGTGTGTGTGTGTGTGTGTGTTTTAATTGAATGCTGGTATTTTAAATCCTAAGTGAATTGAGTGAAGCACGCCTGGCCCAAGGGCTAGAGTAATTTAAGAACCTATTTTCAAATGCTAACAATTTTATCTTAATAAAAATATGCTGTGTATTTTATATGGAGGTGCCATTTCAAGAATGGCTGGTAACTATGTGGGAGTTGCTTAAAAAAAAACAGGCAAGATGAATATCACATTATCCACCCTGAGTATGGTTTAATCACTGAATGCCTGGCATCACTGTACTGGAATTTTTCTTTTCTCAGCATGTTTAATAATGAGTCCTGGAATGTATTTACAAGGCAACAGCTCTGCTCCACACAAAAGACCTCAACGTGGGCCCTGCGGCTGGTAATGCTAACACAGGTCTTGTGACAGGATTCACACAGGTCACCAATGTTATCCCACATTGCTGACCCAACTATTTTTTTTTTGGCCATTGGACTTGAAGGTAATATTTAGGAAGTCTCTTGTCAGGCATGCAAATTGAGAGAAAAATATGACTGCCACATTAAATCCTGACAGTTTAATAAGGTATTACTCATGGGTAAATGCTTTCACTCACTCCTCTTAGGGCAAGTTTGGAGGCGTTACCCTACAGTGAAGAGATCTAGTAAACTTCATTGGTATTTTTCCTCATCAATCAATTCAGTGGTGCGGAGGCATTTAGAAATGTTGATTTCATATTTACCTGGATTTCTGTCAATGGCTACTTTATTATTCTGCCTAAAAAATACAACAGAATTGACTTGGGGACAGACAAATGTGCTAATTTGGGGGCATCAATCTCAATTTCTGCCATTTATGATTGAGATAAAAAAGTTCTTTTAAAAAATGAAGTGATTTTGAAGGTAGCCCCACTTTCTGGATGCAATTATGTCAGTCATTTAACAATTTCATGAAGTTTTTTTATGGCATCTCTATTAAAAAAAAAAATTCTGATCTGAGAAAAGCTTCTATTTCTTTTATTTTCTTTCCTGTCTTTAAAATGAAACAATAAAAGCTGATGTCTATATATAGTTTTAAGGTCTGCAAAAATTGGGTTCAATTCTAACCTCTGACACCCACTGCGAATTAGAGGTTAGAATTGAACCCAAATATCACCTAATTCCAAGAACGAGATTCTCCCCACTATACCAACCGGGTGGCCCAGTGGATTGGAAATCAGGAAAAACTGAGTTCAAAATCTGCCTCAGATACTTACTCAGATGTGTGATCCTGGGCAAGTCACTTAAACCTGTTTCTTTAGTTCCAAAATGGGGTTAATAGTAGCGTCTATCTCCTAGAGTTGTTGCGAGGATCAAATGAAATAACATAAGTAAAACACTTTGCAAACCTTAAAGTGTTATATAAGTGGTAGCTAGGATTATTATTATACCATACTGCATCTCCTTTATCAAATACTGATCCATTTTTCAGTTATACACAATGAATTTTTCTAATTCTAGTAGTACTACTCTGTAAACTATAGGAAACTAATATACTAAACAGATATGACCAACTTATAGTAAATGTGAACTTCATTTACATGTTTTTTCACTGAGGCATATATATATATATATATATATATATATATATATATATATATATATATATATATATATATATATTTATATTTCTAGGTCCTAAACTGAGCAATAACACATTTACAACTTTGGTGCCTTCTATAAAAACTATTAATATGAGATTTTTCACAGCACAAAAGTATTACAGCTCACTATATGAAATTACTGTCCTAAGTGTAGAATTGCACTGTGTGGAGCTGTGCCTAGAATAAGAATTCACAAACTTGTTTTTTTGATAGACCGTTAACTGTGTCTACAATGGTCATACTTTCTTTCATTAACTTGCTCTTAATAGCATTTCCCCCCACACAATTGATTAACTACAGTTTGAATCTATGTCTCTTTGACCAAGTTGAAACATTGTGGGATAAAACACATTTAGAGGTTCCATTAAATTTTATCCCTTTGACTTGACTAAAGATAATTCTTAATATTAGCCTCAATTTGTTTTCACCAGGGGTGAGGGAGGGAAGAGAAAATAATGAAAATGGGAGAAAAAGGTGAAGATAGATCTATTAGAAATAGAATAAATCAAAATCCTGCTCTGCCATAATTGTAAGACTAAAAAACGTTTCTTTAGGAAATAATAGACAATAAACAGGGAAAGAATTAACAAAATTACTTGGAATATATATACATATATATGTATGCATGTGTACATACATATATATGTATATACGTGAAACAAAATTATTAAAATCCACAGTAAATAGCAATATTGAAAGATAAATTGTTTATGGGCACTTTTCCCCTCCCACATTTGCTCAATTCCCTTTTACTTAAAAGAAATAGAAGGAGATTAAGAGTTTAAAATAAAGAGGAGGGCAAAACAGTCATCTGGCTTCTTTTCCTCCTCCAGCAATTCCTCTGCAGCTATAATTAATCATCTGCTCCAAACAGCAGACCACCGGGGAACTGCATTAGAAAGTGAAATAGTCAAAGAAATGGAAGGAGAACTGGTCTTTACTCTTTTCACCACTGGGATTTTGGTCCTGAGTGAAATGAATTGGTGGTCTCATAGCAGCCTCTGGTGGCTATGTGTCAAAATCTCAAGACATCGATGTCCACATTTCTATTTCTTTCTCCCCTCTACCCCCAACTCGAACTTCTCAAATCCCTATGGTTTGGTGCAAATGCAAGTTATTATTAGAGAAACTTCATGCCTTTACTGAAAACAGGCCTGATAGGAATATGGAATTAATTTATCAGTCTCAAGGTCAGTTATAGGTATTCTTGGATTTGATGGTGACTTCCTGGACATTTTGTAGAATCTTCGATTTCACTTGCTGATAAATTAAGGCGTTTAACAATCAAATTTTCCCAATTTTCAAAACGCTGCAAGTAAAACATTCTTTTCTAATTTTTTAATACGATCTCAGTCTAGAGCTTTTAACTCATTGTTCATCAGAAGATGGACATCTACTGAAATTCTAAAATCATTTTCACAGAATCATGGAACTTCAGAGTTGGGAGGCCTTTGGACTTCATCTAATCCAGGGAGTTTACAGAATAAATTTTGTTGTGTCACAGACCCCTCACACCCCTTCTCAAAATAAAAGCCTAAAATGAAATATGTAGCATTACAAAGGAAACCAACTGTACCAAAATACAGTTTGCAAAATACACTTTACAAATAATGGATTTTACAAATGGATCCCAGTTTAAAGAACCTCTGATTTAATCCAAGTCCCTTATTTTACATGTGAGGAAATGGAGGCCCAGAAGTTGTGTCCTGTTTATGATCATACAGCTAACAGTATTTGCTCTGGGACTCTTTTTTTTAAACAGCAAATTTCCACTCATAAATCTAGAAAAGTTCCTATTTGTTAAGCCTTTTTTTAAATTGAATTTCTGAAACAAGAACTTCTTATCATGGTCAGTTTCCCCAGCTGTAAATCATTGAATGTGTCCCTTCCAAATTGCTCTGGAAGGAAATTGGTAGAAATGAAAAGCTTCTCAGATTTCCATTTCAGTCTCTTGTCTGTTAGAGTTTTCTAAGATAATACTAAAGCATTCATTCCACCTGGTTAGATGATAAGGTAGACCCTATGACTGTGAGTTAGAGGTTAGAATTGAACCCAATGACTGTGACTAAGTTGGTACTTGAGTCATTTCTGATTCTATTCAGTGATCAGGTCATGATTTTATTGATTTTAAAAGGCTCTTGCAAAACTCTCAGAGCAAAGAAACAGTAATATGCTTTTTTGGAAAGGTACTAAAGAAGTCCCCCCTACCAATTTATTAATTTATTTGTTTTCAGTTTTCAACATTCACTTCTCTAAAGAAGTTTTCCAACAGAACAGAATGAAAGTAATATTCTAAGTATACTAACATAACCCAGGGTTGTCAGTACTTGCCTGCCTGCTTTTGGCTTGCTACATGACCTAGCTTAGCCTATGTACTCTTATGTACTTCCTGTGTGACTCAAAACCAGCGAAATAATAACCTTCAAAATAATGAAGCCCTCCCACTATTGGCCAGGAAGAGTTAAAGAGAGAGAGAGAGAGAGAGAGAGAGAGAGAGAGAGAGAGAGAGAGAGAGACTGGCTGTCCTCTTGGCTTTTTTCTTCCTTAGATGCCCTATGTGGCAAGGACCTTTCCAATGTGAGGTGGGGAGGGAGGCTGCCCTTCTCCCAGCTCCAGAAGAAGTAATGGCAAACTGCCAAGGACATAGCAGCTAAAAGCACATGTCCTAAGTAAGTGAGTTTGTGCCTAGGTTGAGGCTGCTTCCTCTGTTTTTGGTCTTTTTTGAATAGGGATGACTAAACATCATTCTCAAGATGGATGTGTCTAGACTTGGAGACAACTATATTTGTCTGAGAGGTTTGAAGATCCTGGTTCCTCAGTCAATGTTGGCTATATTTCAGATTGGGTCCCCAGAAACTAAGGTAGCACTCTTAGAAAAAACAAACCCCACTTGGAAGATGAGCCCAATACCTGACTGGGGAGGCCTAAAGACCTAGATTTTGAGTCAAAGTGAAATGTAAAATGCCTAATTAGCCATCAGAAACTGCTTTATGATTCATATATCAACTTCTCAGTGGTAGTATAACTGTTGTTGAGTCATTTCAGTCATGTCCAACACTTTGTAACCCTACTTGGGGTTTTCTTGGCAAAGATACTGGAGTTGTTTGCCATTTCCTTCTCCAGCTCATTTTACAGATGAGAAACTGAAGCACTTGCCCAGGGTCACATAGTTATTGCATATCTGAGGCCAAATTTGAATTTACAAAGAGGTTAAATTATTGAACATTGCAATAAGTCTTTCTGTCAATGCATGCTTTGCTTTCTGTCTAGCATTTCTTTTGTGTTTAGGAAATAAATAGCTGTCCCATTCCTAATTCATGTTGTATATTAAGTACCTTTTTATTCCCTCTTTGGGAAGACAATGGTCATAAGTCAAAACCTAAGCTTAACGTAAACCATTCCTGTGACACTTTGGGTAGGGATGAAATGAGCCAAAGATTGTGATAAAAAGAAGCCTGCTTATCCCCTCTTATTCAAGGTCAGGATCTCCAAAGACTAAAAACTGGTCCAGACCACATTTGTGGGTAAGAACAGAGATGGATCTTTAACAAGGGAGCTACTGGCCCCTTGCCTCTTTTCTTCCTTCAACTCTCTGTGTGGCAAGAAATTCTCTTGTGAGGTGTGAGGAGAAGGGCTGTCCTTCCTCCCAGTTCTAGCAGAAGTAGCAAACTACCAGGCACACAGTAGCTGAAACACACGTCCAACATAAGTAACCTTGAGCCTATGTTTGGGCTGCTTCTTCTATCTTTGGTCTTTCTTGAGTAGGGATGACCAAACATCATTTTTATGATGGATGTGTCTAGAGTTGGTAGATAAATTTCAAAGTTGATTTTTGAGGGAAATCATCTTACCAAAATGTCGACGGGTTGAATGAATAGTGAATAATTTTTGATAAGACCAATTGCATCTAGGGGCAATATTAGGAATAACCTTGCATGCCCTTAAAATCTGGTTTTTCTCTCCCACAGGACAAAGGCTATTTCTTCTTGTAAAGTGGCAGAATTATTATAAACATAGTCCATTAATCACACAGTCAAATGGGACCACAAATTGGCTAAATGTTACAACAGGGATAGTTTGTACATGTAGGTGAACCCTAATAGGAGGGAAAATACAAAAGGCAAAGCCAGGGAAAGAAATACTTTAATACATTGAAGACTTGTGATTTATTTCATCACTATGAGCCAATTCTTTCTGATGATGTTTCCATAAGTGGGGACAGTTCTGTAATGCGTGAAGATTAAAACCCTCTATGGCATAGTAGCTGTCACTGGAGAGCAATAGTGGACAAAGAATATATTACCCTGAAACCAGTTTAGTTAGAACAGGCTTTGGGCAGCAGAAATACAGTCCATCATGAGGCCCATAGGTGAAAACTTTCTAGATTGATAAAATCTACAGGAACTTTACATAGCTGCCAAAGCCTTTGGGGATATAGGGTCATGTCCACAATATGAGGAGTCATTAGAAGAGAGGGAAGGGAAAGAAAACACTTGAAAATGAAGAGAAACCAGGAAGTCATGACAAAGTGCACTTTGGGAAATAAGGAAGTGGCTCATTTTATGTGTATATTTCATTCGGGCAACAATACAGAGAGAGAGAGAGAGAGAGAGAGAGAAAGAGACAGAGAGAGAGAGAGAGAGAGAGAGAGAGAGAGAGAGAGAGAGAGTTGTGCACTAGATGACAAAAGGAACTATATGAGGGAAATTTAGTCAAATCTAGAATATGACCACTAGAATCACAGTATGATACCCTTCTGATTCCCAATAGAAAACAAGTACCTTAAGTACTTTCTTTCACCTTTGTCTTTGTATCTACAGTGACTTGCACATACAAGGCAGTTTAAAAAATGCCTGTTGGTTGATTCCCAAGCCAACAATCCATGGGTATAGCAGTAACTGTTTAACAACTGGCAGTTCTGAAAAGCTGGACGTACTGTGAAGTTTAATCTACATTATTAATGTTTTCTTCATTACTTTCTTAAGTCCAGGTAATCAATAGAGCAGTAAATGAAGCCCTGATTTGTAGTGCTTGCCAATGTCCAAGGTGTAAATGGTCATATTGAAAATGTAACAGTCATCTCCGCTCTAGCACATCCCTGTAACTGTGCCTCTTGGATTCTCCTTGCTATGATGGCCCTCATAACCATTCCTTTATGCCTCGCCACCACTAAGTTTGACTAGTCATTCACTGGCAGTTAAGGGAGCAGGTAAGCTATCGGTGGCTCAAATTAAAAAAAGATCACAGTCCCATCCCAGCTCAGTCCTTGCCATCAGGGTCCACTTTGTCATCTCTAGGTTTGTTCTAAAACTACCTAGAAGGAAACCAGTCAATGTTTTGGCATCTGGACACCAGGTTATTTGGGGTTATTTTTAGCAAGACCAAGCTCTATCTTCATGAAGACAGGCTACTGCACAGAATTAACAAGGGTGACTTGCTACTGCTTTGTCCTTCCCACAAAGCCAAAAATCGATCAATAAGTATTTATTAAGTTACTACTATGTGCCAGGCAATATGCTAGGTGCTTGTAATACAGAGGGAGAAAATGAAACTACTCTGTTGGAAGAAACAACATGAACATAAACACATGTGCTCAAAATAAGGGCAGAGCATATTTTTCAGGAGAGAGAAAGAGGGGAAGCAGGAACACCATCATGGAGAAAGTGTCGTAACCAGAGTTTTGAAAGAAACAAGATATTCTAAGCATATTCCAGGTATGGGGAACACATAATGCAAAGATGTGGAGAGAGGAGATCAAGCGTGAGGAATGGGAAGAAGACCAGCTTGGTTGGACCACAGAGTGTAGGAAACCCGATAATGTATAATAACTTTGAAAAGGCAGGTTGCGACAAGGGAGTAAAGGGCTTTAAAAACTAAACAGAGGAACTTCTTTCCTCCTCAAGACAACAGGGAGCCGGTGGAATTTATTAAGTAGGGGAGTAATGTAGTGAGACCTGTCTTTACAAAAATTACTTCAGCAGCTCTTTTTTTTAATAGTTAGCAATTAATTTTGTTATTGGTTAGTCTTCTCCAACTCTTCATGACCCCATTTGAGGTTTTCTTGGCAAAGATACTGGAGCGGTTTGCCATTTCCTTCTCTTTTTGTACCTGAGGAAACTGGGACAAACAGGATTAAGTGACTTGCCCAGGGTCATACAACAACAACGACATATAATAGTAATTGTCTGAGGCTGGATTTGAACTCAGGAAGAGGAAAGATCCTGACTCCAGGCTCAACATTCTATCTACTACACTACCTAGCTCCCCATTACATCATATTGGTATAATTAATATATATTGATATCATTATTCCCATTTAATAGAGAATGGATGAAACTGAGACCCAAAGAGTGTGATTTGTCTGATGTCAGAAAGCTAGCGCATGGTACAAATAACATAGGAACCCAAATCTTATGCCTGTGTCGGTACTTTTCCACTGCCGGGGCATCTAGGTAGCACAGTGGATAGGGTGCTAGGCTTGGAGTCAGAAAGACCTGAGTTCAAATTTGGCCTTAGACACTTACTAGCTGTGTGACTCTGGATGTGCCCTGTTTGTCTCAGTTTCCTCATCTGTAAAATGGGGATAACCATAGCATCTAAATTCCAGGGGTGATTTGTGAGAATCACATGAAATAGTAATAATCCCAGTGCCTAGCACATAGTAAGCACTATATAGATTTATTTTTTTACAATATCTGCATTTTTGCAATTTAGTTAGTTTCCTAAATGTTCTGTAGAAGAGAAGCTATGTTTCTGAACATATTCTCCATACAGAGTCAAATAGTATAGCAGGGAGAACACTAAACTTCACCAAAAGTTCATTAAGACTCTCCAGCATCTGAATTATACAGTGTAATATCACAGAATGAACAGAGGACATAGATTACAATTCTAAAGAATATAGATATTTACAACCATTTTGACTTTGAATAAGACACTCAATCACTCTGGTTTGTCAGCTATAAAGTGAAGGTGATGTCTAAGGTCCTTTTCAGCTTAAAATCTCAGGATTGTATGACAAGTAAAGAATGCAGCATTTGAAGAGTTGAGATGAATATATGTTAAAAAAAATTATAACTCTGGAGCCAACTGGTAATAAACTGAGAATGGAAGGCTAGGAAACATACACTAATTACAGTACTGAGAAGAAATAGATATGCTGTAATTTTTTTTTAGTTATAGGCTTAAAAATTCACAAGATTTTGCATGTTCCATTCCTAGAACAATTCTGTCCCTTTGTACTTCCTTACTATGGAAAGTATAATGAGTTCTCTAAGCCTCCCTATCACAGCTATGTAATTTCATATCACTGAACAGCAGAACATCATATGTCTAGCATAAAGATGATCAAAACAACCAAGAATTGCTCTTCCAAATCTCTGCATTCTAAGACTAAGGATTTCCATTAGTTAGCCAGGCTTTTCATCTTGTATACATCCCAGCATGAATGCCATCTTTATATTAGGAGGAAGTAATGAACATAAGTTAACAAAATACCTCAACAATCTCCAGCTTTAGGCTGCTGTTAGTTTGATTATAATTTTTCTCTACTCATGTCTGGCAGAAAATACTGGGAATTGTGTTGAGGCAAGGAATGAACCCTTTATTTCCAATGTAACCCCCATCCCTAACCCTGGGAAGAATTAGATTCCTAGAACTCCATTCTTACTAGACCAAAAAACCCACTTCTAATCCTAGCCAAGCTGGATTCCTAAACTTTTTCCCCGTCTTCCAAACCTACTCAATGAGGATAACCCAGGCCTGTAGGAGGCTGTTTTCATCCTGTCAACTCTAAGTCAGAAGACTGTTCCCTAAGGATGAGAAAATCTGCCACCTGTGATCCCTCCAGTGAGACAGAAGAGGAGACAACCATTGGTACAACTCACTTATCTAGGAAAATGTATCAATTTCTCTTCAACTATAATTGGGTTCCTCTCTCACACATTGGTATTTCTGCTCCTGACCGCCATCATCTCTGCCTGTTTTATTTTCTGTTTGGGTTCCCTTTATGCCCTGCCAATACTTTGAACCTCAAAGAGGTAACTACTGCTTGACACATCACAAACCATCCCACTCTAGTTCATGCCCTGGACCATCTTAGTTTGAATTGCTTGGTACTAATTTTCCTTCTCAGTTGCCATATCCCGTCCAACCTCTATCTTGTTAGAATTTCCTTCATACTCTGTCATCTACTGTCAGATCACTCACTCTGTCAAATATTTTATAAAGGATATTGTATCAATGCCACCCACTAGACAAATTCTGCCTTGTTGGCATGCCCTCCCCGAAATAAGGCAGATTGTCACTATGGGCTCTGTTCTTGTAGCCACAGTAAGTGGGGTGATAGCCAGGCACAGATTTTTACAAGCACATGCCCAATTTGAATAGAAGAAAATTGATCTGTGATGTCGATTTTGTGAATTTCTCTTTAATGCACTAAAAATAAGATCAAAGGACCTATCCCATAGGTTTCTATAGTATTATTTATGCCTCAAACTTTGTAGCTGATAAACACGAATCTTATCAGAAAACCCAAATAACAATTTGTCAAGATGTTTGATGAGTTATTTACGTACAAGATCACAAACAAGGTGATAACAGATGAATCTCACAATAAAAAATTGAACAAAGTGGGTGATTTGTGGGTAGAAAAGCTGCCTGAAACTCCCACTCCATTCAACTTATTAGGAATGTTACAAGTTTTGCTCATAATTACAGATGACATCATGAGAACTGGCATGCCCAGGCACTGTCATGTTTCAGAGATCTTAAAAATGTCCAATCATCTCTGCTTTCTTATGCACTTTAGTCATAACTTGAGCAAGAAGTATGAAAAAGAGCAGTAAAGAGAATGTATCCTGGCTGCAGGCACATGTATACAGAAACACAGAAATCAGATTTGTTAAATAGCCGGTAGGTAGGTTGCACCACTCAGCACTGCTTGTGCATGTTAACCAGGAACTCTTTATCAGGGTGAGGGAAATGCAAAAATAAGCAACTGATAATTACTTCTATGCAAATTAACTTGCCCACAAGGTAAGTATCTGAGAAAAATTGGGTCAGACCTAAAATAAATCAGGCTAAATAAAATAGGTCAAACCTTAAAAAAAATCAACACCTTGGCTTACTGAGAAGAGGTACAACACTTAAATTCAAGTAATTCTATATGGATTTCAAAGCACTAACTTTGTGCAAAGTACTCATCTAGTCACAGTGGATACAAGAAGTCTAGAAGATATCTAGAAAAGAATACCATAGAAGCATAAATACACAAGAGGTCTGGCATACAAAATTAAAGTAGAATGTAGCTAGTAAGTAAATAAGCTTTATGGGCCCAGACCTCATCTCTAAGTCCTGAAAAATTGGGGCTTACCCTCTCTAGAACTTTGTAGCCTAAAAGAGAAATAAGAGTTAATATGCAGATAACTTATAATTCATAGGAGAACATGGTAAGATTCCAAGAGAGATACAAATTGCTTTGATAGAGCTATGGAGAAAGCACTTTCTTCTGGCTGGGAGAACTTGAAAAGGCTTAAAGGGAGACATGGACCTTGAAGGACGGGACAGATTTGAAATTTTGTGATTTCACATCAGGACCTTCAGTGACCTCCTTTCTATTTCTGTTCCTGTAGGTTTTTTTTAGTTGGTGTTATTGCTTTTTACTGGTTTATGGCCTGATGAAATGAAGGGGAAATGACAGCAAGGTCTTTCGTTTAACTTCAAGAAATCCACTGCTGGTTCTCATTGGAAAAGGATATGAGCCTGCTAATCTCTTCCACATAGTCTCCTTTTGCCAGTGTCTACTAGACTCATTAAATTATTTCTGATCTCTGTATTAATTAACGATCAATATGTATAGTCTGCTAGGTGCTGGGATCCAAGTACAAAGAACAAAAAAAGATTCCTTCATGTGAGGGACTTACATTCTAATGAGGAAGACAACACATACAGATAAAAACATACACAGCACAAATAAAAGGTTAATGGGCAAAGTAATTAAATAAAAGTAGTTTGATGGGAAGGTATGAGCAATCGGGCCAATTAGGAAAGGCTTAATGCAGAAGATGGTACTTGCACTGCATATTAAAGGAAGAGATGTAGTTTCCGTCTTTTAATACTATTAACCAAGAAATGCTATGAAGTAACTTCCACGAACATTAATTAAAATATATAGGCAAACTTTATATTTCCCAAAGAACTGTAATTACCATAGCTCCTAATCTGAATAACATATTAAGTATAGGAAATGATGTTTAAAAATGTGTAAAAGATTTTGCAACTCTAGCTAGATGAAAAATAATCTATTCACTCATCTGAATTTTTGCCTTTTTTTTTTCCCGTTTGCATGGAGCAGGTCTTAAAGGTATGACAATTATTTTGCAAAAGAAAAATCACAGTACAATTTGTTCTTTAACGTGCTATTATGTTGTCATGCCAGATAAAGCATTTGAATATACATTTACATACATGTATGCATACATACATGTATTTATATCTACATATAAACAGATATAAATGTACACGTGAAGGGATAGGTTTTTTTTAAATGAAACTAAAGCTTTTAAAAATTAGAATCCTTGAATGTAATGGGTATTTGATATTTAAGATATTACAAGGTAAAAAGTGAAATATGGTGAAAAAATTATTTTAGAAGAGTATGATTTTTATTGTATTATAAAAACATTTGGCACATAATTTATTGAAGAAACTGTGAAATATCCTTTAATATTCAATGGTAATTTATCATCAAATGTTAGCTGCTTAATAAATTTTCCTATATAATCCATTTGCCTTCTCAGTATATATTATTACAAATATTCTCTCATGGACACTATGAGAAATAAATGCTATTTTTTGCATCTTTCTTTGCTTTCTCTAAATTCTTTCCATTGTCAGTCTTATTCATTGGGTCAGACCTAAAATAATCAGACTAAAGAAAATAGGTCAAACCCTAAAAGAAAAAAAAAGCTTTATAACTTCAATTAAAATCTCATCTCTATCTCCAGCTCTGACCTGTCTTTCTAAGTTCCAGATCTGCATATCAACTCCACACAGGACAGCTCTAATTGAATGACCCACTGGCATGCCAAACTCAGTACCTTCAAATCTTTCTTTACAGACTTGCTGCTGCCTGTGAAGTCACTATTTCTGCCCATGACACCACTGTTTAGTTTCTTTCCTGATGCCTACAAATACATTCATGACTCCATCATTCTTTTTTTTTTAATTTTTATTTAATATGTTTAGTTTTCAGCATTGATTTTCACAGGAGTTTGAATTACAAATTTTTTCCCCATTTCTATTCCCCCCACTCCAAGATGGCATATATTCTGGTTGCCCTGTTCCCATTCTGCCCTCCCTTCTGTCACCCCACTCCCCTCCCATCCCCCTTTCCTTTCCTTTCTTGTAGG
>CM053622.1:482374411-482398792 GCA_028646595.1 Phalanger gymnotis | reverse complement strand
TATATATATACATAAACACATACATATATATACATACACACATATACATACATGCATATTCCTTTCAGCTACCCTAATACTGAGGTCTCATGAATCATACATATCATCTTTCCATGTAGGAATGTAAACAAAACAGTTCAACTTTAGTAAGTCCCTTGCAATTTCTTTTTCTTGATTACCTTTTCATGCTTCTCTTGATTCTTGTGTTTGAAAGTCAAATTTTCTATTCAGCTCTGGTCTTTTCACTGAGAAAGCTTAAAAGTCCTCTATTTAATCGAAAATCCGTATTTTGCCTTGGAGCATGATACTCAGTTTTGCTGGGTAGGTGATTCTTGGTTTTAATCCTAGCTCCATTGACCTCCAGAATATGGTATTCCAAGCCATTCGATCTCTTAATGTAGAAGCTGCTAGATCTTGGGTTGTTCTGATATTCTGACATTCTGATTCTGATATTCTCCTAAACTTTCCTCCACTTTCTACCTTTCTTGTTTCTGTCAAAGGCACTACTGTCCTCCCAGGCGTCAGACTTACAAGCTTGGTGTCCCCCATCACTCTTCACTGTTACCCCACACACCCAATCTGTTGTAAAATCTCATCATTTCTGTGTTCACAACTCCTCTTATACACGTCCTATTCTTACAATGTCCTCATCATATCTATCTTGGATTACAGCAGTAGCTAGATAGTTTTGTCTCTCTGCTTCAAGTCTTTTTCCATACTAATTTATTCTCCCCTCAATTGCCATAGTGATTTTTCCTAAGGTTCATGCCTGATCATGTTATCCAGAGATTCTCAAACTTATTTGGCCCATTGCCCCCTTTTTAAAAAAATTACTCAGTGCCCCCCTGGAAATATTTCTTTAATCCTTTAAATTTTTTTGAAATTTGCATAATTTCAAAACAGAATCTTTTTTAAAAAATGACATCTTAAATTTGAAATTTTGTTATAAGTTTGTGGGGGTTTTCCTCCATTGAAATTTTGATGATGCAATATTGAATCATGTAACCATATAGTATCATATTGTAAACACACACATATTCCTGCCGATGCATGCTGGACTTCCTGAAACATGGGACATGCTTACCTACCAACACTTGCTTGTTAAGACCTGTTGGTGGAACTGACCACTGCTCAGTTATAATTTTGCATTTTGTCTGTTTATTTGGAAAATATTGTGGTCACTATGACTTTAACTCTGTTACACAACAGATGAAATGTGTACAGTTTTTCAAAATTTTCTTCTCTTCTTCCCTTATGCTTCCACCATCCCCTTATTTTTATTCAATGCCCCCCACCCCCAATTGTACTGGAGGCTACTACCACCCTCCCATCATCCCAGCACACCCCAGGGGGCAGTGTTGCCCACCTTGGGAACCTCTGATTATCCTTTTACACAATAAACTCCAATAGTGATTTCCTCTTCTCTTTGACATTTAAAACTCTTTATTGCTTGGTCCCATCCTACTTTTCCAATCTTCTTCCATTATTCCCCTCCACAAACTCTACAATCCAGTCTTTCCTATTTGCAATTCCTCAACCTCAGCTCTCCAACTCCCAACTACATTTATTTGTAGTGGCTGCCCCTTGCCTTGGAATGCTCTCCTCCTCCCCTGGCCCCTGCTTTCTGACCTTTGACTCAAAGCTTCCCTGGCTTTCTTCAAGATTCAGTTCAAGTGAGTTGAATCAGGAGGAAAATTTATGCTATAACATCAATATTTTCAGGGAAAAAAAGAAAGAAGAAAGAAAAATTTTGAAAGACTTAAGAACTCTGCTCAATGCAATGATCAATCATGATTTCAGAGGACCAATGATGAATGCTAACCATAACCTGACAGGGAGGTGATGGACTAATAAGATGCAGAATACATATATATATATATATATATATATATATATATATATATATAGAGAGAGAGAGAGAGAGAGAGAGAGAGAGAGAGAGAGAGAGAGAGAGAGATGGATGGGTATGGACATGGCCAATATGAGAATTTATTTTGCTTGACATTGCTTATTTGTTATGAAGATTTTATTTCTGTTTTTCTTTTTGGGAAGGGATTGAGAGGGGAAAAAATACATGCTTGACAATTGAAGAAAATAAAATTTCATTTTGAAAAAGACAGTTCAAATCCTACCTTCTTTGTAAGACCTTTCCCAGTCTTCCTAGCTGCTAGTCCCTTCCCTTTGAGATTACATTCCACTTATATTCTTTGTTTTGTGAAGGTCCTCTACTTATTTACATTTGTCTCCTGGATTAGAATGTGAGCTCTCTGAGAGCAGAAATTATATTTCTTGCCTTGCTCTATAGCTCCAGTACTTAACATAGTGGCCGACTTATAGTAAATGTTTAATAAATGCTTATTAGCTTATGTTATCTTTGATTTCCCCAGCTTTAAAATCTTGTCAATTATCAGGTCTGATTGATTCAAGGGAAACAAGCGGGCAGCTCAATGGATAGAGCACCAGGCCTAGAGTCAGGAAGACCAGAGTTCAAGTTCGACCTCAGACATTCACTAGCTGTGTGACTGAGGGCAAGTCATTTAACTTCTGTTTTACTTAATCTACTGGAAAAAGAAATGGCAAACCACTGCTGTATCTTTACCAAGAAAACTCCGTGCAATATTGATGTGTCCATGTGTCCAAGGGGTCACGAAGAGTCAGTACGATAGAATGACTGAACAACAAAAATTGATTTCAATGCCTCTTCCTCTCATTATAGTCCCACTACATATATTATATTCCCAATATAACACAGACATTCATTTCTTCTCATCTATACTGTTGCACTAACATCTTAATGCATCTTATAGCTTCTATCCTTTCTAGTGCATAGATATCAACATGCCACTGCTCTGCTCAAAAGTTTTCTGTAGCTCCCTACTGCCTGTCAAATAAAATTATACATTATTATTTAATATTCAAGGCCATCTATAATTTGGCAATGCCATATCTTTCCAGCCTTATGTTACTCCTCTCCACATACTCTGTGCTCCAATTAAAATGTTCTGTTCCTGCACCTGAACATAATCTGGCCCCATTCTACCTTTCCAGTTGTCTTACACCTTACGCCACTTCATATATTTCGCCCAGTGACACTGGCCTCTTTGCTTTTTTGTTGCAGAAGACACTCCCATCTCCTAAATCCATGCATTTTCACTAGTTTTCCTCATTCCTGTAATTCTTTTCCTCTTCCCCTTTACTTCCTGGTTTCTCAACTTCCTTCAAGTGTCAGCTTAAGTTTCATAGTAAGCTCTTGATACTTGTTGACAAGGATTTCCACATAGAAGGCACTTAATTCATATTCACTGTACTAAATTGAAGGGTTTTTTTTAAAAAAAGAGCTAAAACATCTAGAAACCAAAGTTGTTAATATAAAACAAGATACTTGCAGCAATATCTTTGTGTATTCCTTTGGTCTTGACTCTTCTCTGACCTCTAGGTCAATCAAATCTAGGTCAAATAATCTAAGTCAATCAAACCCTTCTATGGCAACACATTATCCCCCTAAGATAATATGGTTAGCACAGGGTAATTTTAATGAGCAAAATCAATGAAACATACTTCAAAGAAAGCATCTGCTCTTAAGTGCCCTCTTAATTTCTTTTTCTTTTAAATCACAGGGCAAAAAGGTTCGTTTTGAAATGTTTTGTGAAAAAGGAAAAAGGTTGTTTTTTTTTCAACTAGAAATTAAACCATTTGAACATTTTACAGGGAAATGTCATTCAATATGAGAGACAGGTGCACACACACACACACACATGGGGTAGGGGAGCTGGGGGGGGAGAGACAGAGACAGACAGAGACAAAGAGGAATAGAGACAGAGAGACACAGAAAGACAGAGATGCAGAGCAGAAGAAAATCTGAAAACTGAACTCAAATGTCTCATTAGCAGAAAAATGAAAAGATGTGCTTGGTGAGTTCTATGCCACGTGTCCAAAGCTGAAGATACTTAAGCAAAGTCAGCTTTATCTGGCATGCCTTAAAGACTTTGCTTCAGAAAAACACAAAGGAAAAATGAAAACTTTTTAAAACTTAAAATATTTTTTAAGCCACAACTACTAGGCCCCATGAAAAATTCTAACAGAAGAATTAGAAAATGTTGCCAATTCATTCATGGGAATTTCCTTTTGCTTCATTTTACTAAATTCCTCATTGAAGTGGAAGAAGAAAATATGCATCCTTCTTTTATCCTTGCATCTGACCAGAGCTTAGAAATAAACTAGCCTGAAATGACTTTTTTTGGCAAATATTTGGTGTTCTTTGCCCCCCATTCATTCCTTCCAATATGGAAAGAAAAATGTTATGCTTCACTTGATGTTGATATTTGGTGCATCACTGAATAATGCCCTTTAGTTGTATAACTGAAGACATGGTCTGTGGATGACTTAAAAATAATAATTCATTTTTACCGTCACATATATTACTATAACATTTACAGATGACTTCCTTATAATAATCCCTTGAAGTAGGCAATGCACTTCAAAATACATATAGAAGGCATTCCTCTGGGAGACAAACCCAAATTTAAAGGCAAATGGGGCCAATTTCTAAGATATTTTAAAGAAAAGGTTCTAAAAGAATCAGAAATATTATAGGCATTGCTTTTGCTCCATAAAGGTGACTGGGAAGACATGTATAACCTATGTGACCTACTTTCTCATCTCTATAAAACATCTGATACTGATGTGTGTGTGTATATACATGTGTATCTATATACACACACCATATAGAATCTTAGCATATTCTTGTAAAATGGGGATAATAATATTAGACTGTTTTTCTTTGAAAAATTCTGAACCAGATTTATCAAAGTTTTTTTTTTATGTTCCCCTATGTTTACATTGAAGTCAGTGAGCATTGGGAAACATAGTTTGGAAGATCTTATCAAGTTTTCATAGAACTTCTCTGCTTTATCCTCAGCAAGGATGTAATCAATAAGGCATTCAGTATATTGCAATATATAATATATTCTCTGCTATGCTTTGGGCCTTCTAAGTCAATATGAAATAAGAAGGACATTTTTAGAGGTCTAGAGCCAGTCCAGTCCAACAATGACATGTGTAAGTCTATTGATGAGAATAGCACATCACAAGCAATAAACCACGGGAGAATATAAGCTTTTTGAGGGCAGGGGCAGTTTCATTTTTGCGTTTGCATTTTCAGTGCCTCTCACAATGCTCAAACAATTCATGTTGAATGAATCACAAGCATAAAGCAGAAATGCCAAAAAATGATTTATCATCAGCTTGCTATAGGAATTTGAAACTAACAGATCCCCCAAACAGAGAGTCATTCCAAATGTAGCAAGTAGAAGGAAAAACTTCAATCTGGGTTCCAGATGTCCCCAAATAGGAGCCCTTCCCTCCCTTGACTATTTGTTTACTTACTAGAATTCCCACTTGTGAAGGGAAAGAGAGAAGGTCCTCTTCTTTTTCTTCTCTTAACATACTGAACTCCATTTTAGACCTACCCTGAATTTCAGTGTAGAATGAGCAAGTTCCTGTGTTTAGGTTTTTCTATAACCCTAGTTTACTTTGCAGAGCTGAGGCAAGAGATGATGAGTTGTTCCAGACAAACAAGGGGTGGGGGGTAGGTTGAAGTTGCTTTGTCCCTCCTTTGCAGGGAAAACAACTCTCTTTGTCCTATTTGTAAGGATGGGATGGATGACTGCAAAAGAGCAAATTGTTTGTCTTAGTGTATAAAAAAGCCAACCCCCCCCCCAAATTAGCTACTTTATTTGGAGTGAAAATGAATTTTCTCTAGAAAATTCCAGTAGCTGTCTCATGGAGGGATTCCCCTCTAGAGACCTTTCTGTAGCTAACTGGCTGAATAGAGAATTCTTTTTGGACTCTTTCCTATGGCCATGTCTCTATACCGTGCTCTGTATAGATTCTTCCAACAGTTGTATGTCTTTGAATAAATTTCTGACTTGATACTATAAATTGTTTTGTTATGCCATGTATTTTTGCTGTGACACTTGAAAAACTAATAAAACAGATGTAATACTGAGGGAGAAAAAAAACATTGTCCATATAAAGTTACTGTTATTCAATTCTTTTTCAGCCATGTCCAACTCTTTGTGACCCCCATTGGGGCAAAGATATTGGGGCAGTTTGTCATTTCCTTCTCCAGCTCATTTACAGATGAGGAAACTGAGGTAAACAGGGTTATGTGACTTATCCAGGGTCTCACAGCCAGTAAATGTCTGAGGCCAGAGTTGAACTTAATTCTCTTGGCATCAGGCATGGCACTCTATTCATTGCACTACCTAGCTACCCTTCATATAAAGTAGATAGTTAAATTGCCTAGAGAAAATAATAAAAGATGAAATAATGAATGTTTTCAAATGAACAGTTTGTATTATACAATAATAGGACAGAAGAATTTTATCACTTTTCAAACTCATACTTTAGAGAAGCCACATTCCAATAATATGTTCTAATGAGATAATTTATATAAAGTGGGTCAGAAACTTTAAAATACGATATAAATTATTATTTGATTATAAGTGGCATGTATACAAAATATGACAGGGTGCTTGATATTTTAATATGTATAGCATACAATTTAGAGTGAGGAGACACTTTATAGATCATCTAACTCTCCTTTTATAGATGAGGAAAATAAAACCCAGAGAGGATTAAACACTTGTCAAAGCCACACAACTAGGAAATAGTAGTGCCTGAGCATCAGCATTTCTATATCTAAGTTAGTGCTTTTTTCCCTCACAGTAGTCCTCCTAGAAAGCTATCTACTTATTTGAACAATATCACCACTGTTCAAATTATTCTTGGCACACTTCTTTGGATTGGCTTTCAAAGCCTGAAGCACATTCTTTTTAATATTTTCAGTAGTGGCAAATCTTCGTCTTTTGAAAGTAGATTTGAGTTTTGCACACAACCCCAAATTATTCCAAGCTAAATCTGGTGAATAAAGTGTGTGACCAGGCTAACAAATATCATTTTGAACTTCTTGAGAACATAGGCCATGTCCCTTTTTTGAATTTTTACTTTATATTACACAATATCCAGGACATAGAATTCATTCAATATATATTTTCTTAAAAGAAATAATTTTAAAAATTAGATATGTTTATAAAGAAATTAGATCAGTGCGTGTTTCATAAAGCAATGATACAGGAACATTTTTAAAATATTATGAACAAAGGCAGCATTCTTATATATAGGTGAATATTTTAATTGACAAAATTCATTTGATGTAGAAGTTCTGCTATATTAGTTTTTTTTTAATTCACATTACTTTATAGTCAGAACACATAGACAACAGTATGGCATTAGAAATATTAATGCCACAAGTAGACTATACTTTTAGACCACCTAGAAGACCCCTATACAATGCTTTGAGAACCACGGTTCCAAATTACAGTAGAAAGAATAATAATGTGGCTTTGTGATGATGCCATGATTTTTAAAACACAGTTCTTTGCCTGACAAATATTAGGTTCTTATATTTGCTGGTTGCTTGACTTGAGAGCCTTCAGAAATATATGATTTCTTTAGGGATATACTCCTTTCTACATTTTAGCAACTGATGAGCCAAATTGCTGTGGTCAAAATGACCATCTCTTGACAGCCGGCTTCATAATGAGAGCTTCTCTGAATCTTGCTAGGCTGCTCCCTGGACCACAGAAAATATATTACTGGATTTGTACTTGAAGCCTTCCTAGCTTCCTAAGATATGACATATTCTTCCAGTATTGTTTCAAAAAATCAGGGTCATCTCTTCACCACAATGAGGCATGTAGACCTTTCGTGGAATTGTTGACTTTCTAGGAAAGAACACTGGACTTGCTTTGAGTCCTAACTTTGATATTTTTCTGTCTATGTAATCATAAGCAAGTCTCTCAAACTATTAGAAAAATACATACACACATATGTGTGTATATACATATATATACACATATGTATACACGCATATATGTGTGTGTTTTTGTGTTCTAGTTATTAAGCAATGACTCATTTCTCCTTACTAGAATATGAGCTCTGTGAAATTAGCAACCAATGTTGTATTTTCTCCAGTACTTAGCACAAGGCTAAATATTTACATGCAGCAAGTACTTAATAAATATTGGTGGAATTAAGCTAAAGTAAGTTTTCTGATTTTTCTGATCTTCAATTTACTCATTTGCAAGATGGGGCTAATAATATTCCCAAAACTTCTCTCACAAGACTCCAATGAAAACATTCCATAGACTGAAAAATGCTATACATAAAAATGAGTTACTGTGATTACTATACCATAGCTCAGAGAAATTCTACCACACCTTCACGCTTTATTCTATATTAAAGTAAAACAAAGCTACAGAAATAAGGGAAACCTCTAGATTTTTTCTCAAGTATTTTCTAAAAAAAAAACTTGAGATTACTGGAGTCTTTCCATTGTCCCAACATCTTTTAATAGTCTGTGGCTACATCAGCTATCACCCTGAAGCTGGTGTTCTCATTGATTGGTTTTTTTTAAAGCTGGACTTTGAAACAAGTTTTAGAGTTTTAGTGCCTGGATGTAATTAGGAAAGTTTTAAGAGTTTTTCTTTGCTAAGTCTGTTTGATGTGAGGAGATAGAAGCAAATCCTTGCAGGCAAAGTCACATTACTCAGTGGATAGAACACTGGGCCAGATGTTTGGGGATCTTGATTTTAATCACAGATGTACTAGTAATTCACTGACTTGTCTTGAGAAAGTCATTTAACTGTTCAGTGTCTTAGTGCCCTCAGCCACAGAAGAGAAATGATATTTGTCTCTAGATGATATTTTAAGTGTTTTGATACCCTTGGTTGGATGACTTCTTATGATAATTATTCTTTCATTTTAGAGTGTTTAATGAGCACTAAATTTTCAGAAAAGTTTATATCAAGGATTTAATTTTTAAAATATTATTTCTTAAATCAACCAACGAGAATCTATAATTCTCTTACTCTGTGTCAAGTACCGTATTAAACTGTGGAGTCAAGAGGAGAAAGATCCTAGCCAATAGTTGGTTAAAAAAATCCAAACTTTAAGTTTTTTTAGGAATAGAAGTGTGATTGCAATTTCAGAAGTTATCCCTCTCAATAGCATCACAACACATGTGGAATTTGACAGCTATAACATTAGATGTGGTTCAGAAGATTATGTAAGAGTAGACAGAAATATATCAGATAAGACAAATGATGCTAAGTATCACTGCTGTCATCATTTTGTATTATTTTATTACATCATATTATTACATGACTCATTCTTGCAGAAGGAAGATACCAGTTCATTTCACTCCTCCTCTTGTCTTTCAGAACATGCTAAGAATCAGACCAGACCAGAAAGAGACCACTACAAAGATACTCCTTCATAACGAAGTTATATTTGTAGGAGAAACAGTTAATTAACAAACTATCGATAGGTTTGTGGCAAGTATAGCAGACAATTTTGATTACATAAAATTAAAAAGTTGTTGCATGAACAAAACCAATGAATGCAAGATTAGAAAAAAAAGTAGGACGCTGGGAAATATTTTTGCAGCAAGTTTCTTGGATAAAGATCTCATTTCTCAAATATATAGGGAACCGAACCAAATTCATAAGAACCAGAGCCATTCTCCAGTTATTACTGGTCAAAGGATATGAACATGAAGGTTTTAGAGGAAGAAATCAAAACTATTAATCAATAGTCAATGAAAAAATGTTCTAAATTACTAATAATTAGAAAAATGCAAATTAAAATAACTGAAAACCCCTCCAAACACATCAGATTGGTTAAGATGACAGAAAACTAAAATTCAGTTGCTGGAAGGGATGTGGGAAAATAAATATATTAATATGCTGTTGATAGAACTGTGAACTAGTACAACCATTCTGGACAGCAATTTGGGACTATGCCCAAAAAGCTATAACACTATGCCCTTTGACCCACCAATATTGCTAATAGGTTTATATCCCAAGGATATCAAAGAAAAAGGAAAAGGACCCATGTACAAAATATTTGAGTGGTTTTTTTTTGTGGGGCAAAAAAAATGGAAACTAAAGGGATTCTTATCAATTGGGGCATGGCTGAGCAAGTTATGATATATGGATGTCATGGAATACTGTTACGGTGTAAGAAATAAAGAAGGGGATGGTTTCAAAAAACTTGGGAAGACATATGTGAACTGATGCAAAATAAAGTGAGCAGAACCAGAATATTGTACACAGTAATAGCAATATTGTAAGGATGATCAACTGTGAAAGACTTGGTAATGCTAATCAATACAGTGACTTACCACAATTCCAAAGGACTGATAGTGAAAAATGTAACTACCTCCAGATGGAGAACTGATGGCCTCAGCATGCAAGCTGAAGCATATTTCTTGTGTTTTCTTTTTCCTTCTTTCTTTTAGAACATAAGTAATGAAGAAATAAGTTCTGCATGATTGCATATGAGTAATGAATATTTTATTTCTTGTCTTCTCAATGAGTGGGGGGAGGGAAAGCATTTGAAAATAAAACTTAAAAAAAGAAGTTATATTTGAAACCTTTTTATCTGTTTAGTTCAACAATCTCTTCTGTTAACTAAATTTTGGCTGCACAGAACCCCACTTTCCCTGTCACTGATAGACCTCTCTGGTCCACCTGCCAGCATCCCATTTCTTTGATTTCTAACATTTGAAATAAAAGGAGAGGAAAAGAAAAGGAACATGACAGGGAAAGAGAAGGGAAGTGGGAAGAGAAGGGGAGGAATATATTCTACTATTCAGCATGGTATAGTGGATGGGACATTTTGATTTTGAGTCAGAGAGCACTGGGTTCAAATCTTCCTTCAGACTTACTAACTTTGTGACCCTAGACATACCACTTAACCTTCAGTTTCCTCATCTGCAAAATGGGAGGAGGGTTAGACTCAATGACCTCTAGGGCAGGGGTGTCAAGCATGCTACCAGAGGGCCATAAGAGGCCTGAAACCAAATTAAAGTGTATTTGGGAAATGTTTAACAACAATTTAAAAAATACAATTCAGCATAGACAATGTTAATTTGTCATATTATAAGCCAGTGTGCATCCAGCAGGGATCTATTTCTATTTGATTTTAACACTAAATCTACAGTCTTATGAACTTATTCTAAGGGAAAATCCATTCCTTCTACCATTTCTTCCTGTGCTTTCATCTTTTTCTAGTTCATTGCTACCCCAAGAGGACCATTCTACTCCTGTGCCCTCCTTTCCATTGTGTCATTATTCTTGTAAAAAAAACAATTTGGAGCATCCTTGAATATTTTTCATGAAGTAACTCCTTCCACCTCCATGAATGAACTGGAACTTAACTTTCCCCAGAATGAAGTATAACACTGGAAACTCTTCAATGGAGCCTACTCCTCTCACTTTCTATCTATGAATGCAGTAGGAATCAATATAGCCCAGTTCTATAAAGGCACCTTTTCTGTGGCTGTCACTCAACAACCATTTCTTCTTTCCCTGGTTTGAATCTTGCCTTTGTTACCTACTACCTCTGGGTTTCAGTTTTCTCATCTGTAAAAATAAGAGATCAGTCTAAAAAAATCTCTAAGCTCTCTTCCAGCTCTATACCTTATGGTATTTAGCCCTTGAGAGCCCTCCCAAATATGAAATTCTATCAATTCCCCTTCCTCCCATTTCAAAATGTCTGAATCTTCACTCATACTTCCTTCCTGTGTTAGAGGAAGTTATGTTCTTCCTCCTTTCCAAAGCAAATTCAAGTTTTATCTTCAAACCCATCCCCTCCACCTCCTCTAGGTCTTCCTCATGACCAGTCTTGCTTGCATCGTTAGCATTTCTCTATTGGATATAAACCCTCCAACTACGAACATTTGTAGGTCCCTCTTACTCTAAAAAAACCTCTTCCTTTAGCTCTGCTTCCCCTTGAGCTACCTACCAAACCACCACTCTCCTTTAAACTTAACTACTAACTAAAACAGTGTATAATCACTACTTTTACCAGTTTCCTGTCTCATTAACTATTCACTCAATCTCTTGCAATCTGACTTCTATCCCAATAACATACTGAATATTCACTTTTAACTCTCTTATAAGCTCCAAATACTATCACAGCTGATGGTCTTTTGTTTAGTCCTCATGCTTCTGGACCTCTCCATAGCATCTGATACTATATGTCACCTCTATCTTTGTGATACTTCTTAATCCTCTTGAATTCCATTACCTTACATTCTCCTAGTTTTCTTTCTACTTCTCTAAACTCTCTTTCCTTCTTGTTCATTGGTTCCTCTTCTTGTTTCCATCTGTGTGATACTGGGCAAATCACTTAATTTCTTTGGCTTTTAAAATAGGCATTTTGTGATACATAACCTCTAAGGAACTTTCCAGTTCTAAATCTAAGTACCTAAGACATTACTCACATTACTTACCAAAATACTAAATCTCTCCAGATGCAGAATACCAGAATATTACCTTTCTACAGAAATGAAAAAATAGTAAGATCAGATTCTGATGAATGAAATCACAAATTACCTCCTATGTTATTCCAGATCAAAGGGATGTTTCAAACCCAGATGACTGAGAGAGGCTGAGGATGCCATTAACGGAAATCAGGAATTCAGTGAAAGATAGGGAGACATCTTCATAAAAGTGGCAGTTATATCTATGGGAGCAGATGGGATCACCAAAATAGAGAATATAAGAGAGAATACAGAGGACAGATTTTTAAAAACCTGTAAATGTAGGGAATCTAAAAATGTGTCTGTGCATATGCGTGTTTGAGTATGTGGAGAGAGTATATGGAGAGAGAGAGAAGGAAAAACAGAGGGAGAGGGAGAGGGGGAAGGTGTAAGGGAGGGAAAGGGAGACACAGAAAAAGAGATGGAGAGGGAAGAGAGGGGAAAAGGGAGGAGGGGGGAAGATAGAGAGAGGGGGAAAGAGAACGAGAACTCTTAGAAATCCATGAGGATGTGCTAGAGAAAGAAAAAGATAGAGAAAAGCTGCCTCCCTCTCCCTCAAATGACCTCTAGCTCCCTGACTCTCCTTTTAGTCTTCCCATTTTAGCTTCTGACTCACGTTTTCCTTTCAAAACTCTACTACTAGATTATGAATACCATGAAGGTAAGGAGCAATGTTTTATGTACTAGTTGGCTCATAATAAATGTTTGCAGAGTAGAGCTGAATTAGAAGGACTCTACAAGCATTTATTTATATTCTCTCATTAAGCTACACTTCAATATACTTCAATACTCCAATTGAATCGGTTGATGTACTCTCTAGACTGAAGCTGATCACAATTTCTCCATCCCACAGTAAACATTCTTCTTGAATGGTTGTGGCAGGAAAAATTTCTCATATGATGGCCAGCCTTCTGGTAATGACCTTTCTTTTGTACTATGCTATAACACAGGTAAAACCATGTTATAAAAACATTCTGCTACAATTTAATTTCTAGTAAAATGAGACTACTCTATCATTCTAACATAAATTTTTTAAGAGAATTCAGTAATTCACTCTGATGTATTCTTCTCTAACAAAGGAACAATGTGTAGTTTTATAAGTTGCCCAGAAGTAATCAACGATGTCCAAGTATTTAGGCACAAATAAAGTGTTCTTTTCCTTTTGTATTTGAGTTTAAATAAGTTATCCCTTTGGAAGGGCAATTGTCAAGTGGCTTCAGACTCCACTGACTTCTTTGTCAGCCAGATTTGCACCTGAAACTTTGGATGTCCTTGTGTGTGGTCCAGAAAGCTGAGAGCTCTTAGGTGTGAATATGAATGAAACATCAAACATGTTTTAACCCCTATCTTTTTAGACAAGCACCAAGAAATCTTTGCCAAGCCTTTAGGCTAACTCCCTCTCTCTTTTTTAATTGGCACCTAATAAATCCATGACATATTTTTCAAAGAAAGAGGGGAAAGCCTTAGTGGTCCTGGATAGCAGTCTCTCTATGAGGAAAACAGATTTCAACATCCAAAAACTAATGCACTCATCTAACTAAGCCTCCATTGCTTAGACCCTGAATTTCAGCCGTTGCTTTGTTTAAGGTTTCCGAAATATTCCAAGTATGAAAGGTAGGGTGGGAAATCAAGTCTTCTCTTCTACTTAATGCAATGTCTTAGAACTGCTGGAAAATTGGCCTTGGCACAACCTACTAAAATTTCCTCATTGTTCTTGTAGTGGCCCCCAAATCCTTAGCATTCAAAAGGCAGCTCTTAACTGGGAAAAGCCTCTAAAATTACAGAACATAAAAAATAATTATTATTCTTCTTCTTACTGAATTCCACCCCCAAAAGAAAACATTTTCAGCCTTTAGAAGACATCAAATACTAGGAACACCACCAACTCTGGAGGACTTGCTTTATGCTCATAATAGCCAACTTAATTTCAATAATGCATACATTATTTGGAGCCAGAGGCTTTTGTGGTGAAAGTAACGTGCCTGCTGTGCTAGAAAGATCATTTAGAGTGTGGCAAAGTAAGTGAGAAAAACAAGCAGGGGCCCCTCTGAACAGACTACACTAAAGCTTCTCCAGTGGGAATTTTACTAAGAAGACCTTTTCTCTTTTGACTTCTACCCAGCCCTGGCTAAATTAATTTGCTTCCACTGGACTGAAATAAGAGAATTACAAAGCCTGACTTGAAATCTCCCATGTGCTTTCATGTACTTTCAAAGCTTACTTTGAGAACATTTCATATTACTTTCCCACAGAGTATTAACTTACACTCCAAAATTTAATACACTCGGGGCTCAAAATTACCTATATGTTTATTCCCCTTTTGCTTGAGTGGACAAAAGTGCACCTGACATTTTAACAACTACAACACTGAAGGCAAAAACAAATGCAGCAGAACAAACGATCTCTTGATTCCAATGATACTCATGTCAAATGCTCATAGGTGTGTAAATAATTAATTATTTTCTCACTAGCAAGTCCAGTTTTATTATTCATTGCTCAGTGACCCCTGGAGTCTGCTCTTCCATGAGATATGGAAACATTTAGGATTTCATATTGCTAGCTCATAACTAATTTATAGCCTATCATGGTGTCAGGTGCACAGCTTCAGGATCCAATTTATCACCACAGGCAGTTCCCGCTTTAAGGGGTAGGTGCTTCACAGAAATAAATGGGAGAAGACACAAAGGGTGGGGGCAGTCATCCACACAAGCCCCTTTGGTGTACATATCTTTTAAGTACACAAGCACATCAAACTAAAGTGAGTTCATCCCACTGGACTAGAAACCGATAAAGTTCTCTAATTATCTCCTATAGGGGAAAAAAAAACACCCCTGTACCATATATTTCATTAAAAAAATACATTAAGTCACTATTACCAGTCATTAAAATGCTTTATCTGCTTTTGCCCTTTGAATATCCTACTTCAATAAATAAATTTTTCTTATTTTTATATACCATTATATTAAATTTGAAATTTTATATACTAGCAACTGGAGAGAGAGAGAGAGAGAGAGAGAGAGAGAGAGAGAGAGAGAGAGAGAGAGAGAATGTGAACATCTTTCTCAAACTGGAAACATAATTGTGCCAGAAATGTATCTTGAAAGAAGAAGAAAATCTTATGGATTAATAAAGGCTTTAGGAGGAAACTGACTGAAGCAATCAGTAATAAGTACAACGTCCATTTCCTTTTAATTTACTAAAATTAATTTGATTGTATACACATGTTGATACATGATGGAGAGAAGTGAAAAATATATATGCTGAGGGAGCTAGCTTCAGAAAAACAAAAGTGAAGTAGTAAAACATCCCCAAAGGTTATGCTATTCTCTAAAGTAAAAATGTATTCTTAGAATAGATAGGCTCAAAATCTATAATTCTATGATCTTTTAGAACTGGATGTTTATTACAATTCTTCTTTGGGCCCCCAGCCCCACTCCAGATTACTTTTCTCCACAAAGCTTCCCAAACTACATTTCTCATTAATATGTTGTGAAAGCACATACCAAAACAAATCTTTGTTCCCTAATATGCAAAACAAATAAAATTTTGAGTAAGGACTAGTAGAATGACAGAAATCGCTGATCCTGTCCATTAGGGTTCATCTCTATTTCTGAAGAAGAGCACAGAACATGTGCCACATTCTGCTACAGTTGCTATGGTGAAATGCCTTGTTTTATTGACTACAAGAGCACATTGTTGTGTTAAAGTCATGTAAATGACCAGAACACAAAGGAAATTGGCCCAGAGCAGTCTTTGCTTATTCACCACAATGTTAGTTGTTTTTTTCTTTCCTTTGACATATGCCATTTATACAGCATGGGAAGGTATTTCTTTCCTATGCCCTTGCCCCTATATTCTGTGAGCTGTTCTTAGGAGGAACTAATATGAGTAAGCACCACATTCCAGAATAGATTTCCCCAGAAGTAAGACTGCACAATGAATGGTGAAGCATTTCACTTAAGGGGCAGGGTGTTTATATAGGAAATTTACATTTATTCTTCATTTTCCTGATTATAAAAATCATTAATCAAAGCAAACAGTTATAGGAGAAAACTCTTACTTTTATCATTTTTTCATTTGATTCAGCAGTTTCTTTGTAGAGGCGTTTTGTTTGTTTCAACTTCAAATGAATCTATAATTATTTGGATGCATAATATAAACATGCATAATGTAACATTTTGTTTATAAGACTGTATTTTGCTATTAACACCAATTCAATCATAGATCATTCATAATTTTCTTGGAAATAAAATATACTAATTTTTAGTGCAATAATCTGAGGGATTATTATTCTTTATTTGAAAGCAACACATCTTTTTAAAAGTGCAATCTATTTTATAACAAAATATATTGATCCCTATAAAATAGAGCATTTTCAATGTCATAATACTCTTAGTAAAAAACAATTTCTTGGGCAGCCAATCATGCTCAGACAATATAAAAATTCTGCCTAAAATTATGTTAATTGCAAAGAAGCATCTACAATTGTGCATCTTCACATTTGTTAAATTTTTCTAATGGTACTGTAAGAGTTGGTAGAACAAATCTTACCATAGATGATCTTGGACAATTCATTTAACTTCTTTGTTCCTCAATTTCCTCATCTTGAAAATGGAGCAGTCTGTCTCAGTAATTCCTGAGGTCTTTTCCAGCTATGTGATTCTATCATAATTCTGATAGCATGTGAATCTTCAATTTTGGAATGTGAGTGAGACCAAGTTTTTAGAAAAAGTCATTCTTATATTGATTTCATAGCATTTTAAAGTCTCATTTTGACATTAATCATTGTATCTCTTTACATGCTCTTACATAGTAAAAGTTGGATGTCATTATTTCAAATCCAAAAGATTGCCAAAGGATTGCCAAATTTTAATCTCAGAGATAAGGAGCAGTGAGGTTTTGAACACTGGGTCAATTACATTTTCCACCAAAATTTGTCTTTCCTAAATATTTTCACTTCCATTCAGAAAAAAGGCTCTTTGAAAGACCTTTGAATGACTGGTCCATTTGACTTTATTGTAAGAATTCCTGGTTTAGCGATTATTAACACAATATTTATGATCCATTTAAATTGAAGTCATATCAATACTAAACATATATGCACCAAATGGCATAGCATCTACATTTTTGAAGAAGTTGAATGAGTTACAGGAGGAAATAGACAACAAAACTAGTAAGTAGGGGACCTCCACTTCCTCCTGTCAGAACTAGATAAATCTAACCCAAAAAACAAATAAGAAACAAACCAAGGAGGTGAATAAAATTCTGAAAAAGTTAAATATGATAGATATACCTTTTTCTTGGTGATAGCACCTACACAAAAATTGACCATGTGCTATGACATAAAAACCTCACAACCAAATACAGAAATGCAGAAATAGCAAATGCATCCTTTTCAGATCGCAATGCAATAAAAATTACATTCAATAATAGACAATGGAGAGATTAAAAATTAATTGGAAATTAAACAATCTGATCTTAAAAAACAAGTGGGTCAAAGAACAAATTATAGAAACAACTGATAATTTCATTAAAGAAAATGACAACACTGAGACAACATACCAAAATTTGTGGGATTCAGTCGAAGCAGTACTTAAGGTGAAATTTATATCCCTAATTGTTTACATAGATAAAATAGAGAAAAGGCAGATCAACAAATTGGGCATGCAACTAAGAAAACTAGAAAAAGAACAAATTAAAAACTCCCAATTAAAAATCAAATTGGAAATCTGGAAAAATCAAAGGAGAGTTTGATAAAATTGAAAGTAAGAAAATCATTGAACCAATAAATAAAACTAGATAAACCATTGTTTAATTTGATTTTAAAAAGGAAAGAAGAAAACCAAATTACTAGCATCAAAAATGAAAGAGAGGAATACACCACCAACAAAGAGGAAATTAAGACAATTGTTAGGAGCTATTTTGCCCAATTATATGCCAATACATTTGACAATCTAAATAAAATGGATGAATATCTACAAAATGTAAATTACCCAGATTAACAGAAGAAGAAATAAAATACTTAAATAACCCAATCTTAGAAAAGAAATTGAACAAGCCATCAATGAACTCCCTAAGGAAAAATCCCAAGGACCAGATGAATCCATGAGCAAATTCTGCCAAACATTTAAAAAACAATCAATCCCAATACTTTGTAAACTATTTGGAAAAACTAGCAAAAAATGAGTCCTACAAGATTCCTTTTATGACAAATATAGTACTGAAACCTAAACCAGAAAGATCCAAAACAGAGAAAGAAAATTATAAACCAATTTCTGTAATGAATATTGATGCAAAAATTTTAAGTAAAATACTAGCAAAGATATTACAGCAATATCACAGCAGGGATCACACACTATGACCAGGTGGGATTTATACCAGGAATGCAGGGCTGGTTCAATATTAGGAAAACTATCAGCATAATTGACCATATCATTAATAAAACCAACAGAAATCATATGATTATCTCAAGAGATGCAGAAGAAGCCTTTGACAAAATATAGCACCCATTCTTTTTAAAAACATCAGAGAGCATAAGAATAAATGGAGCTTATCTTAAAATGATAAGTAATATTTAACTAAAACCATCCGTGAGTGGGATAAGCTAGAAGACCTCCCAATACAACTGCCCCATTATCATGTCCATTTTTAAATATTGTACTAGAAATGTTAGCTATAACAATAAGAGAAGAGAAAGAAATTAAAGGAAATAGAATAGGCAATGAGGAAACAAAACTATTACTCTTTATAGATGATGTGGTATGCTTAGAAAATCCTAGAAAATCAACTAAAAAAACTACTTGAAATTATTAACAACCTTAGCAAAGTTGCAGGATACAAAATAAACCCACATAAATCATCAGCATTTTATATGTTACCAATAAAATCCAGCAGCAAGAGACAGAGAAATTCCATTTAAAATAACTGTAAGCAATATAAAATACTTGGGAGTCTACCTGCCAAGACAAACCCAGGAACTATATGAACACAATTATAAACCATTTTTCACAAAAATAAAGTCAGTTCTAAACATTATTAATTGGGAAAATATTAATTGCTCATGGGTAGGTGAGCCAATATAATAAAAATGACAATTCTACCTAAATTAATCTATTTATTTAGTGCCCTACCAAACTACCAAAAAATTATTTTATATATAAAGAAAAATAATAACATTCACCTGGGAGAACAAAGGCTCAAGGATATCAAGGGAATCAATAAAAAAAAAATCCTGGTCTAGCTGTAACAGATCTCAAACTGTATTTTAAAGTGATAATCATCAAAATAGTTTGGTACTACCTAAGAAGTAGAGTGGTGGATCAGTGGAATAGATTAGGTACAAATTACATTACAGTAAATGACCATAGTAATCTAGTATAAGAAAAACACAAAGATCCAAGCTTTTGGAACAAAAACTCATTATTTGACAAAAACTCGTTATTTGACAAAAACTACTGTGAAAACTGGAAAACAGTATAGCAGAAACTAGGTATACACCAACATCTCACATCATATACCAAGATAAGGTCAAAATGGGCACATGATTTATACATAAAGAGTGATACCATAACCAAATTAAAAGAGTCTGGAATAATTTGTCAGATTTATGGGTAAGAGAAGAATTAAGGACCGAAGAGGATATAGAGAGCATTGCAAAATGTTAAATAGATGGTTTTGATTATATCGCATTAAAAAGTTTTTGCACAAACAAAACCAATGCAACCAAAATTATAAGAAAAGCAGAAAACTGAGGAAGATTTTACAACAAATATCTCTGATAAAGGTCTCATTTCTCAAATATATAGAGAACTGAGTCAAATTTAAAAACTTACAAGTCATTCCCCAATTAATAAACAGTCAAAGGATCTGAACAGGCAGTTTTTAGACAAAGAAATCAAAACTATCCATACTCATATGAAAAAATGCTATAAATCACTATTGGTCAGAGGAATGCAAATGAAAACAACTCTGAGGTACCATTTCACACCTATCAGAGTGAGTAATATGACAAAAGAGGAAAATGTTGAATGTTGGAGGGGATGTAGCAAAACTGGGATACTAATTGGTGGAGTTGTGAACTGATCCAACAATTTTGGAGAGCAATTTGGAACTGTGCACAAAGGGCTATAAACACATGCATACTCTTTGATCCAGAAATACAATGCTAGATCTATATTCCAAAGACATACCAAAAAGGGGAAAGGACCTATTTGTACAAAAGTATTTATAGTAGATCTTTCTGTGATGGCTAAGAATTTGAAATCAAAGGGGTGCCTATCGATTAGGAAATGGCTAAACAAGCTATGGTATATGATTGTAATGGAATATTATTGTGCTACAAGAAATGACAAGTATTTCAGAAAAACCTGGAAAGACTTACATGACCTGATGTATAGTAAAGTGAACAGAACTAGAATGTTGTATACAGTAATAGCAATGTTGTTCAATGAAGAATTGTGACTGACTTAGCTATTCTCAGCAATGCAGTGATCTAAAACAATCCCAAAGGATTAATGATGGAGCATACTATCTGCCTCCAGATAAAGAACTGATATTGATTGAATACAGACTAAAGCATACAATTTTTCACTTCCTTTCTTTTATTCTTTTTCTTTTATTTGAGTCTTTTAATACAAAATGACTGAAAAGGAAATGTTTTGCATAATTGCACGTGTATAACCTATATCTGATTGTTTGCTATCTCAGGGAGGAAGAAGGGAAAGGAGGAAGGAAGGGAGGGATAGAATTTGGAACTCGAAGCTTTAAATAAAAATGTTTCAAAACATCCATTTAAACCTATCAATATAATTAGATTGATTCATTTTCCTACTAGTGATAGTATCCTAAGATGCCAAGAATAAAATAAATGCTAGAATGCATATTCATTCATCCTTATCTTCGTCTGACATTTCATACTCTATATACATTTGATCACATGTGCCCTAATTTTTTAAAAAATAAATATGCTTTTATGTTTTTCTATCATTTTTAATATTGAGATGCCACATGACATCCCATCTTATCTTTACTACAATTCTGCAAGGTAGGGAGGAAAAAGCATCATATTTCTAATTTGCCCCCCCGCAAAGGGTGGGTGTTTAGACCTAGATACATTAAATAATTATCTCAGCTTTACAAGAAGTTAATGGCAGAATCTGGGAATACGATCTATGTTTCAAATCCTAGCACGAGGTCAATTTCACTGGACCACTTTGAAAGATAGGGACTATATATAAATTGCTCTAATACCTCCAACAGTCCCAGGTACATGAAAAATTTTTATTTGTATTATTGAATGTATGAGAATACTTGATCATCTTCTATCTAGAAAATCACCATGGTGAAATACCATGAGGGATCTAGTAATGCTTGTCTTTTGTATCTTGGAATTTTTTCTTAGTCTTAGAGGCAATGTCTCTGAAGATTATAGCATCAATTTATTTATAGAGTCATGGGATCATAGAAAACTCACAATTATTCCTGAAAATAAATAACCTTTTAGAGATTCATAGCCCCTAGTGGGGTCACACCTGGTCCTCCCTCTTTGCTTACTGCTCTGTACTTCTGGATCTAGTCAGGTGGTAGAGAAAAAGTAGGTAGACAAGTTAACAATAACTAAAATGGGAGTTGCATAGAAAATGGAGATGTTGGAAATTTTGTCAATAGTTCACATAATCATATTCCTAATATGCTTCAGGAGAGGAAAAAAAGAATGCTTCCCAATATACCCTGAAAGTTATAATTTGCTATCGAGGAAAACAGATGCTATGTGCATCTGCCGCCAATAGCAATCAACAAAGGGAAAGATACCAGTGGAAGAGAGATGGAGATTCTTTAGGTAACAATCACTTGGTTTCTGTTGTTTTCCACAAAACAATTAAAACTGTGTGTCCATAGAAGCTACCAGTGCTAGTCACCAGATTCATCTACAGGCTCCCTTCCTGATGGCTTCAACCATGCCCAGATCTCTCCCATCCTCAAAAAACCCTCACTTGATCCTAGCTATCATCATACATAGGAAAACTAGGTGGTGCAATGGATAGAATACTGAGCCTGGAGTCAGGAAGATACCTCCTTGAGTATAGACCAGGGGTGGGGAACCTGTGGCCTTCTAGGTCCTTAAGTGTGGCCTTTTGACTAAATCCAAATTTACAGAACAAATCCTGGTTTAGATACTCATTACCTGTGTGACCCTGGGCAAGTCACTTAACCCTGTTTGCCTTAGTTTCCTCCTTTGTAAAAATGATCTGGAGAAGGAAATGGCAAACCATTCTGGTATTTTTGCTAAGAAAACTCCAAATGGGGTCATGAAAAGTTGGACACGACTGAAATGACAGACGACAACAAATTATCTTATGTTTATCCTCCCTTTCGTAGCTAAACTCTTTGAGAGAGCCATCTAATACTGATATGATGATATGATGATGATGATGATGATGATGATGATGATGCTTCCCCCACCCCCACCCCCCCACCTTTTAAAACCCTTTGCAGTCTGGCTTCCAAGCTCATCTTTCAACTGAAACTACCCTCTCCAAAGTTAACAATGATCTCTTAATTGCCAAATATAATGGCAGTTTCTCAGTCCTGATCCTCCTTGACCACTTGATAGTATTTGACACTGTTGATCACCTTCCCCTATAAATATTCTCCTTTTTACATTTTCATGGCATTGCACTCCTCTTCTCTGTCCAGCTGCTTCTTGTTCTGCCTCCCTACTTGTGTCTTTTAGTTTTCTTTACTTCTCCAAATTGTTGTTGCCGTTCAGTTATTCAGTTCTGTCTGACTCTTGATGACTCCATAAACCATGGCACACCAGGCCCTTCTATTCTCCATTATATCCCCTCAAATCCCACCTTCTGCAGAAGGCCCTACCCAGTCTCCCCAGTTGCTAATCTTGGATTATCTTCATCTATTCTTTATATAATTGGCCCATGCCTAGTTATGTATAATCTTTGCTGCTTCTTCATTCATGTTGAACTTCCAAGGCTCTGAGTAGGTCTACTTTATCTTTTTTGCTCTATACTATCTCATTTGGTGATCTCATCAGCTCCTGTGGGTTTAATGATCACATTTATATAGATGATTCACACATCAGCACATCTTAACCTAGTCTTTCTCTCAAGCTATTTTTACACATATCCAACTCACTCCTGGACATCTGGAAGAGGATGTCCCATAGGCATCTCAAATTCAACATATCTAAAACAGAACTCATTTCCCTCCCTACCCCCCCAAAAAAAACCCCTCCATCTTAAGAACTTTCCTGTTACTATTGAGAATACCTCTGACTCACACATGTCCACAACCTCAGGGTCATCCTTGACTCTTCATTTGCACTTACCCTATCTACTCCAATCTGTTATCAAATCTAGTCATTTCTATCTTCACAATATTTCCTGTATATATGTCCTCTCCACTTATACAATCACAACCCTAATTCAGGACCTCATCACCTTTCATTTGGGCTACAGCAGTAACCATCTGATCTGCCATAATTTCTCTTCCCCATTCATACATCCTCCACTCATCTGCCATGACGATTTCTCTAGTCTTTGTCTAGCCACATCACTACTGTCACTCAAGGTTCCAGTGGCTGCATATTACCTCTAGCATTAACTATAAACTATTCTGTGTGGCATTTCATGTCCTTTATAATCTACCCCCTTCCTGCTTTTATACCATTTTAGACCTTACTCCCATGCACACTATGACTTGGTTACACTGGCCAATGTGCAGTTCCTCAAACACTGTCACCTTTAAAACTCACTTTTGAGTGACTGAAAGTGAGATGTCTTGTAAGAGAATGGCGGAGCCAAGATGGCGACCAGAAAGCAGTAACTGGCGTGAGCTCCCCACCAAATCCCTCCAAAAACCTATAAAAAAATGGCTCTGAACCAATTCTAGAGCTACAGAACCCACAAAGTGGCAGAGGGAAGCAGGGCCCCACCCCAGGACAGCCTGGATGGTCTCTGGGTAAGGTAGGTCCC
>CM053622.1:482344682-482373911 GCA_028646595.1 Phalanger gymnotis | reverse complement strand
GTGTTGAATTGCTTGACTTCTTAAGGAGGGGGGATGGGAAGGGAACAGGGGAGAGAGGAAGGGAAAGGGGGATGGGAGGGGAATGGGGCAACGGAGGGGAGGGAAGACTGGGGAACAGGGCAACCAGAATGTACTCCATCTTGGAGTGGGGGGGCAGGAAATGGGGAGAAAATTTGTAATTCAAACGCCTGTGAAAATCAAGGCTGAAAACCAAACATGTCAAAAATAAATTAAAAAATAAATAAATAAAAAACAAACAAAAAAAAGAGAATATAGAACATTGCTGGGATTTATTGCCTTTTCATCTAGTTCAAACAACTTCTTCTTCATTGGGTGAGTTTGAACTTGCCATGTTCATTCCTTCATCATCTTCATCACCAGCCCCAACCCACATCACGAAAAGAGCAAACAAAAGTCATCTCTCTGAAATCCTGGTAATTCTTGCCCCTGGCTAATGTGATGAGACATCAGATAAATTAATATATGGCACGAGGAAAAATCTGCTTGTCGTTACTTTGGGGGACCCTGTCAACCCCAACCAATTATATTTCTTTCATACTGTTCAACCTTCACGTGTTTAATTCTAACAGGTTAGCTGGGGAAGTGACTTGTATGATGGTAGCTACAAGTTCTGATGGTAGTGGAGAAAAGGTGGGATGGGGCAGAAGAGAGAAACAAAAAGAAAAAAAGGAGGAGGGAAAAAGTCTAGATTTGGTAGAAGGAGAAAAAGAGGTAAAGGGAAAAAAGGTTGAAGCATGAAGGAAAAGAGAAAGAAAAAAGAATGTAGAAGATGAGGTCCGAGGATCCCTCTGAGGAGGACTTAAGCAAGGGAACTCGCGGTCCTCCTTAGTTCTTATGCTGCTTAGGAAGTAAAAGAGGGAATGGATTTGTAAGCCCTCCAAGTGACCTTTCTTTTGTCTTAGAAGTGGAGGATCTTGAAACAAGGAAGCAAAACAGATCTCAAAAAATCATCAATAAGCATTTATAAAGCACCTACTATGTGCCAGGCACTGTGCTCCAAAGAAAGGAAAACAATACACATTGCCCTCCCCCCCCAAAAAAAAGTCTAAAGAAGATCAGGCAAATGAGAGGACACAAGATGTAAACAACTATGTACAAACCAGATTTTATACACAGGCATACCTCAGAGATATTGTGGATTTGGCTCCAGACTACTGCAATAAAGTGAGTCACACAAATTTTTTTGGTTTCTTAGTGCACATAAAAGTTATGTTTATACTATGCTGAAGTCTATTAACTGTGTAATAGTATTACATCTAAAAAATGTAAAAACTTTAATCTGAAAATACTTCATTGCTAAAAAAAAAAAAGGCTATCTTCTTAGCCTTCACTGAGTCATGATCTTTTTTGCTAGTGGGGGTCTTGCCTTGATGTTGATGGCTGCTGACTGATCAGGGTGGTGACTGCTTGTGACTGTGGCAATTTCTCAAAATAAGACAACAATGAAGTTTGCCGTATCACCTGGACACTTAGAGGCCATTATAGGGTTATTAATTGGCCTAATTTCAATATTGTTGTGTTTCAGGGAACGGGAAGGCCCAAGGAAAAAGAGAGAGAGAGAGATAGGAATGGTCAGTCAGTGGAGTAGTCAGAACAAACACAAACACACACACACACACATAAATATACACACACCATTTATGCCAGCTGATATGGGCGAGGCTCAGAGTGCCCCAAAACAATTACAAGAGTAAAATCAAAGATCACTGATCACAGATCACCATAACAGATATAATAATAATGAAAAAGTTTGAAGTATTGAAAGAATTATTAAATTACCATTTGTGAGCATGTGCTGTTGGAAAAATGACACCAATAGGTACAAGGTTGCCGCAAACCTTCAATTTCTAAAAATAAAACAAAATATCTTCAAAGCACAATGAGGTGAAGCACAATATAATGAGGTGTGCCTGTATGTACAATTATATTTATATGTGCACACATGCATACATGTATACACATATTTACATATATAATTTTACATATAATATATAATAATTTAGAGAAATTGAAGGCCATTAGGTTCAGCATGCTCAAAGTTGGAATGATCGGTATAAAGTTGGTAGGATGAAGATGATGATGACGACTACAAGGATGATAACCATTTTATATGGTAACTACTATGTGTAAGGCACTATGCTAAGCATTTATTTCAAATATTATTTTATGGGACCCTCACAAGAACCCTGGAAGGTAGGTGCTATTATCCCCATTTTGTAGTTGAGGAAACTGAGGCAAACAGAGATTGAATGACTTAGCCAAGGTCATACAGGTAGTAAGTATCTAAAGCCAGATTTGAACTCGGGGATTCCCATCTTCAGGTCTAGTACTCTATCCACTATAGCAGTTTTCCAGGGGTTTCTTATCTACTACTGGAGTCATACTATCTCTTTAAAAGCTATTGGGCTTATATCTGCCTTTTCAGGAGCCGACTTTTATGGTTTCCTTCTCAGTGCTTACAAACTTATACCAGTGGAACACAGAGGTTACCTTAGAATAAGAAGTTAATAAGGACCATCTCTTGACTAGATACAAGATACAAACTGGAACAGACTTGCCAAAAAGGAGCACAAAGGAAAGGCAGGGGGCTTCTTCCAGTAAAAAACAAATGCAATTTGGCAAAGTTGTCAATGAATTTTAAAAATTCCTTAAATAGATCATCAGCCAATAAACATTTATTAGGTGCCTACTATGTGCTAAGTGCTGGAGTGAGACATCAGGAACAAAATTGTAGCCGTGATGTGATCTGGGAATAATGCTGACAGAGCTCTACTATTCTGCAATGAGAGATGGAGGGTTAACAGCCAGCAGCTGCAGCCTGAAGCAGGGAGAAGACTTCCTTTGGGATGTTATATCCAACGATGGAGAAGGGAGCCTGGGATGAAAAATCCAAGAGAACAGGCAGAAACAAAAAATAATACAAAAAGATTTGAGTAAGATGAGATTGAGAGAAGTATCCAAAATTAGACCAACCACAGGAGTTTCAAAACAAAAAAGCCATGGTGTGGGAACCAGGAAGTAGCAAGAAGTATACAAAGTTCCAAAGACCAGTTATCTTATTACAAGCAATGACTGCTTGTAGCTTCCCTATTATTTTTTGGTTTGGGGCTTTTTTTTTTATAAGTTAGACTGTACCAACCAGGAATTAATTTCTTTCTCTTTCCTTCCTTCCCTCTTTTCTTTCTTTTCTTTCTTCCTTTTCCCCTTGCTTATTGCCTTCTTCCTTCCTTTCTTTCCTTCTCTCTCTCTCTCTCTCTCTCTCTCTCTCTCTCTCTCTCTCTCTCTCTCTCTCTCTCTCTCCCTCCCTGCCTCCCTGCCTCCCTGCCTCCCTGCCTCCCTGCCTCCCTCTCTCTCTCATCCTCTGCCTCCGGAAGTAACAGATTTAGCACTGTGCTATGTGAAGCTCATTTAAATTTATACTACACTTAGCAAGAGGTATACTCTGAATCAACGTAGAAAGACATGAAGAATCAGATTTTTTTTAAAGACTGAGTCTCTCAATCTCTCTCAGTCCTAAAGTACAATGGCCCCTCACAGGCCCAATCCCAATACTAATTGGCATGGAAGCTTTAACCTGCTCCATTTTTTTTTAACCTGGGCAGGTTTGCCCCTTCTCAGGGTGCCTAATGGTCCTCTGCTCCTGGGGCTCACCATAGAAGGACTGGACTTATTTTGGACCCTCAGTCAGCTTTAGCCTCACTAAAGGCCCAAACTCATTAACTCCAGTGATCCACCAGCCCCACCTGCCCCAGTAGTAGGTACTTACTACACCTAGCACACCCCTTGTGTCTTAATAGAGATAGCATGATAAAACTTGCAAAATGGACATCACCCCCTCTTCTCCCACCGAAAGCTTCCATGGAGTCTGAGTTTTGGTTTGAAGGGTAATCATCAATGTAATATCATAAGATCAGAATGTTCTAGTCTATTAGTGAGGAAATTACTTATGGCCAACTATACCTAGTTAGCATGATAGTAGGAGATATCGATTGATACTATGGTTGATGTGGTAGGTCTGATTTTCAAACTGGGGGTGGTTAAAAAAAGTACCCACTTGATTTAAAACAATGGTTTCCAGTGAGGTAGGTGGGCAGGCTTGAAGGGGTGACATTTTTGGTCACTGATGTCAGATTATAAGTTGGTAACAAAGTAGCAAACAGTAGATAAGATATATTCGGACTCATGGGTTATAATGACTTGTTTTTCAAGAGAAATAAAGATAACGGCCAAAGGAAATGCAAGACCAAATTGCCTTTGTGGAGTAGCTCTATCAAGTGACAAAATCTAGAAGTGCAGTGATGGAGGCGGATATTCTAAACTGCCACATCCAAGGAAGCAGGAGAGAATAGGATAAGATGTTGAGAGTAGTCATATCTAACCAAACAAGGAAGCAACAGGAGACTGAGAATGAAAGAATTAGATGTTTTAAATCAGGAACCAGCTTTGTGGCAAAAGCAAGTAGTCTCATGACAAGGAGTGTCTGTTTTTGTCTTCCTTTTGGTAAAGGATTGGAGTATGCCAATCAAGCTTATCTTTTCATCTTAAGGGAATCACTCAGCTGAAACCAAGGGACAGATAAATAATCAATGCAACCAAAGCAAATAACATCCTTCTGGACTTGGGCAAATTTTTTTTCAGCGAGGAAACCCAATTCCTCTATGCCCTGGAACAGAAAACTGATTATAACTTACTCCAAGACAACCACAGCCTGCTGTATAAGTACTCCAAACAAGTTTGCTAAATAGAAGAAGAAACGTCCAGGCTTCCTCTCTTGGCTCCCAAAAATTCACATCAAGTTTTCTTGAAGTTACTAGCCCTTGAGGCAGATTACAAGGGGGCCTCATTCTCCTGCTAGGAGAGAAGGAGTAATTCAGAGTACTCTATTTGACACTCTGACAACCACTTTGAATGGAAGGTACTGAAAGACAAATCAGGCAGTTCTAGCAAGTGTAGAAATAAGTTAAACTATGGCTAACTTGCACCTGGCGTTCAATGGGGATGTGGCCTGGAACAAGCTGTATTATTCTGGTCAAGGCTCATTCAGTCTGCATACCACCACCTCAGACCCAAGACATCTAACCTTCTCCCAGGCTTAACCATAAAGCTCCCCTTTCCCTAGAGGACCACCATAATTCAGATGAGTCGATTATAGCAGCACTTACTTACACCTGCACTTTGGCCAAGCTGGTCACTAATAAACAACTTATACTACAAATGGACAGAATTATTCAGTGAAACACATTTTGACTCATATTAAATTAAATTTCTTTAGGATATACCTCCATTCCCATGCAAAACCCTTATTTAACCTTTCTACCTGTCCTAGGTTTACTAACCTGTTTACTAGTCAATTAGAAGCCTAGTTGATTAGCGACCATGATGCTATCATCAATCCATCAAATGAGAGACTGTTACAAAGCTGCCTTGTCAACTTGACAATGATATAAACAGCTAATAGCTAATTGGGGGTTGATAAAATAGCTCTCTGGAAGGAGCAGTCTACAATGAATTGTGATTATTTTATTCCATGGAATTCTATCTATCAAGGTAATCTTTAGGAATTCTATCAAAGAAAGTATGGATATAATGGACAGATTTAATTTTCTCCTTCACAACCTACTCTATCCTGTCACAGTGCAAGTATTAGAAACATTAGACAAAGAGCAAAAGAATAATACAATTTTATGTTGATTTTAGATTGGAAATCACAGACAATTCGGAATTGTCATATGGTCAAATCAAAAGACTTTTGGCATTGAATCACTTTCAAGAAATGAAATGGTCTTTGGTGGCATCCTGGAGGGGGTATTTCTTGGTTATTTTCACAGTTTCATGATACAACTTCAATAATTTGAGGATCCTTGATTATCACAACCCCTCTTGGTAGATCAATAAGTATTCATTATTAAAGAATTATTATGTGCCAAACAATATACTAAACATAGGAGATACAAAGAAAGTCATTCGATAAAAATTTATTAAGCCCCTACTATATGCCCAACACTAGGCTAAGCACTGGGGACATAAAGAAAAGTAAAAGACAACCCTTGCTTTCAAAGAGCTTCTAGCCTAACAGGAGAGGCAACACGCAAACAACTATGTACAGACAAGTTACATACTGGATAAATTGGAAAAAATCAATAAGGGGAAATCACTAGAATTAAGAGAGATCAAGAAAGGCTTCCTGTTGAAGGTGAAATACATATTCTTAACCAAAAAAAAAACCACATACAGGGGCAATTACAAATGGAAAGCTAGGTGGTACCGTGGATAGAATCCTGGGCCTGAAGTCAGGAAGACTCATCTTCCTGAGTTCAAATCTGGTCTCAGATACTTACTAACCATGTGACCCTGGTCAAGTCACCTGTTTGTTTCAGTTTCCACATCTGTAAAAATGAGCTAGAGAAGGAAATGGCAAGCCATTCCTGTATCTTTGCCAAGAAAACCCCAAGTGGGATCATTGAAAATTCAGACAGAATGAAACAACTGAACAATAAATAATATACCATTATAATTACATGAAATTGAAAAGGTACTTTACAAACAAAATGAATTCAATCTAAGATAAAAAAATGATCAAATGGGGTGGTGGTAGAAATCTTTGTATCAGATTTCTCAGATAAGGGTTTGGTATTCAAGATTTATAGACAACATACAGTACATACAAATACATATATAAACACACATATATAGTCTAATATATGATATAATATACACATGCATAGTCTAATATATATTAGATATGATATATATGTAGCATAACAAATATATGTGTTATATATGTTTGGAGTTGTATATATACATGTGTGTATGTATTTGTACATATATATGTATGTGTATAGGTGTATATGTGTATGTGTACATGTGTAGTGATGTCTTTCTATATCTATTTCTCTATAGATATCTCCAAAAACTTGCTCTAACAGATAAGTGGTCAAAGGAAATGAGCACATTTCAGAAGAAGAATTTCAACTTCTGACCATATGAAAAGAATGATCCAAATCAATAATAAGACAAAGACAAATCAAATCGATTCTGAGGTTTTATCTTACGCCTAGCAAATTCTCAAAGATGCCAAAAGATGGACACAGTCAATAATTGTTGTTGTTTGTCCTTCATCTTCAAAGAGGACCATGACATCAGGGAGGTGATATCTTGACATGTAAAGTAAATTGGATTGAGGGAAGGCTGTGAAAAGTCACCAGCCTCACTTTCTCCTCTGGAACCATCTAGGTCTAGTGACCTGATAATGATCAAGATGACTGGAGAAGGTTCAGGATGCAGTGGGAGACCTTGACCTTTTTAAGGTAAGGTCTTTAACAGGTCTCAGTTTGACTGAGGCAATGCCCATTCAATAACTAAGGCTAGGTAAGAAATGAGTGAGAGAATGGCCTCTTTATTTAATGGGGAAAAAAGAAAATCAATCTGGGAAGGAAAGACCCTCAGGGTTTCTGGCCAAAACAGAAACAATTGCTATTTCACTCTGAGTCAATCAGGGCCCAAACAATGATCAAGTGGGGCTTGGCCTGGGACCTACTGTTGGCCAATCAATGAGAGCCAGAATGATTTGGCTTTAAGGTGAGGTCCTTAAGAAAAAAAAAAGTTTCTAGGATCAAAATTTACATTCCTTTGGGCAGAGCACCTGCAGGTAAGGGTACCTATGTACCTATATCCTATGTAGAGAAATGGAAGTTTTTTTGGAAAATAGGCACACTAATATATTGTTAGTAAAGCTCTGATTTAGTACAACCATTTTGGAAAGCAATTTGGAATTATACAAATAAAATGACTAAAAGGTCCACATTCTTTGACCCAGAGATTCTGCTAGTACATATGCACCCCAAGGAAGTAATCAAAAGAAAGTCTCCACATATGCCAAAATATTTGTAGCAATTTTTGGTAGTAGCAAAAACTGGAAATAAAATAAATACTTATCCATTGAGGAATATCTCAACAAACTGTAGAACATGAATGTAATGGAATATTACTGTCCTGAAAAAAAGTGATGCATGTGATGAATACAAAGAATCATGGAAAGATTTATGTGAACTGATGCAAGGAAGTCAGCAAGGACAAAAAATACCCAGAAGATACAAAGTGACAGCAATAATTTAAATGGAAAGAAAAACAACCACAAAACAATTGAAAGTAAATGTTGAAAAATGACAAAAAGCTACATGGCCTCAAAGAAGAGATATCAATAGACATCTCCTTTGCCGAGATGAAAGATCCACAGATGGACATTATGTTTATTTGCAGATTTTTTCAATGAATTGCTCAGTTTTGCTAATTTTCTCCTTTTCTCTTTTTTTCTTTAAAAATATTATTAGTAATACGAGATAACTCTTTGGAAGAGGAGAGGGGACCCTTGGGGAAATTTTGACAATGTGTGTACGTATGTTTGTGTGTGTATGTGTATATATGTACATATATACACATACACACATATGCTTGTTGACTGATAACTTCAATACTTCAAGTTTCTATGACTACTGCAATGCCTCTTGGTAGATGGCCTTTGAGAGTTACTGAGGTAAAAAAAAAAAATCATTATTCAGAAACCATTCTGATAACTGTCTCTCTGAACTTAGGGAGGTTGCTCCTAGACCCAGATGAAAGTCAGATAATCCAAATTCAGGATAAATTTGAAGTCATTTCAGGTTGGAAGAACTTATCAAACTTACGTTTCAATAACCCAATGTCACCTCCAGACCATGATAAGGTAGTAGAGTAAGTCTTTTATAAATTCATTTCCATAAATCATGGCTTAAATGGGGATGCTTGGCTTGGTTTTGAGATTGAGATGATCAAGACCTCAGCAGCAAGTGCTGTAGCCTAGAAAATGAGAATGTAGAGTCGGTGTCTTCCACAAATTGAGAAAGATTAAGAGACATATCATGGTAAAAACAAGTAGTTTCATGACAAGGAGTGACTGCTCATACCTTCCTTTTAGCAAAACACTAGAGTATGGCAACAACATCTATCTTCACATATAAAAGCACCCAAAATCTGGACCAAATATAGTCAAGCAACAGAAGCAAATTCAGCACTCTATACTTGGGTAAAGGCTTTGACTGAAGGAACCTAAATCTATGCTTTTTGCTATAGGATGGTATACATGAAAATAGATGAAACTGCCTAAATATTTGGCAGAAGACAGCTAGACAGGTATAACTGGAGTAAATTACCTAAGAATAATATAGATAAAAAGCTAGAAGACAGGATTGTAGCTTAAATAGGTGTAGAACTGGGAAGAAATCTTGCCACCATTGAAACCATTACTAGAGTACCAAATATAGCTCTTAATTTCACAATTAGAAAGGGATGTAGAAAACTTGGAAAAAGTTGAGAGAAAAGCCACAAAGAAGATTAAAGGGGTTGGGGAAGAGCTCAGAAGAGAGACTGAGGGAATTGGAATTATTCAATTCGAAGAAGAGAAGGTTAAGGGATAATTTAATAATGTTTTTCAAATATATGGATAGCTTTTTCATAGGGGAGTGGTAACCACCTGTTCTCCATTTCCATTCAGGACAAAAAGAGAGGAAACAGGCTTAAACTGCAACAAGGGGGATTTAGGTTAGGTATAAGGAATTTCCTGACTGTGAGAGTTGGTAAATAATAGAACAAGACCCCAAGGGAGGATATGGGATATCCTGATCCAAAGTTCTTTAAATATAGACATTTCTTACATAACTGAGATGGCCTAAACCTGATTTTGCCTAAAGGTAGGGTAGAGCCTAGACTTGCCATTCTTTAGCACACTTTTGTACTTTGACTTAATTTAGACACATTTTAATCCCTTACTGCCTCAGTTTCTCATATTTTCAGAGATAAATGTATTCTACAAAAAAGACTTTCATGAGACAGTCCAAATCTAGGTATGCCATTCCTAAATGCTGGCATTTTAAACCAAGTTTTCAAATTAAAGAAATGTCAAGTTTTGTCTGGGAAAAGAAAATAGTTTTTTTATTTTAAACTTGTATTTTGTTTCCGGTAGGTGAACCATAGTTCTAGAGGAAAGGATGGAGGGGCCAAGTGAGATGGGGGTGGTGGATAGACCCAGAGTACATACAACATGCTAGGATTAAGGCTAATTAAGATGTTGACTGAATCTATGCTAATCATGTTCCACCAGACTCTGCAGGATTAGTATGTAAATTGGTAAACTCTGTTCTAAAATTGCCCTACCAGCTGAGGTCTAATTACTGACTAGACATAACAAGTAATAATGGGGTTTGTATTTTAGGATGTTTAATTATGGAAATATACGTCTGGAAAAAAATACTAGTTGTATTGCAAAAGAAATTAATTCATAATGTTTTACTAGAGGTTTGCGACATTTTGTACCTTTCATGTCTTGCAGAAGCATTTTAGTAGATAAGGGCAAAAAAATCCTTCAGAAAACCAGCATTCTTGGAGGGACCAGAATGACAATGACCCACAGAGTGTTTAAGTGTTTAAAGTGATTCTCCCCAAGCTACTCCAAACCCAGTTGTTTAGTTGCTGATAAGCAGTGTGTTACTGAGCTTTCAGCTCTATTTAGGACTGTTAGCATCATCGATGAGAATTTTCCCTATTCATGAACTACAATAATAAAAGATGCAGAGGATTTAACTCAGCTAATGTGGAGGCAATATTAAAAGGGGGAACACTAGCAAGCACCAGCTAACAAGAACACGTGTGTATTTAGAGAAAATGAAGTTCCTTTTACATTTTTTTTTTGCTAAACTCTTATAAAATTAAAATAATTACTATACAAATCAGGAAATGATTAATTCAACTCTGGACTAATAGAACATACAGTTTGGGCTCAGAATAGCAAAAGAAAGAAAAAAAGTCTTTTAATATCTACTCTGAGAGAGAATCTTCTTTGGAATCATGTTTACAAAATTTAGTGATCCAGCTCTTCTAAAAGTCATATATAGTTGACCATAAAAAGAGTTTTTATTAACTATTTGCTCAGTCCATGTCTCGTATCATTTTAAGGGCTCTGGGGCAATCATTAAATCTTTATTAAATTTTACAACATACATGTAAATTATTCATACCACACTAATGCATATTAATATCCCACTGCCCTCTTGTCCACATTCATCAAACCAAATTACATACTACAGATCAGGTTCACTTCAATTTAGGAATAATTTGAGAGAAAAATCGTGATCACTTAAACGCCAACTGTGGCAAAATTCTCCCTTTATCTACTGAAAAGATTTATATTCTATGTTATATGTAAAGAAGCAATTTTATTTTTTTGGTGACTAAAGCTAAGTCCCTGATTATTTTTTATTAATGAGATAACAAGTCTATGCTTTGGAAGATGTGGGATAGTAGCCCTAATTCTATAACATGAACTAAAGGAAAGTGTTACCTTACATTTGTTAGTGGTTCTCAAACTTTTTTGCTCCCAGGACCCTTTTACAATCTTAAAAATTACTGACGACTCCCCTCCATCCCAAGAGCTTTTGTTTATGTAGGTTATATCTACCAATATTTGCCATATTCAAAATTAAAATACATTAGTATTATTATAAAAATACTTTTGACCTCCAGGACCCCCTGTAGGTTCCTAGAACGCGCATTGAGAACCACTGGTCTACACCATTTTTGCTACTCATGAGTCTATGCACTTGAATTTGCATTCCTTTTCAAATGCAGGAGAATTGTTTATCAATCAATAGGCCAATAAGAACGATACTTGTGAGATCACATAAGTAAGATCTTAATTCATCCTTTCACATGTGGTAAGAATGGCAGTATGGTGAATTAATGTCTAATCTTTGGAGTGCAAAGTGGATGACAGATGTCAAAAGTAAGAAACAAATCTCAATAGAATCCTCATGCTATTTGTGTTTGCCATTTTACAATGTACAATATTAATTTTATGTAAAGTAGGTGTCAATTTTGCATTTTGGTTTCTCTTTTCATTAAGTCTTACAGTCCAAGAGGCACTTGGGGAATTTTTGATACCCACATAATAGATTAATAAAGGAACAGATAGGTAGCTCAGCGCATAGAGCTCTGGGCCTGGAATTAGGAAGATCTGAGCTCAAATCTAGCTTTAGATATGAAGTACCTGTGTGACACTGGGAAAGTCACTTAACCTCTGTTTACCTTAATACATTGGAGAAACAAATGCAAACCACTCCAGTATCTTTGTCGAAAAAAAAAACCCATGGAAAGTATTGGCCTGCTACGGTCTCTGGGATCATGAAGAGTCAACACAACTAAACAAAGATTAATAAATTGTAACTTTCACCTGTAATGCAGTATAGACTTCTACTCTCTCTTTCATGCAGATGCACTAGGTTCACATGGTGAAAATCCTCATATGGGAAACATATCAATCATAAAAATTGTTTTTTTTTTATGTATTTGAGTTACCAAATACTCAGACACACCTGTCAGCAATTAGCTATTATTTACTACTTACTTCTAAAGTTTAGTGGCGACCCAGCAGTTGATGAACAGAAGATGGGATCAGAAACTCTTGAGCTATAATTCTTGCTCTTCCACTTACTATGGTATTTTGGAGAAGTTGGTGTAGAGTAAAAGCATTTCACAATGTTTGCCCAAATGTTTTTCAAATATAATTTCATGCTTGTAAGCATTATCAAGGCTGAAACAATGTCACCTGTAAAATTTATGAGGACAGGGACCAATGCCTCCTGTATCCTCTGCTTCGCTTCCAGGGTCCAGCACAGGGCTCAGGACACCATGGGTGCTTATTAAAGGTTTGTTAAATTAAATGCAAATCCACCAAGAAGAATTTAATTAGCAAAGTAGGTTGTAAATCTAATATTTTTGGGACTTACGCTTGATGCCCTGAGACTGATCTTGCAAAATTATAGACATTTAGCCTTTTAACTGCTAATCTCTGACAGCCTACATTTCCTCAGTCAAAACAAAGTGATGATTGCCTTTGTAAACAGATACACATACACACACGTGGCATATACATACACATATATACCAGAGTATAGAATATATAGCCTATGAACATAGTATATGTATATACTATGGCATATATTATATAGTATATAATTTCATATATTTAGTGTATGTAAGTATATAATTCTATTATCACATATTTCATGTAATACATTAAATAATATAATATATAGTATGTCTAGCATTGTATATATACTATATATTTTGTGTATGTATACTATATATGATATATCTGGTGTAGTATATGTAATATCCTATTGCTATATGTACTATACTTTATATACACACCTTATATATGCTATACATACTATGCTTTATATACATACACTATGCTATATAATTTATATACAGTATATGTACATATGTAGTAATGAAATATGTGTGCATATATATACATATATACATGTATATACACATACATACACACATATCTATATCATCTATGTCCTCATAAACCTGAATTACCTGCGTCTAATCACCCTGATCTGGTGTTTAGCTTTGGCTACAGAAATATAACCAGCCTCTCTCTTTTCCCGTAGGTGCTGTTCTAAATGAATAAACATCTTTAAGCACATGAAGAACAGCCAGTGGAAGGGGGATTAAGCTGGTTCATTTTAGGCCCTGAGGGTAGAAGTTGCACAAAGACAAATTGGGTTTGACTCAGAAACAACTCCCTAACAATTGGAGCTATCCCAAAGTGGAATCACTAGTGATCCTCAGCACAGACTAGATGTCCAAGTGTGCTGCAGGAGGGGTTCCCTTTCAGGGAGGAGTTGGACTAGAGGCCTCTGAGCTCATAGGAGGATCATAAGTTTGGAGTTTAGGGATCACCTAGGCCAGAGGAGGGAAACTTGCGGTCTGGAGGCCGCATATGGCTCTGTGGGTCTTCAACTGCAGCCCTTGATGGAATCCACTCAAGGGGCCACACTTGACAACCTAGAAGGCCACATGCAGCCTCAAGGCTGCAGATTCCGTACCCCTGATCTAGTCCAATACCTTCTTTTTTACAGATGAGAAAACCAAGGCCCAGAAAGGCCACACAGGAAGTAAGTGACTGACAGAGTCCGGATCCTAACCTGGCTTCTCTTATTCCAGATCCAGCCCTCTTCCCACTGCATCATCTTCTAAGGTTGTGCAGAATCTGTGAATGTGCTAGAGAGATTGAGCCCAGTGGGTTGCTGCAGTTTGGGAGTTCTAAATTGGAGGAGGGCTCAAGCTGATGTGATATCCACAATAAGCCTGGCACCAATATAGTGAGGGCACCAGAGCTGAGGGCCACTGGAATGCCTAAGAAGGGACACACCAGCCCAAATTAGTAAAAAAAAAAAAATGGACCAAGTTAAAACTCCTATGCTAATCTATATTGGGGTCTGCCCAATGGCTGCTGGAGTGTCAGCTTGGGAAAGATAGGGAGACCTAGACTTAAACAAAAAATCTGTGATTCTTCAAGGTGTTCTGCATGGTTCATTTTTCTTGCTAAATGCTATAAATTCAAATGGCCAGCTAGATGGCTCGGTGGATGGAGTGCTGGGCCTAGAGTCAGGAAGATTCCTCTCCCTGAGTTCAGATCTGGCCTCAGACACTTACTAGCTGAGTGACCCTGAACAAGTTGCCTAATCCTGTTTGCCTCAGTTTCCTCCACTGTAAAAAGAGCTTGAGAAAGAAATGGCAAACCCACTCAGTGTCCTCCACTGTAAAAAGAGCTTGAGAAAGAAATGACAAACCCACGCTAGTATCTTTGCCAAGAAAACCCCAAATGGGGTCACAAAGAATTGTATGTGACTTAACAACAACAAAATAAATTTAAATGAGCTTCACCTGGTTCAGTAACAAGTTAGTTAATTCTGGAGCCAGAATTTGGGTCTAAATTTCAACTTTGCTACTTATTGCCAGTAGGAATCGAGTAAGTAACTTCTCCGCACTGGACCTCAATTTATTCCATCTACAAAATAAGAGAATTGGGCTAGACTGGGCTAGTGCAAAACCCAAATAAAAATGTGAACTACTAAACCATACCAAAAGATCCACGCATGTATTTTTAAATGTTTTATTGTATTTTTATTTATTTTGTTAAATATTTCCCAATTACATTTTAATCTGATTATATATAATTGTTGTGGGCTGTATATTTGGCACATGGGCTAGATGACCAATTAGGCCCCTTCCAGATCTTCCTGACTCCAGGCCCAGCGCTTCATGCACTGCGCCACCTAGCTGCCCTGTGGTTTTTGTACTTATATTGAAATATGGATAACAGATGTGCTGAATTCTCAATTCAAATAGACTGCAGAATTCTAACTATTGAGCTACCACACATTCACCCTTCCTCCTAGCTAGTCCTCAGATCTCCATTCCACTATAATAATAGAATTTATCCATATTTCCTAACCCAGGCTATACTTCTCATCAGTAAAATATCTAAATTCTCTACATATTCAGGGGACATTGGGCACAAAAAGGTAGGGAAGAGAATAAAGTAAGGTGACAAAAGAAAGACAAAAGAAGAAGAAGGAGCCAGTCCTTTAAGTTTGTAGGTTTTTATGCAATGGGGACTTTTGGCAGTAAAAACTAAGCTGATACAAAAATTGGCTTCAGAATGGCTGGTGGGAAATACCAGACTGCCCAACTTCTTCAGGCTATGCAAAAGACTTTTTCTAATCTCCTCTTGCACTTATAGTAGTTTAGCACTTTATCTAGTTTTGTGTTTGCAAACCTCACCTTTTAAACTGGAATGCTAGAAGGATCTGTGCCTCTTTCTTTTTCTTCTGTATTCCCTACAGTGTGTCATGTTGTGAATGGTAGGTACATTGTAATTGGTCAGCGTACACATCTTGACTTAACTGCACCGACTAACCCAGATCAAACTCTTTGGATCACCCTTTTCTTGAGACGTAGTGTGATTTTCCACTGGCAATAAAAAGGTCTACCCACGAGTAATCTAGAGTTAGGAATAGTATAAATATACCAGACTAACACTATTGAATACTTTTCTGGAAGTCAATTGTTTCTCCAACTTCATTTCTAACTATTTGTGTTAGTCAGGCCAAGTCAGGTCTCTTCTCTGCCCTTCAGTTTCTTCATCTCTTAAATGAAGATAGGACTAGATGATCCCTGCATCTCTGTGATAAAGTTATACCTCAGAGATGCATGTTCTAGCATTTAAGATGTGACAGTCTGCCAAGACTAATCAAACCAGATGATTACTTCTCACTTCTGGTAAATCACATAGTCACATGTTATAGTTCCAGAAGGATTGCTAAAGATGACAGTTTTGGGAAAGAAACTGAAGACTGTATGGGCATGAGTGATATTTCTATCACTGCTACCTATCAAAGGCAAACACTTCATAAAGCAGGTTTGAGAAATTAATAGCTGGTGCTTGTAAGAAGTTTGGCCCTTGGGAATGTACTTCCCTTCCTTTTTGAAGAGCTGAGGAACTCTCAGTATGGAATACTATACATATTAACCAACTAATGAATCAAAAAACATTCATTAAGCAGCACCTACTATGAGCCAAGCACTATGCTAGGGATACAAGAAAAAAAAATAAAACAACCCCTACTTGCAATGAGCTTACATTCTAAAAGGGGAGACAAGTACATATGTATGTGTGTATATATATATATATATATATATATATGCATATATATGTAGCAAATTATAAAGCTAATAAATATATATTTAACAATAGTTACATAGTTTAAAATAGTTTGAAGCAGTTGGGGGTGGGGTGGGTGGATGGAGATTAAGAAAGACTTATGAAAAAGATGGTGTCTGAACGGCATCTTAAAGGAAGACAGGGAGTTGGAGGTTTGGTGGGAGTGCCTCCTCAGCATGGAGATAGGAGATGGAGGATAATGAGTGATGAACAAAGATAAGGCCAGTTCGGCTGCATCAGAGACTGTGGGAAGGAGAATATAGTCCAGTGAATCCAAAAAAGGTAGATTAGGGCCAGCTTAAGATTTTAAATTTTATATTTTATTCTGGAGGCATTGCAAAACCACTGGAGTTGGTTAAATAGCACAGTCATATAGTCAGATTTACTCTAAAGGAAAATTACTTTGATAGCAGTATGTACAATAGAGAAAACTTACGAGAGATTTGAGACAGGGGGACCAAACAGGAGTTTTTACAATAATACAGATAAGAAGGGATGATGGTTTGAAATAAGATGGTAGCTGTGTGGATGGAGAGAAGGGGTCAGATGTGAGAGATGATGGACTTGGTTGATTTTGCTGACCTTTTTATTTTTTCCTCCTCTCTTATTCTGTTGCAAGGGATGGCTAACTAGGCCAGGAAAAGGCGAAGGACGAGGAAAGAACTAAGGTGATATGAAGACAACAAGATCAATACTAGTTCACAATAAATTATTTGTATAACGGATAGTGTATGAAAATGGGTTTAGGATTTCTGGGCCATAGTTTAACAGATACAAATGACAGATTCCTGGTCAGCAATGAAGTGGACCCAACAAAGGCAAGTAAGAAAGCATTTGCCTGAAGTCTTGAAAAACTTAGTCAAAGGGAGCAAAAATTAAAAAGAAGAAAGAAGAGAGAAAACTGCCTATACATATGCAATAAGCAGTATACCACAGCAGAGATAAAATGTGCAAAGAATAGCAATAGGGATTCCCTAAAGTTCAACAGAGACAACAATCCAAGAAAATAGCCATTAATAAAACCAAATGTCCATATAGAAATGGACAAAACAAAATTAGAGCTTCTAATTGCAGGAGATAAATTTGACCTAGACTTAGAGGGTGAGGCCCAAGACTACAATATGGCTCAGAAAGAATATACTTCATTTAAAAGAATTATGGGAGGTAAAAAGGAGTGACGATGTAGCAATGTATAGTAAGAAGATAGATTCATGGGAGAAAATTCAGGAATGACAATATGGAAGCATAAATGAAGATTAATGAAGACAGAGAAAAACAATATTATCATCAGAGCATACGATAGACTTCTCTGACAGAAAGAAGAAATAAAAGTGGAATTTGGCAGACATCATAAGCCTGGTAGAGATATGACTTAGTGGTGAGGTGACTTTAGTTATCAATACATCTGCTATAGATATGTATCAAAAGCAGAGCAGCTTAGAATTTTTGATTTGCTATAAAGATTATTTCATCCATTAAAAGATACGGGAAAGAACAAGGCAGAAATTAATCTTGAATCTGATTGTCACTGATAATAAGGAACTTGTCATGTTGGAAATGATGGGAATTATGGAGGTAAATGACCACTCCATCTTAGAATTACGTTCCATGAATATGATGCTTTATCTCCTGGCTTCAGGCATATTCACTGACTGTCATCTATGCCTGAGTTGCTTTCCAGCTCTGCCTCCTGGCTTCCCTAGATTCCTTCAAGTTCCAGCTAAATCTCACCTTCTATAGCAAGCCTTTCTCATTCCTTCTTAATTCTAGAGCCTTACTTTTGCTTATGGTCTCCAATTTATCCTGCCTCTAGCTTGTTTGTACATAACTGTTTGCACGTTAGATGGTGAGCTCCTTGAGAGCAGGTACTGTCTTTTGCTGTTCTTTGTCATAGCAGGGAGGATAAAAAATGCTCAAAATTGAAATTCTGAAAACACCAAGATAATAAGTAAAGATGGTGAAAGGGATGGATGGGTATGTACAGGGAACAAATCAAATCAAAAAGGTTCAAAAGCAAACATACAAAAGATGTAAAGGACAGGTAAGAGGATGAAGGTAACGATACGGCATGGTCCTGTAAGAATAGTATCAAGTGTACCGAAGCTCATAATGAATTGAGGCTGATGAGGGAATGCTAAATATAAGAAGAAAGAGATTTTTGGCTATATTGAGGAAAAGAGAAGGATTAAAAAAGAGTTAGGACTACTACTCCTGGTGGATGAAATGGTAACTAATGATCAGTCAAGGGAAGGGAGAATTGCTCAACTCTCCTTTCCTTTCTATTTTCTTTGCCAAGCAAAATGATCTGTAGACTAGAAAAGACAAAATAAAAATGGCTAATTGGGAGTTATACATCCTGACATATGATCAGTTTGGGGGTCTCTGCATATTGTAGCACATACCAGCAGTAACTAACCTGAAAAAATACATAGTTATATTTATTCTACATATGTTAATCATGCTAAAAATTGCCAAGTCCTTTATACGATCATAGGTTTAGAGCTTGAAGGGACTTTAGAAGACATCTAGTCATGTTACAGCTGGGAATGTGAGATTTCCAGATATTAAATGACTTGCCCAGGGTAGCTTAGCTAGCATCAGAGGTAAGATTTGAACCAAGGATTCTCAACTCAAAGTCCATTGCTCTAGCCACTTCTTCATGTGCCTCTCATATCTGTAAGTTAAAATTTATTCAGGAAATACATGTATGTATTCCACTAAAGTCCTACTACAATACTTTACTGTAGCCTGGAGATGACTTTGGGTCCTCATAGGCTAAATGAAAGTGGCCCAAGGTGTGACAAATCCTCCCGAATGGGAAGAGCTCTAAAGACTCTAAGTTTGTCATCTGAGGACCATCTTTAGTAAGTTTGGAGTAGCTCATCACCAGAATGTAGGCTACCAGCTAAAGAACTTTTGACAACAGCAACTCATGAAGACTATGTCAGCAGAGGTAGTACCTATACTTACGGACGTGTCATTCATTCACTCAATAAACATTTATTAAGAACTTACTCTGTGCCAAGTAAGCACTGTACTAAATGCTGTAGATACAAAGAAAAGTAAAAGACAATCTGGCCTCAAGGAGCTCACAATCCAATGGGGGAAGATAACACACACAAAAAGAAGCTAAAAAGGAAATGGGGGTGGGGAAGAAGAATGTGATGAAGATCTGAAAACAATGATGAGATGGCTGGCCTCCTCCCCCTTTTAAAATGGAAGATCTGGGAGGAGGTCTCCAATGTCCACCCTCCACCCAGTCCAATGGGGGCGGGGGGAGAGTGTCCCAGAGCTGGGAAGTATTGAGAAATTGTCAGTTTCAGAGTTGATGCAATCTTGCAAAAAGATGAGTTACTGGGGACGATGATAAAGTCCAGGAGATCAGTAGGGATATTAAGTATCAATATACTATATTTAGCTATGCATAAAGGTAATGTGAAGAAAGCAATGTGAGAATACTCATTATTCTGAGAAAATTATAATATAGAACTAGAAGGTACCTTAGAGATTTTCTAGTCCAAGGGTTGGTGAACTAAGTCCTGGAGGCCAAATTGTGTATGGCCTGTGGGCTAAGAATAATTTTTTTTTTACATTTTTAAATAAAGTTTTATTCAATAAAGTCTTATTATACTTAAAACGTAAAAAAAAAAAACTCAACAATTTTTAGCTAGTGAGCTCTACAAAAACTGGACTGATCTCTGATCTAATCCAACCCTGATAATGTACAGATGAGGAAACTGAGGCCCAGAAGGTGAAATGAATTACCAAGGTCACATAGCTTTTAATTGGCCAAGCCAGGAAGTGAATCCATACCCTTTAGTTATAATTATGAATTCTGTGCTATTTCTACTAGATCATTTCAAAAAGTAACATATAATAATAATTTCTATGAATCATAAAAAAGTGAAATATTTCTCTACTTTTTTGTCGGTCAACATTTCTTAAGGTCTTACTATGTGTCAGGAATTGTGCCTACAGATAATAAGCAAGAAGCATATTAAAATATTTTGGACTATTGTTTTTACTAGATTAATTCACAAGTAACCAAAATTTTGAATTATTTTACGCCATATAAAGTAAAACATTAATATATTTGGAACACAATGAAATTACCAATTAAATCAGTTAAAGGATAATAGGAAGAGAATGATGTATTAAAACTTTCATGTATAATTCACAAAAATTAGCATTTTTTTTCTATTGACTGAAAACTAATTTGGAATTTAGTGCTGTGATTGAGCTACAATGCCAAGGAGCTTTATTTTGCTAGATGTACTGAGTGACTGACAGCTTTGCCCGCACTTTAATTTCCTCATTTAACAACAGGAAAAATAGTACTAATCTTCCTTAAAAGTAGTGATAATGGCTTTTATATCTTTGCATGTAACCAGGAAAAATATTTTAAAGGTCTTTATTTTCAAGGCTCAGTTTCAATAATGTATTTCCTATAGAAACAATCTTTCTAGTTTAAATAAGAAGCCCCATGCTATAGTGATACATTCCAAGCAAGATCTGAAAATAACCCATGAGTCTTCCTTCACAGTATACAGATAAATCAATAAACAACTGTTAACCAACCAACCCCCCCCCCCCAGCCCCAGTGGGGAGTCTAGAATTAACTGTCAGCTCCTAGCAAACAAACAAATCCTAAAGGCAAAGGACAAAAACTTTCAACCATTTGGTTGAATTAGCTGTTAGGGGGTGGTTAAAAGGAGCCAGAGGTGGCTGCAAGTTAAAAATGGTTCCTAGAATATCCAAGGGGAAAACAGTATATTGCCTTAAGATGAGGCAGATGCCTTTACCAGTTATCTAGCATTATCAAACTCATACAAGAAACACCATTTAAGTAGATTTTCATTTAAAAAGAAAACTTGCTAAAGAGGAGAAAAACCTACAAAAATGTTGATATCCATGGAATGAGTTCATCAGATTTAACTAGAAAATCCCACAGGATCAATTCTAATACTAGTAAATAGAACACCATTGAAATGAATGTCATTAGTTATTTTATATGATCAGAGCAGACGTACACACACATCCAGCAGGGGTGCTAACAATTTTAATATTTGAACTTTGTTAGTTTAAAAATTGTAAACCACTGTCCCTAAGTTTTGGTCAGTATATAACTTAAAATTTTGCTTTTACGAGTAACATAAACATAAAGAGAGGATAAATCCTGAGAAAAAACTTTATAAAGCAATACTCCCTAAATGCTGCTTACTGGACTCCCCCTCCAAAAAAAAAAAAAAAAAGGTTACCAAGTAGTCATTTTTTTTCTCCACTAGGACAAGATAAGCTTCTGTCAATCACTTATCTCCTCCCCTCCCCCACAGCCCACCAAACCAAGTCAGGAGGTTTTCTGCAATTTAATTGTGGGATGGTTTGCCCCAATCTGAGTTCATGTATTTCTAACTATCCAGGCTGAAGTTTTCCATGATATGATGAAAGGAAATAAAAGATTGCAGACAAATACCAAAGCCACTCTTCTAAAAATAACAGGACATTAGGGAAGAAAAGGTTAGACAATCATTTTCCAAATAAGGTTAAATCCACTTTCTTGAAAACATCTAAGAAGACACACACATACCTGTATTTTCTGATTCTAGGGCAACCTCCTCATTTCTTCCCTCCAATTATTACCAACAGCCGGTGTACAAAACCTGGAATTCTTTACAGCTAGATCAGATTTCAGTTTTTCAACCAGTTCAATCAGGCTCTTTCATTTATTTCCTACTTTCTTAGAATTACCCTTGGGTCTATTGGCTGGCTAGCAATGGTTTTTAGCTGAAGCAGATCTAGTTATAAAGCAGGTGAAAAGTGTGATGATAAAGAGAAATTCTCAAAGGAAATTCACCCTGGAAATTTTCCAAGGAAGCAAGAATTATATCCCGTCTCCTGGCCCTCAGTGTCCCCTTCCCCCAAAACAATCTTAAAGGAACTAAATGTTGGAGTAAACACTTTAAAAGAATGCAATTATCTTTAAGCTAAACGCAAGCTTGTATAGATCTAGCTTGGTGTGTGTACATTTGTGTGTGTGTGTGTGTGTGTGTGTTTTATTTAAATCTAAAAGTGAGGTTTAAATCAACTTTGAGAAAAGCAAAGCACAAAGTTTGGTTGTTTTTTCTGTCTTCAGAAAGCAGCCCTTTCTACTGTAAACAGAGCTTCTCTCACAAACTAAGCAGCTTCACAAAGGAGGGACAAAGCAGGGTGTCGCCAGAATCATTAAGCAACTTCCCTTCCTCCAGACACAATTACTCCAATAAAGCAATTACAGTAGCATCATAGAGCGTTAGAACAGAAAAAAAAATAATAACCTTACCCGCTTCTGCTACAGTATGTAGATGAAAAGAAAACAAAACCCTCCCAGCTGCTTTATCACATGCAACTGGGTCTGTTAGAATGAATTGACTGAGGAAAGTATGAAAGGCTGAAGGCTTTTGTGCCCCTGTTTAGTTTCTCCTCAGCAATCTCTCCCTTGATTTTTTTTCCCTCACAAAGCCACTCTCCTATTCCCTAATCCTCTCACAAGAAAAAACTGCGCACACCAATTGACTTCAGCAGAAATGCTTCTCCGGGGAGGTGGGGTGGGGAAGGGGGATGGGGATGGGAGTGGAGAGAGGGAGAGGTTCTGCTGACATTGGACCACGGCAGTATGCTAATCCCTCAGAGAGAGCATCCAAACAAACTCTTCTGTGCGATTCAGGCCACTGGAACCTTGAGCACAAAGCCCCGTATAATTAGTGCTTTCTCATAAGGAATTGAGAAGTAGATATGCTCATTTCCATTTTCTTCTGGCTACTAATTTCTGAAGATAAACACAACTGCAGGAAAAAAAAAACCCTAAAACTTCTGAGCAGTTTCTTCCTGTGTAATTTACAGAATTGGGTCATTTTAAAAAGTCATTTTAAAATGAGCCAGAAGCTGATAAATATTATCTAACACTTTCGCAATGAGGTGCTATTTCATAGACATCTGCTTGTGTTTTACTTTGTCTAAGACCTAAAAATAAATTATTTTTTAAAAAGCCAGGAAAGGCAAACCAAGCAAACTCTCCTCCCCCAACCCCCACACATTCATACTTGCAAAAGATGTAGCAAGGAAGCTGAAAGTCACTGTTTCCATTAATAATTCAATTACTCCTTAATATTTTTAGAAGATAATGTAAAGGAAATTAATTTATAAAGTTGTTGTGAAGATATAAACTTTTTCAAAATTAAAGCACATCTGTTCATCATGGTAAAGGACCAAAATTCGCATTTCTGACCAAAAAACCCCTGTACTTTATAATTCCAAACATATATGACAAATTTAATTTCATGAGTTCTTTTTAATCTACCTTGATGATGTAATTAGCCTAAAACTTATAAGTGATTTCTCCCTAGTATTTAAAAAGACTTACCTTTTCTACTATCTCATTAAAAAAAAAAAGCAGTGAATAAATCAAAGAGGACAAAAGCAGATGGCCCAGTTCTACATTTGGAAAGATAGCTATTAGCCTTGTAGTAATTATTTGAAAGAAGGCTTCTATGCATGTTCTTCTCCTCAGCTGTATGCCATTTGGGCCTTTTAAACAGAATGAATCGACATCAAACCACCAGCTTTACACACATACTAACACTTAAGAATGCCAAACTCAGGCATGTCACTTCATTCCTCAGTGACCCTGCACAGAAATCTGAGGTGACGGTTTGATGGATGAGCATCCCAAGAGACAATGCAAATTGTGACACCACAGTTCTGTCTGTGTCCACCTCCCCCCACCCCATCTAATTATTGCTTCTCTTTGGCCAAAAGAAAACAACCTTTGATGGGCTACAAAGCTTTCTCCCATAGTTCAAATTAACTTAGTGTATATAGTTAAAGCTACAGTTTACATTTACTATGTTATCTTCAATTTTTTTTTCTTTTTTCCCTTCTTGAGGAGGTGTGGAAGCAGAAGAAGGGGTTACACTCCATGGAGAAATGACAGGAAAAATGACAATCAGTATTCTAGAGGTTTTTTTAAGTCTCACCAAAATAGCAATGTTAACAAAGACACTTGCTTTTTGCTATTTTTTTCATAATCATTGATTGCCTGAATGCTACAGTACATTTTTCTTTTACACAATTTAAGAATTTACAATGAAACGATCTGCAAATTGTTATAAAGACTTTAAAAGTATCTTGATAATGATGCGTAGTTATAATTTAGTTGTTCTATGTAGACTTGAAGCAGATTCATCAAATATCACCATTTCCCTCATTGTTGTTGTTGTTAAGTTGTGCCTGATTTTTCAAGACCTTGTGGACCTCATTGTCTATGGGATTTTCTTGGCAAAGATACCAGATTGCTCTGCCATTTCCTTCTCCACAGCATTAAGGCAAACAGAGGGTAAGTGATTTGTCTAGGGTCATACAGCTAGAAAGTATCCGAGGCTGCATTGGACCAGGCAGCTAAGTGACACTAGGTTTGGAATCAGGGAGTCTCATTTCATGAGTTCAAGTCTGGCTTCAGACATTTACTATAGCTATGTGACCCTGGGCAAGTCATTTATTACTGTTTGCCTCAGTTTCCTCATCTGCAAAATGAGTTGGAGAAGGAAATGGCAAACTACTCCAGTATCTTTGCTAAGAAAACCCCAAATAGAGTTACAAAGGGTCAGACATGACTGAAATGATTCAAGGACAATAACATCTTCCTGACTCCAAGTCCAGTGCTCTATCCACTGAGCCACCTAGCTGCCTCAGTAGGAAACGTTTCCATACCTCATTCTTTAGTAGTCCTTTAGTTACCTTGAACAATTCACTTTACTCTGGGCCTCACTAGCTACCTACGTAAGGGCATCTGTTTTAGGGATTAAATAGATTCTAATCTTTAACAGCTTGGGCTTCTTGGGGAAAAAGACCCCTATAAAAAGAAAAGTTATTATGTTCTTTATTCATAACAATGAGGCAGTTTGGAAGGAGAGCTGGTTTGGAAGCCTGAAATTCATGGGTTCAAGTTCTGTTTCTGACACACAGAAACCATGTGACCCTGGGTGAGTCCCAACCTTTTGGTGTTCCAGGCAATTCTCTAAGATTGCAGTTACAGAAAAGATGCTGCCCTGCATGGGTAGAGGGATGTTTTCATTCAGGAGTTCTCTATACTGAGGCAATCATAAGTCCAGCTTGGATCTCCATTCAGGAGGACTATTGCTTCTATCATTACTACCCATTGAAGCTGACATGTGACTTTTATATTGAGCTTTATCAAGTCAAGTCAAATTAACAAACACTTATTAAGCATTTTGCTATGTTCCAGGTACTGTGTTAAATGCTGGGTAAAAAAAAAAGGCAAAAATAATCATTCCTTTTAAGAAACTCTCTTTCTAATGAGTGAGACAGCATGTAAAGAAAGAGGTACATATGATATATGTGTATTTTTTTAATAAACCTGCCTCAACAAAAGAAGCCTGATAATAATCAGAGGTTACACAGATAAAAGGTAATCTCAAAGGGGAAGGGACTAGCAGCTGGTGAGTGGGATTGGGGTGTGGGGTGGTGGAAGAAAGAAAACCAAAAAAGGCCTCCTGTAGAAGATGGGATTTGAAGTGCCTGAAAGAAAGTCAAGGGAGGAGGGAGAACATTCAAGCATGTTGGACAATCCTTATAAAGGCAGAAACAGAAAATGGAGTGTCACGTTTGAGTAACACCACATAGGCCAGTTCATAGCAAATGTCATATGAAAATGTACAATTAATGAAAAAACATTATGGAAATAGTGAGACAAACAACCAGGTATATAATATATCCTGCTTTGCCACATGAAAAGAGCTTACTGGTATTCAAAACCTCTTTTTCAGTTGGAACTTAGCTAGGGAGAAATTGACTTCAACCTGAGGTAAACAATCAATGGCTTCAGCATTGACTGATGACTGTCTGTTGAGGATACTGTGGAAGTATTCTGTCCATTTCTCTAGGGTCATATCCTAATCAGTTTGGCTCAATTGGCGCTGAGTAGTTGAGATGCCCACTAGGGCACACTGGGTACTAGATGGAGAAAATGGTCAAATGCAACTGAACTTAGACAGCTGGAAAGTTCACAACAAATACTGACCAATTACACATGAATATTTCAATAAAATGGCAAGGTTAGACATTTGTCATAAATAGTAATATGTAGAATGATCTATTTCAGCCCAGCTCGAAGCTGTACAGTGAGGTAGGGAGCAGGGGCTAGTAATTCAAATTCAATTAAATTCATTCAGATTCCATTCAACAAATACTTGTTAAATGCTGTCTATATATAAAGCATCATGCTAGGTACTCAGGATACAAAACTGAAAAATAGCACATCTACCCTCAAAGAATTGCCAATATAGTAACACGATAAAATACGTATACAGGTCACTCTAATAAAAGTCGTAAAATCATTTGGGGCAGAGGACAGATCAAACAAAATAGGCAGAGAGATTCCAGGAGGGGTATTCATTTCTAATGGAAAAGAAACAGAGGAGACCTCACAGAGGAAGTAGCCCTTGAGCTGGATCTGGAAGGAATAGAAGATAGTCCATGGGAAGAGATGAAGGGGATTCTAGGCATGGTAGGGGACCTTCAGAAAAGCACAGAAATGGGAGAGGGCAGGATGAGATCAGGGAGCAGAAGTAGTACAGTTTTGCTTGAGTAGAGAGTGCTTAAAGAGGAAGCATGAAAGATATATTCAAACCAGATCACAGATCAGGACCTTGAATACCAAGATAAGGAATAATAATTATTGTAGTATCAACTTGCATTTACAAAGCACTTTAAGGTTTACAAAATGTGTTCTTCATACTCAGCCTTTGAGACAGTTGGTGCAAGTTTATTTCCATCTTACAGAAATTTAAGGCTAAGAAATTTAGGCTAAGTTCATTTCCATCTTACAGAAATTTAAGGCTTAAGAAATTTAGGCTAAGATAGATTAAATGATCTGGGTATAGTTAAATGCCTTGTCTTCCATCACAGATGCAGTAAAGTGGTAAAGGTGGTAGGCAATGGGAAGTGCCTGAAGATTTTTGCATAGGGAGCTGGCATGGCAATGTCAGAATTATGCATTAGGGAGATTAATTTGGCAGCTGAGTGAAGGATGAATTGGAGTAGCCATTAATTGGAGGAAGCAGGAGTCATAGAATGGTTATTATAGTAGACTGGGTAGTGAGGGCAGTAAAGGTTGAGGAAAAGAGAGGCTAGAAGTAGAAAACAGTATGGAGGGAGCCTAAGAAACCAACAACTTGGAAACTGATTCAATGTGCCAATCTCCTTAGTTTGGTATCTAGAATTCTTCACAATTTAGCTGCAACCTAGCTTTCCAGATTGATTTCACATCACTGCCCCTCATGCCCTCTGTATAGTGGCCAACTTAGCCTACTTCCTGTTCCCCATAAACACCTTTGCATACACCCATGCTGAGAATGCTTTTCCTTCCACCTCCAACTGCTGAAATGCCTAGTTCCTTTCAACACACTACTTAAATGCCATCCCTTGCATGAGGCCTATCCTGATCCTCCTCAGGTAACCACAAAAATTTGCCTTGTATTTATTCTACATATTTTATATATCCTTGTATGTGGACATGTTGCTTCCTCCAGAGTGTAAACTCTTTGACGGCAGGCACTGTTTTATTTTTGTCTTTCTGGAACATACTGAATTTGTCTTTATGCTACACAGTAGATAATAAATGCTTACTGGGTTGAATTCTTAATTGTAGAGGAGAGAGAGAAGAGTCAAAAATGACTGGGAAAATGGTGGTAGCATCAGAAAAAAAATGCTAGAAGAAAGAGGTAGGCTTGGTTTTAGAGGAAAAAATGGTGAGTTTGAGATATTTTAAGCTTGAGATGCTGGTGGGACATTCAGATGGTAAGACATCTCAGCAGAAAGAGAAATGTGGTATTAGTGACCCAGGGAGAAGACTGAATTGGAGATATACGTTTGGAAATTATCTTACAGAGATGATAGGGCATAAGAGTTGATGAGATTCACTAAAGATGAGAGATTAGAGATTAGATACTAAAGATAGAGAGATTAGAGAGCTAAAGAAGAGATAAAGGAAAACCCACACTTCTGTAGAGAAAAAGAAGACAAATTAATGAAAGATCAGTTAAACTTAAAATTTCTCAGCCACAATCTTCATCTGTACATTGATGATATTAATAGCAACTCCCACCCTCAGAAAGGAAAGCAGGGGAAATAAGTGTCAAGGAAGTCAAAGATGGAACAAGTAACAAGGTGAGGGTGATCAACTGTGTTGGTAAGCAAAATGGGCTCTTAGCACTTAGTTCAACAAGTGCCCTTGAAGAGTTTGGCTTTTGTTTCCTTTGAGTAAGTCAGTGTATTTCGTTGAGTCTTACTAAGTGCCAAGCCCCAGGCTCTAACCCCTATTAGGTGTTAACCTAACCTATGTGGATGTGAACCTCCCTGGGTCCTAAGGGGAGGGGCTAACTCAAGAGCCAGTCATAGCAACCTAAGTTCTGGTCATTCAGATGACATTTGATGATGTCTGAAACCCTATAAGAAGAGAAGACAGAGCCATTTGCGCAGGACTCGTGGTGGTGCTGAGGTGCAGGTCTGGGCAGCTGTAGCTAGGAGCCCTCCAGCTGGTAACC
>CM053622.1:482316150-482336112 GCA_028646595.1 Phalanger gymnotis | reverse complement strand
TATATATTATATGTGTGTATATATGTATCTATTAAGATGCATGTGTACCTACATATATACATATCATATATGTGTATATATATGTATCTATATAGATGCATGCATACCTATATATATATCTAGAGATGCATACATATATATATATATACTTATATTTGTGCTAAAATGATCACTTACACACACATATATATTTGTACCAAACATATTTGTACCAAAATTATAGTGTTGCCTTCATTCCTTCAATAAACCGTTCTCCATTTTGCTGTCAAAGTGATAATTGTAAAGCACAGGTCTATCCATGACATGCCCTTGCTCAAAAAGCTCTAGTGGCTTTCTATCACTCCAAGGATAAAATATAACCTCCCTTGTTCCAGCCTATCCCTATAGATAGATCTATGACATGTTACTCCCCTTCAAATATTCTCTGTTTCAATCAAGTGGCCTATTCATATATAACATTGTACTACTCATCTCTGGTGCTGCACAGGTTGTCCTCCTCCCCCATTATCTCCTTGCCTCTGTCTTGTGCAATTCATAACTCCCCTCTAAGTTCCACTCAGGTACCACTATATCTCCCTCTATGAGTGCAGCCCAGAAATCGTTTTGTACTTGTTTCATATATATTTTGCATTTACTTATATGGGTCCATTTTGCTTTTGTTGATAGACTGTAAGCTCCTTGAGGGCCAGGACTCTTCCTGTTTTTGTCTTTGTGTACCCAGCACTTAGCACAGTGCCTGGTATGTAATAGGAGATTCAAATATACTTGCTGATTGAGTGATTATTTAGGCTGATTGGAGTAGATAGTATACTGTTAAAATTAGATAATATGGGATCAGATTATGAAAATCCTTAAAACCTACAAAGAAGAGTTTAAACTTGGAGTAATGGGCAAGTAGGTTCTTAAGTAGGGAGAGAGACATGGAAAACCCTGTTATTAAAACTTGTAGCATTATGCAAGATGGACTGAAGTGGGGAGAGCATCTCAGAGGAATTATGGTAGCTCAGACGTGAGGTGAAGAGTCTAGACTGAAAAAAAATGGAAATGAGAAGAGGAATAGACAGATACGAGAGACACGTTAAAGAAAGAATTGATGGGTTTTACTGTAGCCCAAAGTATAGGTTGAAGGAGAGGTAAGCCCAAGTGATGATGGTAATAGCAGCACACTTGTTATCCCTAAAAGCAGATGAAATGTAAATATACCAATAACTTTATAAAGGAAATACACAATGTGCCTATGAAAGCTCCCACCTATCTGTGAATAAGAATGAGAAGCAGAGTGTGGTAGAGTACAGACAGAAGAATCCTGAGTTTGAATTTTACCTTGGCTACTTATTGCCTTTATGATTTGGGGGCAAATAACTTAAATTTCTGGGCCTCAGTTTCCACATTTGCATTAAAAAGATAAACTTTAAGTTGCCTAAGCTCTAATCATTGAGAAGGAAATGGTACACCATCCAGTATCTTTGCCAAGAAAACCCCAAATGGAGTCACAAAGAGTCGGGGACATGACTGAAACATCAAAACAACAAAAGCTCTAATCATATACGCTGCCTGTACAATAGTGCTTTGTACCTAAATGAAAGAGGAAACAGAAAGCTTAATAATAGCTAAATCCTATGTATTAGTAAAATGCTGAAAAACTTTACTACCTTTTAAAACATGGAATGGAATATGGGCAGAATATTGAGTGGAGAGAAAGGATTCATACTCACTCACAGGCAGAAGGAAAAGTAAACATTCATTCCAAAGCAGTCTCTGTTGATGCAGGCAAAGGTTACAGCAACAAGGTTGTTTTGCAACAAAGTGTGAATCCCATTAGTGCTAAAGTGTTATCACATCTTTACACACTAGCTGGAGCCAATTTAGGACCTGACTTCAATCTACCTCTTGAGGTTGGTAGCTAGGATCTATGAAAACATGCCAAAATGGTGAAGCCATTAAAAAGGGAGTCTTCCATGCAAGAAAGCCATGTTTAAAATCATAGCTTTGGGCAAGATTTTAGGTTGGCACAGGCTTAACTATGGCCAAACATAGAGAACTTCAGAGTCCAAAGAAAGGAGTCTGGATCTTTGTCCCTATGCCCTGCTCTCACCCTCTCCCCATGCTCAGGATAGATGAATGACAGCATTTTGGGAAGCTTTGAGTTGGAGGGAAAGCCTTTGCAAAATTTTGCAAGAGAGCTTCAAATGTAAACATTTTCTCCCTTAAAGATAAATTAAATGTAGCTATAAATATAAAATACATGAAAATTCTCAATCTCATAGGTGGTACCTAGGTGATATACTATCTTTAATTTTGTAGTCAGATAAAAGTTGATTGTACTTTTCAATTGTTCATCTCACAGTTATCCTTAAAACATTTGCATTTTTTTATGTGTCAGTATCTGCTGATTCCTTTTCTAATACCATATTTGATCATTAACTAGAACCAAATCAAGTAATAAAATAAGGTCATATGTTCTCATAAGTAGAAATCCAAATATGCTGATATATAGTAGGATACACTTATGTTAGCACTATTAATATGGTGACAATCATGTAGGGTTCCAGTTGTGTTAGTTGATAAGATCAGCCAAATGCAGAAATGCATTTGCTGTCCTTTTTATTAACAACATAAAACTAGAGGACTTTTGATTGTTAGATTTAGATTTATGAATTAAATGTGTATCCTGAATGTGTATGATGATTGCCCTGTTATGCATTGAACATAAATAGCATTTATATCCTGAGGTAAAAACAGTCTGATTCCCAGCCTCCCAAAGCAGCACCAGCTTGCCAAGAATGAGGAAATAAAAAAAACCCACTGGTAATAGCATTCAGTTGCTCACATTTGAATTAAGACGACTGTGGTTTAGAAATTTCCCTTATTTTAATTACAGCAAGTAAACTATTTTGCAAACTCTCTTTGGGCAGCTCAATTTACATCCTAGCTGTCTGGGTTTAAAATGAAGTTGTCAAGAGTTTCAGGTTAAACTTGTTTTTATGGCAAGAATGTTTATTGTAATATGTCTTAAAAAATCATAAAGAGACAATTTGGAAAAAACAGTAATGTCTTCTAACTGAACATGGTGAAAAATACTCTAATGGACCCAAAGAAGATCTAAATGAAAAATTCTGCATCCTCAAATTTGCTGGAGATAGCTCACAAGGTACCGGAGATACCTCTGAACATATAAGGTCGTCAAAGGATATAAACAATTTCAATAGTACAATATGTACTATGGTTTTAGGGCTCGGCACCTGGACTAACACATTTTTCATTAAAGTCCTCTCCTAAATGTTTATATAACTACCAGGAGAGTTTGTTGATACTTAACAAAAATTCTATTTGACAGCTTGCCCTTTCCTGCAATTAAAAAACAATAAAATTTAGAACTTTATATACATTTCAGGCTAAAATGTTCTGCTGCAGCTGGATTCCTGGAGCACATGTAGAGTACCTATTCCAGAATGTTAGCAATAAAAATTGTTCCTCTTCTAAATTATCTAGACATCAATAGGTTTAACCTTTGAGAAATGTCATGAATCTTTTCTGAAATGGCACCCTTTGCAGTATTCATGCAACCAAATGTCTATCCCCAATAACCAGCATCACAATAAACTCTGCAGCAGATACCGCTAATTTTCTACTCTCTTACCGACCCCGCCCCTCACTTTTCAGCTAGCCCATGTTAATGATGCAATGCTTAGTGCCATAGAACCAGACAAGGAAAAAGATGAAAACAAAAAAAACAGCTTGTTGGTTATCTATCCACCCTGCCCATAGCAGATTAAAAAAAAAAAAAACCCGACAGCAACACTGTTAGAAATTGGTTGGGTGGGATAGACTGTGAAGGTAGACACACTAATAGGAGCAAAAAGATAATAAAAAGACAGATGGCAGAGGCAGAAAAATGTTTCAAGGAGACACAAAATGACAACTATTGGGACATTTTGTGAAGGGGTAAGTATGTTTATATGCCTAAGAAGCTGCTGAGGGCATCACTGTGTTATAGCACCTTATACTAATTACTGTTCATAATAATGGTTCCTGGTCATGAGGGTAAAAAAAAAAAAAGCTAAATCTTGTTTAATGTACTGTGGTTTAAAAGAAAAAAGGACATGTTATAATATGCCTTAGACCTTAGACTTTTATCAAAAATGACTCAAACATTAGCTTAGACACTGTAAAGTTAACTTGGAAAAAAAATCATTTGTGTGAAACAATGATTCCCGTTAACTCTACAAAAATAAGGCCTTGGGGTAGATGATTGCATGCTGTATGCCTCACTATTATGGATAGTATGTGTGTTGGAGGGGGCAGTAGGAAGAGTGGGGAAATATGGCTAATCTGAGTCGTAGCTGAGCTTCTCATAAAATTTTTTTTAATTTTGTTATCCAGCAGCAACCAGACATAACCAACCTTACCCCGAACACCTCTCCCCTTACTGCTCACCTCATATATCCCGTTAATCACCCTTGGTATTTAAAGCTCTGCAAGAAGAGACACACGCAGACTCATACACACACACACACTCCTAAGAGCTTGGGAGATGAAAGAAGGTAAAAGGGTATGGATGAGACTTTTCTCATCTCCCTACAGGGCTGATAGCATTTCTTTTCCCTTGTTAACTCACAATAGAAAGACCAAAAACTTTGTTTCAGCTTTCATTTTTGTAGATTTGCAACGTAATATTGGGCAATATATCATTACAGTTATACAGGATGTTCCTAGAGTCTGAACACATGGGCAATTGGCAGCAATGTGGAGTTATTACCTCAAGTTCACATGCATCTTGCAAAGCACATCAACCTTTGCATCGCAAATGAATTGAAGATGTTATTTGTTAATATTCCAAATAAATAAAATGTTATTGAAAATTTCATTCATTTCATTTCTTGAAAATATGAGTTTTTGCCTATGTGCCCAGACTTTAGGAACACCCTGTATTTAAGTCCTATGATAACAGCAACAAAAAGAACCTGGAATTCTCTTGGAATTTTGTCACTAATGCTAATAAAATGACCAACGTATCACTTCTTTATGAATGAGGAAAAATAAATGAATTGACTCTTAAAAATTCATCAAAATGCTTTGCGTAAAATGCTTCAAAGTGCAATGAATGTTATTGTTTACCCAACTAACTCGATCAATGTACGATCCTGTATTTTCTGCATGTTATACAGTAGCCTTTCTACCTTTTCTTGGAGTTTTTAAAGGCATTTAGGTATCAGCTTCATTTATGATAGCATTTACTACTCAAAGCTTTAGTTTGATTTTTTTATAATGCAAATCCAAATCTAATGAGAGCCCTGGGAGCTCTGAAGTGCTACTGAGCCCAGTTGCTGGTGCTGGGACACTAAGGAGTATGACAACATTCAAAATGGCCTTCCACCAGCTGCGTCCCCAATCCTTCACTAGTACTTTATGAGCCTCCAGACCGTTTTAAATGTTTTTTTTTTTTTTGCTTTCTGAAATCAGCAGTGCTATGCTGCATTAACTGGCTTCTGGTTTGGCATTCTGGTTATAAATAAAAGTTTTAAAGGCACATGCCATTTGTGGTACCAACACAAATTATAGCAAAAAGGAAAGAGTACAGAAATTTCAGTGTAATGCTTAGAACTAAGTAAAAAAAAAATCCAGTAAAAACAAATATTGAGGTCATTTTTATTCTAAAAGCCAGAATTATTTTGTTTGTTATTAAGCATACATGTGTAACTCTACTAGGAATGATGACTCAGGCTTCAGACCTTACTTTGCGGTGTTTGGATAAGAGCCATGTTTACCTATTGACTTTTGCTTTGGAGTCCCAGGATGAAGCAGAGACAAATACTTAAAATCAGTATATTTTTCAGCTGAGAAAATCTAAAAGATCTCTACCAACTAGCTATACCTTCAACCCAGAGGAGCCTTGATGGATGCAAACAGCAGTATGATGCCCAATTGCACTGTCAAACCTTTCAACAAGGAGACAGACCTCTAAGAGACCCACCCACAAGCTCGATGATTGATGGAAAGCTTCTTCACACCTACCTAATGGAAAGACTAAGCACTTTTCTGTGTTGGGGAATATTGGCCAATGAGAGCCGTGTCTTGGGAGTGTGTGCATTAAATTTTGTTGCCAACTCTCAGAGATCGGTGGGGTTCCTGTAAGAAACAATTCATTGTAACTACTTCTTGCCTGTAGGAGAGTTTGTTGGATTGTCCAGCAAGCATCCAGATATAAATGATACATATTCGCCTAAGCAGATATTACATAAAAGGTATTGCTCCTCAGGTATACATTGTATATTATAAAACCAACTAGATTCTGGTTTGGAGCATTGCATTTCCAGAGAAGACCCTATTTACCATGGCCAAAAGCTTTTCCTGAGTCCAGTACCAATAAGGGGAGTAGATTGAACTCAAAGGCAACACCTTTCCTGACTTCAGCCATTGAAATTCCTTGGGTACAGATATATCCCACAAGAGCCTTGTAACTTGGGTAACCAGCCCATGCTCTCCACAAATTCAGGTTTAATAATATTGGACTATAGTTCTAATGGGGACTGTCACTGGTCAATACTTTCAACTAGTTCATGCATTTCGGGTCACAAGAGAGCTCAGCCTATCTATCCTGTATCCAGATTTACCTATGATGACACAGGTAAAACTAAAGAAGCAGTTATATATGTAACGAGATGAGAATGTTTTCTCGTGTGATATATACTTTGCAGGAAATCGCATTGGTTTATTGATACATGTGCATTGTTGCATGCTCTAAGTTAGGCAGAAGCAGTGGCTAGGTGACACAGGGGATAGAGCTTTGGGCCTGGAGTCAGGAAGACCTGAGTTTAAATCCAGCCTTCAGATACTTAGTAGCTATGTGACTGTGGGCAAGTCACTTAACTTCCCTTTGCCTTAATTCGCCAGAGAAGGAAACGGCAAACCGCTCCAGTATCTTTCCCAAGAAAACCCTATGGACAACACTGGTGTGCTGTGATCCATGCGGTCACAAAGAGCTGGACACAACCAAACAACAATAACTAAATTAGACTACTGCCTTATTATTTTCTGTTATGTCTGTGGAATAATGTATGTCTTCCTTTACTTAAATATGTGCTAATACTTAAGCAGTTATTTTATAGGTTTATTGACATCATATTGCTAGAATAATAATAATATAATAATAAATAAAATAATACATATAATATATAATAATACAAGTTATTAAGTATCTAATACTATTTACTTAGTGTCAGCAAATTTTAAGTGCTATATAAATGGTAGCTATTATAATGATACTATATTATTATAACTATTAACATCAACAACTATTATTATAGCTACCATTTCTATAGCACAAAGTTTACAAATTACTTTGCAAATATTCTCATTTTATCCTCACAATAAACCTGGGAGTCAGATGCTATCATTTTCCCCTTTTCATGAAGAGGAAACTGAGGCAAAGAATAATTAAAATGACTTACACAGAGTGAGACAGCTTCCTTACATCGCAGTAAATAATCTGTATCTGAAGCAGGATTTGAACTCAAGTCTTCCTGACTCCAAGTCCAACTTTCTATCCTGCTGTATCACCTGGCTAGGTGTATATATTGTATATATTCTAGTATATATGTATGCTAGAATATATGTGTGTGTGTATGTATATATATGTATATATATATACACACACATATACACACACACAGTATTATATATATATATACATATACATATAATATAGTATACATTGTTTGCAGTTAGGCTCATGTTTGCTTGCATTCTATGAATATGCTTGTCCTACTGATATAGGAAAGTAATATGTCTGTGCGTAATTTAGACATACAGTCACCGATGCAGCCTGACAAGTGATACTGTACATTATGCTATGTTTATTGCATTAACTGTTGATGTATTTTTTGTCATTGATGGAACCCTGAGACTATTACTTGGGACACATGGTGTTTATTTGTTTAACCCTGACTTTGAAGGGGACTGGAAGGTAGCAAAAAGCCAAGCAAGCAAAAGATAGAGAAGCAAGCAGCGAGGAACAAAGACTGCAACTGATTGTGGTTGGGAAAATGGTGGAAGCTGGAGACAGTAGAATCTCAGCTGGAGTCTACATACTGAATACAAACATTGGAGGTTGAACTGAGAATCACCAGTTATTGTGCTCCCCAATGACAGGGAAAGGCACTGAAAAGTCTGGGACAGAATCCCAGAACCAGACACTCACCATTCAAGATACAGAAATGGGTCTGTAGTAATACTATCTGTCATTTATTTTCCTCTCAGTGGTTTCCAGGAGCTGTAAAGCCCCTACTACTGCCTATCCAGCCAATCCCAGGGCTTTACTGATTCTGTAATGGGAATACAGTTTGGAAGGAAATCCTACCATGCTGTTTATTAAAGGAGAGCCTAAAGTGAGCACCTCCCCCCTCTGCATTAGTTTAGGTTCAATGTTGAGACAAAATGAGGCACTCTTAGGTGATTGAATAGTTAAGAAAAGGAAACTTTCTTAGCCCTAATATACTAAGGATATAAAACAAAGACACAATAGCACCTAACTACAGTAAATAGGCCCTGCTCCTCCCCTCCATATGGAAATGAGACTATTCAACAGGGCAGGGTGTCCTGATCTGAATGGACTTCCCACATCCAAGTCTGAAGGGAACTGACCCCCTGCATAGGACCTTATATGCTCCTAGGTGATCAGGAAGCCATAGCAACTGAAGCAGAGGCCACCACATGATCCAGCCCCCTTCCCATCCCATTCCCACCCCCCACTCCCACACATATGCTAATCAAATGCCAGCTTTGTCACCTTCTAGGGAAAAATCTAGTCTAACACAAAGAAGGAAGGAGAGAAAGAAACCTTGGTAGATGGTGGTCCCATCACATTGCTTCTCATTTCCTCTCCTCTCCCCTCTCCTTGTGGCTGCAGACCGTGGCAGCTTTTAAAACTGCAAAACCACAAAAGTTACTATTTTAAACATTTTCTTATTACATGTGCCCCCATATAGTTGTCTGAATTTGATCCATTAGAGCTTACTTGTTAACAGTGATAGTGGAAACTGAGGGCAGAGAAAACTCCAGGAGAGAAATAGATTTAAAGTATTGGGGTTCATCCCTATGCAATACAAATCAATGTAGGGTAATCCAGGAGCTAAGCATTAATAGAGATGACACGTTGCAGGGAAAGAGTGCAGCCTAGGGAGCAGACGTTCTTGCACACATGAACCAGGAGTCGCAGAAGGCAAGCCATAAGGTGGTTGCCAGCTCTTCCTTGAAAGTCCTTGCTAGGCTTAAAGGGAAGATCATCCATCTAAACTGGAGGGACCATTAAGGAAGCCCAGACTATAAGAGTACCAAAAAAAAGAAAGAAAGAAATTATATGTGCGTCTCCTTAGGTCCCTGGCTCAGTAGACCGCTGTCTCCTCATTGCGCTCACCATCACCACCTGGTGGTTATATAAATGTAATTGGTCATATCTTGACAGGCATGAAATTGATACTGGCATACTTGGTAGATACTGCGGGTGATGTTCTAGACTACTGCAATAAAACAAATATCACGATAGAGCGAGTCACATGGATTTTTTGGTTTCCTAGTGCATTTAAAAGTTATGTTTACACTATCCTGTAGTGTATTAGTGTAGTGTAGTGTAGTGTAGTGTAGTGTATAGCATCATGTCCAAAATATGTACATACCTTAATTAAAAAAAAATTATTGCTAAAAAATGCTAACCGTCACCTGAGCCTTTGGTGAGTCATAATCTTTTTGCTGGTGGAGGGTCTTTCCTCCATGTTGATGGCTGCTGACTGATTAGGGTGGTGGTTGCTGAAGGTTGGGGTGACTGGCAATTTCATAAAATAGTTCAACAATGAAGTTTGCCTCATTGATCCCTTTCACGTGAACACTTAGAGACCATTATAGGGTTATTAATTGTCCTAATTTCACTATTGTTGTGTCTCAGGAAATAGGGAGAGAAACAGGGGAATGGCCAGTCAGTGGAAAAGTCAGAAGACACATGACATCTATCGACTAAGTGCACTGCCTTTTATGGATGCAATATCTGGAATCCCAAAACAATTAAAATAGTAACATCAAAGATCACTGATCACAGATCACCAAAACAGATAGAATAATAATGAAAAAGTTCAAAATATTGTGAGAATTAACAAAATATGACAGAGAGACATGATGTGAAAACAGACTGTTAGAAAAATGGCACCAGTAGACTCAGGGTTGCCACAAACCTTCAATTTGTAAAAAAAAAAAAAAACCTTAATATTTGCAAAGTGCAATAAAGTGAAGCACAATAAAATGAGGGATGAAAGAAGATTATTTCTGACTGGGCAGGATAATCGAGGAGGTCACATTAAGTGGAATCTCAAAGGCTACAGCAGTACAGCAACAGCAGCATGGGTGGATTTTAATGTTGAGGGGAGTAGAATTCCAGACTGAGGAAATACCCTGAATAACAGTGGAGGTGGGAAACTGGAGAATGCTCTGGAGAGGCTGAGTAGTCTAGTTTAGAATAGAAAGATCATGAGGGGAAGTAGTAAGAGACAATACTAGAAAGGTTACATGGGGATAGGTTACGGATGACATTGAATGTCAGACCGAGAAGTATGGACTTAATTCTGCAAGTGAGAATCCTTGAAGGTTTTTGAGTAGGGATATTAAATGGTGAAAGCAATGCTCTAGTAAAATAACTCTAACAGCAATGCATATGAGGAAGAGGCAAGAGACAAACCTGAAATTCAGAAACCAGCATGTAAACTCATATAATAGTCCTGGGGAAAGGTAATAAGGTCATAGGTCATGATAATGTGATTGGAAAATAAACCAGCTCTGCAATTTTAGGTATTGTTATTAATGGATACATTTTTTAAAACAATGCAAAAACTTAAAGCAATGTAAGATTTTAAAGGAAAGGGTTTTTAAACAATGTATTTTTCTAATCTATGGCAGACATGACAGTACGTCAAACCTACTATCATTTATTAAATAGTGTAGGGCAAAGTTCACAGATCATAGTCACGCTATCATTTTATTTGCTTTCAATATATGAATTATTAAAAGTGAGTTACAAGATTATTACACTGATAACTTCAAAAATGAAGGCAGGGAAGGGTCTGTCTCCACTTTGTGAAGTTATTTAGCATTTAATATTCCCTTTGGGAAATCAACAGGGATCTTAGGAATTATTTATATGCTCCAAGTCAAGTGTGGTTTAAATAAAGGCAGTTCATTGCTACAGCTTTGTGAATTTTTTCTCCAATGTGATGACCTACCTATTGAATAAAGGGAAATAATAATAAATCAGCTGACAGAAATATGGTTTCTGCAAATTATCTGGCCATTTTACTTATACACATTATTTTTTTTTAAAAAAACACACCAAAACTAGACCCATATGTATAATGGTTTCTAGTATGTCATTCAAATCACATGGATTAGAATTTGGATACAGCAAAGTAAAATACTAATATTTAAAAACATCTTTCAGATGTATGCTTTGGGAATTTTAATTTTATCTTGAAGTGAATAGTGTATCTGGGTGGGCCAGGCACTTATAAATATTTAATATTTAATTTTTTTAGAAAGCCTAACAAGCTAAAAAATTAATTGATTAGCTAAAGTATCTGAAAGCATGAAAAGGATTCTTGCTTTTAAGAAGCCAAGGGAAATTATACACAATTCAAATGGACTCAAGCCTCCTGATGTTTAATAGACCTGTACTTGCATTTTAGTATCAGGTAAGGTTGGACAACAGTAAGATAAAAAGGAATATCGAGAAAATCTAAGGTTTCCAAAGAGTTTTGATATTTCTTTTATTGTGTCCTGAGGGCTCTAAACTGAATGAATAGCCAATCATCAAGGTCAGGAGAGAAGGAAAACAAAAGGGAAAAAAAAACACTAAAGAAAGGCACTTCTTCCTGTTAGGTGGTACAAAGAACTCTATAGAAAGGAAATGGTCTGCAGAAAGCACATTCATTCCAAGGCAAACACTACCTAATTTTCAATACTGCTTTCAACATTTTTCCCAGTTTCTCTGTCTTCTTTGAGAGGTATATCTCATTTTAAGCCAATTAAATACTTCAGATTTGAAAGTGGAAGGCACCTTTGAGGTTTTATGGTCCAGAGATATAAACCACACAGCCTGCAACACTCCAGAGTAAGTCCTGGACCAAATGAAAATGTAGTTGGGAGATATTTAATAGAATAAATAAAAATGCAATAAAATGTGGCTAATGTTAATATGTGTTTTTCTAAGTCAGTATATACCAGCAGGGATCTTATGTAGAGTTTAATGATCTCATTTCTATTTGATTTTGATACCACTGATATTCTATTGCTATTACATTTAGATAAATTAAGGTCCAGAAAGACAAGATGACTTACTCAAAGTCACAAAGGTAAGTGTCAGGTCGTCTAAATCCAAGCCCAATTTTTGTTTTTTTTACCACATCATGAAAATTACCTTTTATGAAGTATTTTGCAATTAGCATCATGTAGACATAGCTCTTTTTAGAGTTCTGGATCCTTTAGCCTAAAAGGCTTTAAGTATTCTTCAGTCTTACTAAAAATGTGTGTATCCTGGAAAGAAATTAGTCACCTGGATTTTTTTTCAAAAGGCGAAGAAAAGTATCAGGACAAAAAATGTCATTACCCATTAGGAAATTCTGAGCAGTGACTCAACTCCATCACTAAAAATAAATACAATATATTATATGTATATGTATATACTATAATACAGTAGGTGTGATTTCACTTACTCTGCATATAATCATTTGAAATTTACTTAACATCAACATCTGTAGAAATTTCTCCAACCTCCACCTTTTTTTCTTCAGTCTCCCCATTTTTTAGTTGGTTTAACTTTATACTAAGCTATAGTTCCAGTGTTCCAGGTTACAGCTTAGTGTTTAGTTTTTTTCAGTCTTATCCAACTCTTCATGACCCCATTTGTAGTTTGCTTGGCAAAAATATGGCAGTATTTCGCCATTTTTTTCCAGTTCCTTTTACAGATAAGGAAACTAAGACATACAGGGTTAAGTGTATTGCCCAAGGTCACACAGCGAGTAAGTGTCTGAGACTAGATTTGAACTCAAGAAGATGAATCTTCCTCACTCAAGCACTCTATCTACTGTGCTACCTAGCTGCCCAGGCTGCAGATAGACAATCTGAAAGTATCAGTATATACATAGCTTTCATTGCAGTGCTGTCTTTGACTCAGTTAATAGACTCAACTCTAGAAGTCAGAAAGCCCAAAAGTTCATTGGCAGAGTAGGGAAGGTATGGTGACACTGGTAATTTTCAGCAGTTGTCTCTAAACAGGATGAGTCTATCCAACTGCTTCAAATGAACGACACTCTATTTATCCAATAAATTCATTCAAATTCGTCACATATATTGTATCCCTGCTATGTATGCTCAAGGCACAAGGTTAGTTGTAGTAGAGGCAGAAGCTGTCTTGATGCCTAATATTATTGCGGGTTGTTATTTCAGGTGTGAGACATCTGATACTGAGGGGATACTCTTGGCAACCCATAGACTTTCCAGAGGCAGGAAAGAAGGTGATGGTTCATTGAAGGAGTGGCAGAAAGGCAGCCAATGACTTTGTGGAAGTAATGGATTTTCAGTAGCAACTGGGTCCAATGATTTTTGTCCTACTTGATTTAGAAGATCCTTATGATGTCTGATATTCATTATTCTTTCTAAATTGAAACACATCACTAATTTTATTTCCCATTGACATTTGTTGGATTGAATATTGTTAAGAGAGAGGGAGGCAGAGCCAAGATGGCGGCTTGAAAACAGTGACTCACTTAAGTTCTCCCCCAAATCCCTCCAAACACCTGTAAAAATGACTCTAAACAAATTCTAGAGCTACAGAACCCACAAAATAACAGAGGGAATCAAGTCTCTAGCCCAAGACAGCCTGAGAAGGGTCTATCACACTATGCAGAGAGCAGAGTGCAACCCAATGTGGTGACAAAGAAGGTCAAAACATATAGGCAGAAGATGTCAACAAAAATTTGACAACAAAATCAAAGATCCTTCATCAAAAGCCTCCAAGAAAAATATGAATTGGTCTCAGGCCATGGAAGAGCTCAAAAAGGATTTGGAAAATCAAGTAAGAGAAGTAAGAAAAGTACAAGAGAAGAACCTTTTACACTTCTTGCTCATTTTCCCAGCCAATTACTTGACTTTTGAGCTCTTCGTCAGGGTATGACTGCTTTCAGAGTGAAGCATGCTTTGTCCCAAGCTTCAGGGGTTTTGTGCTGCTGTTTTCAGAGCTACTTTTATTCTGATGTGATATGATGTGCCTCTCCTGGATTGTGCTCTGGTCTGTGAGTACAGGCACTCTTTTCTGCTGTGTAACCACCAGGAGGACTCCTTCTCTACAGCCATCACAAGCTCTGCCACACCAGTGCTCCTGCTCCCCCAAGAACTCCCAACCAGTACCGCAACCCAGATCCAAGCAGGGCAAAGCAAGAGAACCTTGCCTCAGCCCCAGCAAAGCAATCTCTGCACTTCCTCTCTGATCAGCCACTTGACTCCTCACACTGAGCAGTTTTCCCACAGACCCGCTCCCTTGCCTTTGGCGTTTTGGGGTTGAAAAGTCTGGTAATTGCCACAGTTCAGTGATTCAGGGCCCTGATTCTGCCCAGTCTACTCCAGGCTGGTCCACCACTGACCTGGACAAAAGATCCAGGAGGGGCAATTTAAAAATTATTGGACTACCTGAAAGCCATGATCAAAAAAAGAGCCTAGACATCATCTTTCAAGAAATTATCAAGGAAAACTGCCCTGATATTCTAGAACCACAGGGCAAAATAGAAATTGAAAGAATCTACTGATTGCTTCTTGAAAAAGATCCCCAAAAGAAAACTCCTAGGAATATTGTAGCCAAATTCCAGAGTCCCCAGGTCAAGGAGAAAATAGCCAGAAAGAAACAATTCGAGTATTGTGGAAACACAATCAGGATAACACAAGAGCTAGCAGCTTCTACATTAAGGAATCGAAGGGCCTGGAATATGATATTCCAGAGGTCAAAGGAGCTAGGATTAAAACCAAGAATCACCTACCTAGCAAAACTGAGTATAATATCCCGGGGCAAAATATGGATTTTCAATAAAATAGAGGACTTTCAAGCATTCTTGATGAAAAGATCAGAGCTGAATAGAAAATTTGACTTTCAAATACAAGAATCAAGGGAAGCATGAAAAGGTATACAAGAAAGAGAAATCATAAGGGACTTATTAAAGTTGAACTGTTTATATTCCTACGTGGAAAGATGATATTTGTAACTCACGAGTCCTTTCTCAGTGTTAGGGTAGTTGAAAGGAATATACATACATATATATATATATATATATAGACAGAGGCACAGAGTATGTTGACTATGAAGGGATGATATCTAAAAAAAATTAAGGGGTAAGAGAGGAATATATTAGGAGGAGAAAAGGAGAGATAGAATGGGGTAAATTATCTCAGATAAAAGTGGCGAGAAAAAGCACTTATAATGGAAGGGAAGAAGGGGCATGTGAAAGGGAACGAGTGAATCTTGCTCTCATCAGATTTAACTTAAGGAGGGAATAACATACACAGTTAGGTATCTTACCCTACAGGAAAGTAGAGGGGAAGGGGATAAGGAGGGATGATAGAAGGGAGGGCATATTGGGGTAGGAGGAAGTCAAAAGCTTTTTGACAAGAGTCAAAGGAGAAAATTGAATAAAGGGAAACAGGATAGGATGGAGGGAAATATAGTTAGTCTTTCACAACATGACTATTATGGAAATGTTTTGCATAATGATACATGTGTGGCCTATGTTGAATTGCTTGCCTTCTCAGGGAGGCTGTGTGGGGAGGGAAGAAGGGAGAGAATTTGGAACTCCAAGTTCTAAAAATAAATGTTTAAAAAAAGTTGTTTTTACATGCAACTGGGAAATAAGATATACAGGCAATAGGGTATAGAAATCAATCTTGCCCTACAAGAAAGTAAGGGGAAAGCAGATTGGCCGGGGGGGGGGGGGGGGGGGGGGGGGGGGGGGGGGGGGAACGGCGAGCGGGGAGTGGGTTAATAGAAGGGAAGGCAGACTGGGGAAAGGTGCAATCAGAATTTATGCCATCTTAGGTTGGTGGGGAGGGTAGAAATAGGGAGAAAATTTGTAACTCAAAATCTTGTAGAAATCGATGTTAAAAACTAAAAATATCAAATAAAAATAAACAAATAAATAAAAGAAAAAAAGAAGCAAGAGATGGCAAAAAGAAAATTGTATAAGAAATCATACCAATTTTAAGAAGCGGTTAAAAGTTCTATATATATGTACAAATCTTTAAAAACAAACACCGCCCTCCCCCCATTACTACACACAATGACTATTAGCCATCCTGAATTATATCCTGAGAAGTGAAATAGCTTCTGTAATAACAAATGATACAGTTAGTAAATATATGCTTGCATACTTGTTGGGAATTCCTCGGATGGTCTCCTGAGATCAATTTATAAAATAGACCTTTTACATTTTGTTTACCAAATTCATGGTCAGGCACAGATACCTAATTTACAGACTTTAGACTATCACCACAAAAAGCCCATGGAAGGGAATGAAAGGGGCCAGTGATGTACTTCTGCCTGCATTTATTCCCGTACATCACTTTAAAGCAGATACAAGTAGATCCAGAACAAGCCCACTGCCTAGGCTCGTCGAGTTAAGAAGACAAATGGAGCTTTGTAAGTCTTCTAGCTTAAGTCTCTCATGGGGAAAATGAGGTCCCTGGTGGGGGGCATTTAAGTGATTTGTCCAAGGTTTGTCCTAGGAGAAGTAGGATTCTAACTCAGGTTCCCAAACTCCAAACCTAACATGTTTCTACCACTCCATGTGAAATCACTGCCAACATTCTTCAGCATTTGGGGGGAGGCAGTGTGACACAGTGGAAAGTATTCTGAATTTGGGGATAAAGGATCCACAGTACAAATCCCCCCTCTGACCCTTAACACCCGTGTAACTTTGAACAAGTTACTTAGGCTTCGGTTTCCTTATCTATTAAAATGAGGAGATTGGATTGGTAGCCTCCAAGGTTTCTTATAGCTCTAAATCTCTGTTCCTAAGAGCCCTTCCGTTTTCTCATTCATTCATTCATCAAGTACTTAATAAAGACCTATTATACCCAAGGTACCTGGTGAATAAATATATGCATGAAATGCAATCATATCTTTGCCTTCAAACAACTTACAATCTAGTTGAGGAGACCACATTTGGGGAGTCAAATAACAGTACAAGAGGTTGCATTCTTTCATTTTCCTCTTCTCTCTTTCTTCTCAACTCTATTCCTCTATTTAAGGCCAAGAAGAGGGATACAGGGGCAGGGGGAACGAATGGACTTTATTTCCCCCTTTTTGTTTTGTCTCAAGCTCTGTATTGTATAAATAGACCAAGTAGTTTTAATGAAAGCAGACTAAATCAACCAGTTTTCTTGTTGAGTCATATGACAACCTACCATTGAGGCTTTCCAGTATGTATATGTATGTGTGTGTGTTTTGTGGTTGTTGTTTAGCAGTTTTTTTCAGTTTTTCAATTGTGACTCCATTTGGAGTTTTCTTAGCAATGATACTGGAGTGGTCTGCCATTTCCTTCTCCAGCTCATTTTATAGATGGGGAAACTGAGGCAAACAAGATTAAGTGACTTGCCCAATATCAAAAGATATCTCTTTTTTTAAAGAGTAAAGTCTCTAAATGGTTTCTCAATTAGAAAATGAAACTTTAGAGTTCACCTTATGCACAGAGCTGTCTGAGAAGCTACCAATGGGACTCTTTTAAGAAATTGTGGTTAACCAATAAGTTTGGGGGTGAAACAAGGATGTCCATTATCACCACTGTTATTCAATATTGTACTAGGAATGTTAGCTTTAGCAATAAGAGAAGAAAAAGAAATTGAATAATTTAAAATAGGCAAAGAAGAAACAAAGCTATGGCTCTTTGCCGATAATATAATGGTACTCTTAGAGAATCCTAGAGAATCAAGTAAAAAATTACTTGAAATAATAAACAACTTTACCAAAGTTGTAGGATATAAAAAACCCCACATAAATCATAGGCATTGCTATATATAACTAACATCCCAACAACGAGAGATAGAAAGAGAAATTCCATTTACAGTTACTGTAGATATTATAAAATATTTGGGAATCTACCTGCCAAAACAAACCCAGGAACTATACGAACACAATTACAAAACACTTTTTATACAAATAAAGTCAGATGTAAATAATTGGAAAAGTGTTAGTTGTTCATGGGTAGGCTGAGGTAATATAATAAAAATGATAATTCTACCTAAATTAAATTACTTTTTCAGTGCCATACCAAGCAAATGACCAAAAATTATTTTATAAAGCTAGAAAAAAAAAACAACAAAATTCATCTGGAAGAACAAAAGGTTCAGAATATCAAGGGAATTAATGAAAAGAAATGCAAGGGAAGGTGGTTGAGCTGCACTAGATCTTAAAGTGTGTTACAAAGCAGCAATAATCAAAACTACTTGGTATTGGCTAAGAAATAGAGTGGTGGATCAGTAGACTAGGTTAGGTACACAAGACACAACAGTTAATGACAATCTACTATTTGATAAAGGCAAAGACTCCAGCTTCTGGGATAAGAACTCAGTATTTAACAAAAACTGCTGGGAAAGCTGGAAAACAGTATGGCAGAAGATAGACATAGACCAATATCTTATACCCTATACCAAGATAAAGTCAAAATAGGCACATGACATAAGTAATAAAGACATAAACACTGATACTATAAGCAAACTAAGAGAGCAAGGAATAGTTTACCTGTCAGATCTACACAGAAGGAAAAAATTTATGGCCAAACAAAAGATAGAGAACATTACGAAATGCAAAATGGATGGTTTTGATTACATTAACTTGAGTGGTTTTTGCACAAAGCCAATACAATCAAGATTAGAAGGGAAGCAGAAAGTTGGGAAACAATTTTTATAACCAGTGTCTTTGATAAAGGCCTCATTTCTAAAACACACAGAGAAGTGAGTCAAGTTTATAAGAATATAAGTCATTCCCCAATTGATAAATGATCAAAGGATGTGAACTGGCAGTTTTTGTAGGAAAAAATTAAAGCTATCTATAGTCATATAAAATGCTCTAAATCACTACTGATTAGAGAAATGCAAATCAAAACAACTCTCAGGTACCACATCACACCTATCAGATTGGTTAACATGATAAAACAGGAAAATGATAAATGTTGGAGATGGGGAAAAATTGGAACACTAATGCATTGTTGGTAGAGTTGTGAAGTGATCAACTATTCTGCAGAGCAGTTTGAAACTATGCCCAAAGGGCTATAAAATTGTGCATACCCTTTTGACCTAGCAATGCCACTTCTAAGTCTGTATCCCAAAGAGATCATAAAAATGGGAAAAGGAGGCATAGTGCAAAAATATTTATAGCAGCTCCTTTTGTGGTGGCAAAGAATTGGAAATTGAGGGGGTGTCCATCAATTGTGCTATTAAGAAATGATGAGTAGGCGGAGTTCAGAAAAACCTGGAAAGACTTGCATGAACTGATGCTAAATGAAATGAGCAAGGAGTGAAGAGCCTGCTGAAGATCTAAGCCCAGTCCCGGAAGGGGGTTCTTGGGGAAGGAGAAGTGCTGGTGAGGCAGCGCATCTGCCCAAGCAAGGAACATAGAACTCTTTAGTCTACAAGCAGTGATAACCCGCTGAAAAACTCAAGGGTTAAGTAAGTTGGCTTGGAACATGGCCAGGCAGCGAAAACACACCCAGATTCAGTCTCAGACTCTGGAATCCTTCTTTGGTGACAAAGAAGACCAAAACATACAGTCAGAAGAAGTCAACAAAGTCATAGAGCCTACAACAAAAACCTCCAAGAAAAACATGAACTGGTCTCAGGCCATGGAAGAGCTCAAAAAGGATTTAGAAAAGCAAGTTAGAGAAGTAGAGG
>CM053622.1:482291870-482315650 GCA_028646595.1 Phalanger gymnotis | reverse complement strand
GGGAAGAGGGGAGAGAATCTGGAACTCAAGGTTTTAAAAAATAGATGTTCAAAAGTAAAAAAGTTTTTTTTTCATGCAACTAGAAAATAAGATGCACAGGCAATGGGGCATAGAGATTTATCTTGCCCTACAAGAAAGGAAGGGAAAGGGGGATGGGAGGGGAGTGGGGTGACGGAGGGGAGGGCTGACTGGGGAACAGGGAAACCAGAGTGTACACCATCTTGGAGTGGTGGGGAGGGTGGAAATGGGGAGAAAATTTGTAATTCAAACTCCTGTGAAAATCAATGCTGAAAAATAAACATATAAAAACAAATGAAATGAGAAGAACCAGGAGAACATTGTACATAGTAACAGCCACACTCTGTGATGACTGACCTTGATAGACTTAGCTGTTCCCAGCAGTGCAAGGATCTAAGACAACTCCAAGAGACTCATGATAGAAAATCTTATCCACATCCAGATGAAGAATTTTGGAGCCTGAATGCAGATGGAAGAATACATACTCTTTGCTTTCCTTTTCTTTCCTTGTTTCTTCTTTCTTGTGGTTCCCTCCATTAGTTCTAATTCTATACATCATGACTAATGTGAAAACATGTTTAATATGAATGTATAAGTAGAACCTATATCAGATTGCAGTCCATCTTGGAGAGGGGGAAGGAGAGGGTGTGGGAGAAAATTCAAAACTCAAAACTTTATGAAAGTAAATGTTGAAAACTAAAACTAAATTAATTATATAAAAAGGAGGAAACCTTCATCTGATCATAAAAATGATTAATTATATCATTAAATAACCTGTGCAAAACTACGGTATAAAAAGAAAAAGAAAAAAGATCCTTGGAAAGGGCTCCCAAAAGGGAAAAAAGACACTTTGTTTAGACTTTTAGTGTGGTTCCCAAAGTCAAACAAACTTATTCCTATAATTATAAGCTAATAAAACACAAAGATTTAAGAGTTATTTACAGACATATTGATTCTATATATAACATTGAGGAATCACATTGATTCTACAAATAACATTTAGGAATCTAGCTATCTTATTTATTCCTCAATCACATAGCCTAGAGAGCACAACTATATTTTATTTGGACTGTGGCTTTCATCTCTTTTCCTTTATTTCCTCTCTTGGAAAGAATGAAAAAGGTTGCAAATTAGAATCATCAGGATGACTGGGTGAACTTTAAAGACACATGAGAGATTTGTATATTAAGTTGTATGTGGTCAAGTACTAAAAGCCAGTCAGTAAACATTTATTAATCTCCTACTAAGTGAGCTGCGAGACCTTTTCTCATGATTAGGGTTGAAGTTTTTGGTGAATTTCAATGAAATTTGTGTGAACTAATGTGTTTTCAATTAGTATAGTAGAACTGAGGTTGAAATGTAAATACTCATCTCAGGAAATCACTTGCCGTAAAAACAAGAAACTTTAAAAGGACATAAAACTATATACAGTGTTGCAAAATTCTATTAAAGCTTAAAACCACACTAAGACTTTTGGGACATCATGTATTACATAAAGTAATGAATTTCTTTGCTTCTATAAAAAACAAGTTACTTATAACAGGCCTTTTTCCAGGGTCTTAATATTTACAAAATTCCTTTTAAGTATTGAGGTTGAGAAAACATCTTACTTAGCTGATGATAAATTTGTGTATTCATTTCAAGAAATGTTGAGAAGCCTATGCTGTAAAGCTGGGGAAAAAAGTTTTAAAGAAATCTCAGGCAGCTCTGGCTTAGTCACATCCTTTCATTCCTTCAATATTATTGAGCCCCTACCCTGAAAAAAGCAAGGTGCTTAATGGATATGGAGATACAAGAACTGAAGAGGCTCCTTGCCCTCTGGGGGCAGCTAAGTGGCACAGTGGATAGAGTGCTGGGCCTAGAGCCCAAATCTGGCCTCAGATACTTCCTAGCTGTATGACCTTGGGCAAGTCACTTCACCCTGTTTGCCTCAATTTCCTCATATGTAAAATGAGCTGGCAAAGGAAATGGGGTCATGAAGAGTTGGACATAAGTTAAACGACCGAACAACAAGAACACATGCTTTTTTTGTTACTTGGATCTCATTCCTTTTTCTATTTTTTCCCTTAGCCATGGAAATGATTTTTAGAAATCATCTAGTTCATTCCATCACTCTATTTTTAATTTTGAGTATAAATTTTTATTTTAAGTTTATTGAGCATCTAAAAAATTAATAAAATAAAGAAAAATTAGAAATAAAATCCTATATAAGCTATAAATTCAGGTTCCCTTTCCTTACCCCTTGTCCCCCTTACTGGATCATAAACCCACAAAGTAATTATGATTTTACTATCAATCAGTCAACAAGCATTTATTGAGCACTTACTATATACCAGATACTGTGGATCCAAATACAAAGAATGAAACAATCTTAGTTTCAAGGAGCACTACTCCAACTCTGTCTCCTGCCATGGTCCAGGGGTCCAAACTTGTGATCCAAGTGTTAATATGATATAGATTTGGGGAGGATGGAAGAAGTCAGAGCAAGTTGGTGACAGATTGTAGATTTAAAACTAGAAAGGAACAATGGGTACCACCCTCTCCACTTTATAGAGGAGGAAACCGAGACTGAGAGAGATTATATAACTTGCCTTCAGTCATAAAGAGGATGTCGGAGGCCAGATTCGAACTAAGGTTTTTCTGAGCCTAAGCCCAGCACTCTATGCATGGCTCTGTCTAGTGTCAGTTTTCTACAAGTCTCTAGGTGTTTATAGAATAAGAATCTTAGTAGTGGGCTAAAACAGCTTGTGGGCGCTATTACTGAAAGTATTTCAGCCAAATAAATCCAATCCCCTACAAAGTCCCAAGAGGGGAAGGGCACCAGAAAATAATTTTATTTTTGACTCAATAAAGTCGATTGGGGTAAGGGGGAGGATGGATAGAATGAGAGGTGTCTCTAATGGAAGCTCAGAGCTTGAAAACTGTCCCCAATACACAGCTTAGAATGTTCCCCCAACCTCAAGTATATAAATCAAAAAGTCTGCTTTGGCATACTTGTCTTGGAATCTTGCCTCCGATAAATGCTGTTTAAACTTAGAGTCCATTAGTTAGATGGCACGTAAATCTCTCAAAAGTAAGTGTTACCATACCTTTTGCATTCTATGCCAGGGCAATATGGAGAGAACTACACTAGATATCTTTTAAGGGGAAATCCAGGCCTTTCTGAGAGTGATATAGCAGCTGTAAGAACAACCTTCGATAGTACAATTGAATCCAACCCAAGCTTTTTTTTTCTGTCTTAATAACACGTTTACACTTATATACCATAAAAAAATGGGCTTGAAAAGGGACAGGAAAAGGGGAGGGAAAAGCAATCACTTCAGAATTGCTGGGTAACATGAATCATTGTCCCCAAAATTCAACTTCTTAAAGAATACTCTAAATTGTAAGACCATGAGATTATTAATTTGGAATAGAAATAAACTGTTGAGGCAATCTTGTCCCATGCCTTGCTTTTATAAAGGAGAAGAAGGAGGCACACAGCTTAAATCAACAAGTCAAGTAAACAAGCATTTATTAAGGGCTTATTATGTGAGAGGGACAGTGTTATGCACTAGGGTAGGGAGTCAAACATGAAGCCAGGGGGCCCAATGGGACCTAACCCACCACACTCCTGAATTAGGCCTGAACCAGATTAAAATATGCTTGGGAATTATTTAACAAAATAAATAAAAATATAATAAAATATAGATAATATTACATTTTAAACCTAAGTCAATATGTAGCCAGCAGGGATCCTTATATGTGGGTTTATTGTTGTTCAGTCATTTCTAGTCCTGTCCAACTCTTCATGACCCCATTTGGGGTTTTCTTGTCAAAGATACTAGAGAGGTTTGCCTTTACCTTCTCCAGATGATTTTACATATGAGGAAACTGAGGCAGAGTTAAGTGAGTTGCTCAGGGTCACACAGCTAATAAGTATCTGAGGCTGAACTTAGGAATATGAATCTTCCTGCCTCCAGGCCCAGGACTCTATCCATTGTGCCACTTAGCTGCCCTATATACGGGTTAATGGCCCGCAATTCTATTTATGTTTGATACTACTGCACCATGGATACAAAGAATGCAAAAATAGTCCCTGCCCTCAAGAAGTGCACAGTCTAATAGGGGGACACATTGTGCAGAAAACTATTACCTTGCCTTAAGTCATACAGTTTCAGACAGTGGCAGAACTTGGACTTGAATCAGTCTCCTCTGATTCCAAATACAACTCTTTCCCATTGCAGTGCAAAGTCCTTCTTAGAGTCTCTGTACAAGACGTCTTTCCTTTTCACTGTTATAAAATGTTTCTAATAAAACACTTTTAAAATGTTTTAAATGGGGAGAATGGAAAAAAGCTCACATTGTGTTGGTCCTTGGGAAACCAAACAGTGAAATGCCATTATATGTCCATTAGCATGTCATTAGCTTGGGCCTCTGCCCTGGCTGTAAATATATATGCCTGGTGAAGAGTGGTGCCTTCTTGGTGGTAGAGAGGGAAAAAATGTTCAGGGCTCAAATTGCGTGGGAGAGGGCATAAGGGATTTCTATTCTAAAATTGTCCTTAGGACACATGGCCATTATGACTTGAAAATCTATAAAGCTGTCATAGCATCAATGGTAAAATTTAAGATTGCTCCCCCCTTGCCACTGTAACCTAAAGATTTCACCTAAATGGAAGTTGTTTGTTTGACAGAAACCACAGAAAATTTCAAACCAGCATGCCTCTTTTACATTCAGGACACACCTAATTCATAGAAAATACAAAGAAGGAGCACTGATATGGTCTATGCCACATATTAGCATTATTGTTAATTTCCCATTGGCCATGCTTGGGGGATTGATATTCATAAAGATAAAACTAATGTCTCAAAATATATGTCAGTACCCAGATTGGGTAACATCCCACAGTGCAATAAAAACCAAAGAAAGCAAAAGCTTGCTATCACATAAAAGAAGATTTCATATTTGCTGATATGATAATACCCTAGAAATTTGTCATCAAATTGTAGACAAGCAGAAAAGCAATTACCAAAAATAACTAGTGAGAATGTGGGGAAAGTAAAAGCTTTGATTATTTTTAAAATCATACTACAGTATGACAATTGCAAAAATGATTATTCATGCTGTCACTCTAAAGAAGATGCTAAACGCATTGATCCTTTTATATTGAAATATAAGTACAAAACTATTTTTAAACGGTTGAATTGACATACATCAGAAATCTGTGGGATTTTGTTTTACTTTATTTTATAGGTTGTATATTTGTGAGGTCATGGGAAAGAATGGCACATTTTTTAAAAGAAGAGAGAGACAGTTTCCAATCTTGGCAGAGAAAACTCCCACACTAATTACAACACAAATTCAAAAAAGTATTTATCCAATGTTGATAGATTTTAATTATTTTCTTATATTTATTTTTATTTGCAAGTATTTTGCCCCAAATCAATATAGCAATTCTATTACAATTAAAAAGGAATAGTATTTTTTTTGCCAATGGTTTAATTACTTTCCAAATAATCAACAAGCACTTAAGGACAGGTAAATAAATTTCCTTTCACTACAAAGTGGAATGTGACATATATGTGACATAAAGGGGAAAGTTATTCCCAATTAGTATTGGATGCTGACAAAAATAAGAATATATGAAATAAAACCAAAGGAACTGCACCTCTTGGAATAGAATAGGCAAATTAGTCATTTTCATCAGGATCATCATACATGATCATGAGGATATTAATGTAGGATGTAGATTTGCTTGAAATTTTCCAATAATAATAACCCACATTTATACAGTACTTATGTGCTACATGCTCTACAATTCATCTCATTTCATCTTCACAACTATAGAAGGTAGGTACCATTATTATCCCCATTTTACAGATAGAGAAACTGAGGCAAACAGAGGTTAAGTGGTTTGCCCAGGGTCACACAGCGAGGATATGTCTGAGGCTGAATTTGACTTCATTTCTTCCTGGCCTAGGCACTTTATTCACAGTACCATCTCACTGCCCTATTTTATTGAATCCTTTAATTGGCTCTGAGTAGTTTAGCTATTTTGTAGATTACCTATGAGTATTGTTTATTTCTGACCAACTTCTCTTTACAAGCCACTGGATTTGTAGATAATTCTTGAATTCAAATCTTGGTTCTGCCACTATATAGCCTTTCCTGCATGACCTTGGCCAAATATAAAGTCTGTGGGTCTCTGTCTCCTCAATGAGATGATTGAATTTATGTAAATTGATCTCAAAGTTCCTTTCCAATGAAGCACTTCCTCTTCGCTCTCACATTGAACCAGCAATTTGAGTCATCACAGGCTAATGACTACTTCTCCCTCAAGGTTCTAAATTTTTGAAGTTTCCAAAAGTCCTTTCTCCCTTTGGGGAGACCTCTTGAAGTTCTCCTTTGGTGTGTATAGCTCTCTGTGGTGCCATACACAATAAAGTCTTATCTTGAGGCTACCTTTCCTTGGTACATCTGGTTGGTCTTGCTCTTCTGGGGTCACAGCTACCATTGCAAATGGGAAATCCACTTCTCTTCTGTCAACGTTCAGATGGTCATTCTGTGTTGGGCATGGGTAGTGTAGGAAGGAGACCAACCGTACGAAGTAATTTTCTCTCGAGGGTTTGGCTACAGCTGTTTCACCATTCTGATGACCTGATATTTCAATGGCAGATTCCAAACTAAACTAGTGATCACAATGAATTTTTTGGGGTGGAATCATCTATTTTCATTTAGTTCAAACCTACTTTACTCTTCTGATTAATTCAATAGGGTGTCTAGGAAGTATTTACCCCTAGTTTAAACCTTTGAAAGTAACTCAATCAAAGAGGCATTCTCACCTATCTTATTAGTTATATTAATTACAGTTGACACTAAGATTTTAAAACTATGAATCCCTAGGCATATCTCTATACTACTAAGGTTTATGATAGGAAAGGGAAATATATATTTAATATTATCCTTAAAAAACACAATTAAGAAGGAAAAAAATGCTAGTCCCCCTCCAAAAATATCCTATACAGTAATTGAGATTTGGGTCCTCATTCCTGTTCTATGGGTAATTATGTTATCCTCAATAAATCATTTAACTGGTTTCTTCACCTGCAAAATGAGGAGTCTGGTCTATAAGGTCTCTTGCAGATTGATCCTATATGATCCTATGAATTTGACATAAACCATTACACTTTGATTTGGCATAATTAATGTTTGTTTATTTTCATATTTGAGAAAAATGAATTTTTGCTATTCCATCTGTGATCACACTCAAGTCAAAGTAGAAGGAAAAACATTATTTTACATAGTTGAGAATGTGCATTTTAAAAAATCTATTTCAAAGCTTTAGATAGGTACCCTTTGAGACTATAGACCTTGGGGAAAAAAAAACCTGAAAATGACCCCAATTTGCTAAATGCTTTCTCTCTTCTTGCATATTTTCAGGTATGGTGTCTTGACATATCAACTTGGTGTATATTGAAGGAGTGTGCGTGTGCGTGTGTGTGTGTGTGTGTGTGTGTGTGTGTGTGTGGTGTGTTGTGTGTGTGTTGGGGTGGGGAGGAGGAATTGGAGGACAATTTCAGACTGTATGGATTGACAATGCCCTCTACTGACTAGAGTTAGACATGACCTATTTATACGTCCACTGCTCCTACTAATGCTTTTAGTTTAAGGGGGAACAGACAACTTTGTGGAACTGACAATCCTGAGAGGAGATGTTGGAAAAAAAGTGGTTACAAACTCCAAACCACATAAAATCAACTTGATTTTTGAGTTTACAGTAAAATATGAAAACAGCTGTATTTCAACCTAAAAATCCTAAAGCTATAAACCCTTCATCAAACATGGATATGATTATTTTCTCCCGATTTAGAGACAAGAAAATTTCTAGCTGCTGAATTTCTATTTAGGTTGCGATTTTCAACTGTTGTGTCCCATAGATAGCCTTTTAGGTGCATCACTGTTAAGTGGCCAGGATCTTATATGATAGAAACTTGTCTTTTGCTTCTAGGATCCCGTTATTGAAAATTGTTAGGTAGACACAAGGTAAATAAGAGAAATAGAAAGAAAATGACATTATATGTACATAACTTTATATCATATGTTTTATGTATATATGCATGTCATATAAAATTTTTAAAACTCGTTCAAGAAGAAAATTTATTTTCTATCACTAAAAAAATATTATTTTAAGACAACTTTTTTGTGTTTAAAGCTTAAAACAAAAACAAAGAAAGAAGCCTAATGGTTTTCCTTTCCTCTATATTTAGCTTTAAGGTAATTAAGATCAGGGTCATTCACATTAAAACATTATTGATGAAATTCTGAATTTGCTCACCATCCTAAAAAGCAATTTTTATTAGGCAAGGAAAGTGATCTAATTATTCCAACTCTTTTTTTCCAGTCATCCTACTATTGTGTATACACCCCAAGGAAGTTAAAGACAGAAAGGCATAATATTTAAAATTTTTAAATTTAGCATCAACTTTTGTCCAAACAAAAAACTAGGAAAGAAATAATTGCCGTTAATTGATTGGAGAATGGCTAAACGAACTGTGTGATTAGCATGTAATAGAATATTGATATGCAGGAAGGAATTCAAAGAATTATAGAAAAATATTTACGAATAGAGTGAAAGAAGAGAACAAGGAGTTATACACAATGACTTTTGTTGTTGTCATTTAGTCATTTCCAGTTGTGTCCAATTCTTCTGTGACCCCATTTGGGGTTTTCTTGGCAAAGATACTGGAATGGTTTGTGATTTTCAATTGACAGATGAGGAAACTAAGGCAAACAGGGTTAAATGACTTGCCTAGAGTCGCATAGCTGGTGTCTGAGGCCAGATTTGAACTCATGAAGATGAGTCTTTCCAAGCTCAATCCACTGTACCACCTACCTGCCCATACAATGACTAATGTACTGTTATTGAAAAGAACACTTCAATGAAACTAAAATCTTGGAAAATATAAAAAACAATGTTGGTTCTAGAGAAAAAGAAATCATAAAATGTCTCTCCCCAAGAGGATGGAGGCAGGGGATTTGAGTGTGGGGCAGAATGCTGCACATTTTTTAGACAGATATTTTAGCAGGTGTTTTTGCTTAACTTTGTTGTTGTTATAATGAGAGTTCATTTCTGGAATTCCTATGTTGGAGTAGGATGGGTTTGGGTGGGTGTATTATGCCTAGAAATGACTGGCATTTAGAAATAAAACATTACTAAAACATATCAAAAATTATTTCAGGGCTATCTGTGTGAATTCTCACAGCATTCCCTCTGTGTCTCAAAATGTCTTTCTATCTTCCATCATCTCTTCTTTTTTCTCTCCTCTATTTTGCTTAAGATGAAGAGATTATCAAAGCAACTTACATCTCTGCTTTTGATCCCATCTCTTTGCATTCTTTCTTGGATGCTGTTCATCGAGCATTCCTTCTCTCCCCCATTTTCCACCTTGCCCTATTGGCTCCTTCCTCTTTCTTTACCATATTATTTGTAAGCATACAAGTGGTACATTCTTTTAATTGGCATACTGTCTTAAACAACATGGTTGGCAATATGGGCATACTTCAATATACAGTCATCCCTTCTACATCACAACTTTCCCCATCACAGTTTTGATATATTGCAGGTCAGCATAAAAAATTAAATGGGAATTTTGGGGGGAATTTTGTGGAAGCCACAGATGACAATAAACATACACAATTTCTTTTTTAAAGTTAAAATAAGTAAATGTTAAAGCTCGCAAAAAGAACATGGAAGCCAGCTGATGACACACAAAGGCTAGTATTTTTATTTAACATTGACCTACATATAGCCTATGACTAAACACTTTACCCAAATTCTACAGTAAGGTACTATAAATACCCTATAAATGATAAAGAAAAAAATCAGGACTTCTCTGATAAGAAGGGAGGGCCAAAAAATTTTTTGCAGATTTTCCAGATTGTGGGGGTGCTAGGGTTCCTAATCCCCATGCTGTGGAAGCGACAACTATATTAGAAGATCTATGACTTAGAAGGTGCAGGTCCTCCCTGCATCAATATAAATTGGAGTGCCATCTTCCCCCGCCATGTTTTCATAGATGACCTCTATGTATCCCTGTGGCTGAAGAAACACTACCTCTCCATGTCCCTCCTGGTGCTTAGCCTCTCCGGATTTAGCTTAGCTAGCTAGAGAATCATAATTTTAGAACTGGAAAGGGACCTTAGAGTCCATCAGATCCAATCTCTTTATTTTACAGCTGAGGAAACTGAGGCACAAAGTGGTTAAGTGACTTGCCCCACAGTCACACAGCTAGTAGGTGAACCCAAGGTCTTCCTAACTACAACTCCATTTATCATCTATCAGATCACACTGTCTCTTTGTACAAGGATAACAGATAAAGTCCTTTGACAGTCCATAGTCAAAGCCTTTTAAACTGATAGTACCTGCCTTAAGTTAGTGCCCAGCTGGAATATCCTTTGATGAATCAATGTCCCCTCCACTCTCCGTACAGGCATTGGAAGAGGTCTATAGCTAAGGTGTCTACTATTCACAACCATATTTAGACAGAGTAAGATCTCAAATATGTCACTACTTAAGAGTTGCTTATCATTGAATGATGGAGAATCAAGAAACAATTTCATCCAGGAAATTTCAAGAGAATGTTTCATCTTCAAGTCCAATGCGAGACCTACCTTAAATATGTATAACTTAACAGACAGCAAAAATGCCTTCTTCAGGGAGAAGTAAGAGGAAGGATATAAATATTAAATGCTGATGGACAATCTGGAAGAAAGAAAGCTACCAGATGATTCTGGAAATGATCATCACTGACTCCTCTTCACCAAGGAGATAAATGAAAGTGACTGCTTTAAATAAAAATGCCAAATTTGGTAAAAGAACACTTGTAGATTGAAGAGATGAATTTAAAATGGCTCTCTCTGTAGGACAAAAATAAACTTTGATTTGGTTTGCTTTTAAATTCCAATCATATCTACACCACAAAACCCAAAGGTTCCCTCTTACTTCCAGGATCAAATACAAAGTCCTCTGTTTGTCATTTAAAGCCTTTCACACCTTGGTCCCTTCCTACCTCTCCAATCTTCTTACACTTTACTCCCCCCACTCCGTATAGTCTACCTTGGGCCTCAGCTATAAAAATGAAGACAGTGCTACTTCACTGAGTTTTTATGAAGATCAAATGAGATAATTTCATTTAATTGTGTTTTGATAAAAGTAAAACACTACATTAAAAACAATACCCAGCATTTATATAGCACTTAAATATTTGCAAAGTTATTAATATTATTGCAAGGATATCTGAATCCCCTATTTTCTCTATCATTTCCATTCCCCAACAAAACAACCCCCACACCAAAAACAACAGCTTTTACCAGAATAGGAAAAATATTATTTCCTTTTCTCCCCGTTATTTTTTTCTTTTAATGCTTTTAATTTTCTTTTAGGACCAATCTTTTCTTTTATCCACATGTACTTCTAGAACAGTGTTGTTTATCTCATATTACATGTAAATTTGGACAATAGGTATCACGTCTATCTTACCATCAAAAGGACCATCGATACAATCCCAGCTCTGAAATTTACTAGGTTTGGGATCCTAGGAAAATCACTTTAACATTCTGAGCCTCGATTCCTAAAAATGGGGATGATAATACATGTAGTACCTACTTCATAGTATGATCTGTGGAAAGTTCTTTTGTTCTAGTTAGTAAAAATACTAGATAAGGCAGATGGATTGTACTGGGAGTCAGGAAGACCTGAGTTTGAATCCTCCCTTTAGAAACTAACTAGCTGTGGGAATTTGGACAAGTCACTTAATCTCCCAGCCTCAGTTTCTTTATCTGTAAAATAGGTATCATTACATCTCACAATAAGTCTATGAGGATGCAATGAAGTACTTCATAAACATTATAGTACTGTGTAAACATGACTCCTAATATTTATGGTGATACATAGATCAACCTTTGAGCATACTGTGGACAAGAACGATAAAGTAGGGAAACTCATAAGTTTATGCTGCTTACAATAAGGTTGGGCACCTTTAATCAGATATTATCTTGCAGTGTCAGGATCTCCATTGTATATTCTTTAATGTCTATATTTTCATAGGAAAAATTGTCAAACTCTGCCAATTAAAAAGTCAAAAGGATATTACTTCTTAAAGGAAAATTGAAACAATTTCTAGAAAAGCCTAGCATTTTCTAAATAAAATGTTAACCGTTCCCAACCCACACAAAGTAGCATGGTAGTTAATCTTTGAACTTTGATGCCTTTTCTCTGTTTTTTCTCTCTTTGGGATATTTCAGATACAGTTGGTATTTATAGAATCTCACTGGAGCAAGGAGGAACAAAGGAAAATTTTTAAAAAGATTGCTTTTGCTTTGATTATGGAACGCTTGGTGGTTTTACTGTTTTACTTAATCAGGTTAATCTGGTTTTGCATTTTAAGCCTTGGTTCCTTGCAAAATATAGTCATCTGTACAAAAATGAATATGATCACTTGGGGAATGATTTCCAAACTTTTGACTGTACCACTTTTGTTTTATATCCTAAAATTCCAAATCCTATTCATTTCACTCCCATACCTCATCCTCCTCCTCTCTATTTCCACTGCTAGTACCCCAATCAAGGTTCTCATTCATATTTATTCATTATATTGTAGTATACTTCTAAAAAGTTTCCGCCCCCCCAAAAAAACTAATAGAGGGGGCAGTGAGGTAGCACAGTGAGTAGAGCACTGGCCCTAGAGTCAGGAGGACCTGAGTTCAAATCTGGCCTCATACACTTGACACACTTACTAGCTGTGTGACCTTGGGCAAGTCACTTAACCCTGATTGCCCTGCCTTCCCCCTCAAAAACAAAACAAAACAAAAAAAAGTCTTCCCATCCTTACTCTCTCTTCTCCAATTCATCCATCATATTGCTGCCAAAATAGATTTTTCTCATGCACATATTTGATCATATCATGCCTCTGCTCAGAAACCTTCAATGACTTCCTATTGTCAACCAGAATAAATAAGTTTCTGCTATATGTAAGACATTGCGTCTGGTATTCAAGGCCCTGGATAATCTATAATCATGCTACCTTTCTACTCTTATTTAATATTTCTGATTTCCATACAATCTCTGGTCCAGTCATACTGGACTACTATCTTTCTCTAATAGGGTATATTATATACCCTATACTTTCCTTCCTCTGTGTTTGCTCTTATCTTGCTCTCCTTTTTTTTTCATTTGTTCACTCTCTACCTATTTTCTTTTTGCAGGGGGGAAGGCAGGGCAATTGGGGTTAAGTGACTTGCCCAAGGCCACACAGCTAATAAATGTGCCAAGTATCTGAGGCAGGATTTGAACTCAGGTACTCCTGACTCCAGGGCCGTTGCTCTACTCCACCACCTAGCTGTCCCTCTCTCTACTTATTTTTAAGGCCAATTTGAATCCTCCCCCTTCACATCAGTAAGAATTATCCCCATTAGATCTCATATAGCACTTGTCTTTAAATGACTTTCTAATGGTACTTATCATGTAAAATTGTGTTATAGTTATCTGTCTTAGTACAGTTATCCCTTCCACATCATGACCTTCCCCATCATCCTTTAGATGTCATGGGTTGGCATAAGAAATTAAACAGGAATTTGAGGAGAGTTTTGCAAAAGCTGCAGACAACATGCAAAGGCCAGCAGATAACAAAGTGCCTATGATCAAATATTTAATACAAACTTTAAAATAAGGTGCTATAAACACTCCATAAAAAAGAAAAAATCAGACTTCTTCCCTGATACAAAGAGAGGGCCAAAAAATTTTACTTGGCTTTTGCAGATCATGGGGGACTCTGTGCCCCTAACCCCCATGATGTGAAAGGGATACCTCTATTTTATCTCACTATTAGATTGTTAGTTCCATAAATACAGGGTCCATCTAAATTCCTTTTCTTCCTAGTACAGTATCCTGTGCACAATTCATGTTTAATAAATATTGAGTTAATGAATACGTATTTTTTGAAAAGATCAAAAATGAATCCACACAGGCTTTGGTCTCATTCATGTCTCTCGATTTCATGACTTACGTTCCTGTGGCTTATCAATTTACTAATCTGGTTAGCTCAGTTGGGTTATAGAATCAGGATATGAGGCCAAGGGCATAGGTTGGATTTCTGCACAGAAACTCTATCCTATGGTTGTAGATTCACAAAAGGCACTGGACAAAGCAGTCTGGGAAGTTCAGCATGACCAACACCATTATGGATAAACACTCTGAAAACCTCCCGCCGAAGCTGGATCAGGAACATTATCTTTATACATAGAGGAGAACACTTCTTTTTTCTCCCAAAGGTGATATTGTTGACATTGTCCCAGGTACATGTCAACAGCTGACTGGACCTTTTCATGGATTCCTTCCAGATAAGGAAACCCCATCTACCAATAGAAACAAGCATCTTCTGCATAACTTACAGTCTTAGAAAAGTGCCAAGAGCACTGAAAGTTTAAGTGACTTCCCCAGGGTCAGCAATAATTATGTGTCAGAGGTGGGGTTGAACCTAGGTTTTGGAATGGCTTTCTAACCATTATACCAAGGGAAACGAGTTATTTAAATAGGATGGTTTTTAAATAGTTAGGGGCCTAAATTACATTTCTCTCAACTGCCAAATAAATCACATGAATCCAAAAGAACAACTTACTTTAAAGTGAATCATAGAATAAGGAAAAATATTAGAAGCCCAACTGTATTTTTTTAAATATTTGACAGAAAAATCAGTCGTTATTTAAATTGACTTGGCATAGAAATGATTATCTTCATGCGAAAATAGGCTCAGAAGACCAAATAGGAGAAAACGGATTCATTTGAATGTTGTCTATATTTTTGAAGTTTCATTTGAAAATAATGCTTACCAGTGAGCAGAACCAGGAGAATATTGTACAGAGCAACAGCAATGATGTAAACAGTACAATGATTGACTATGGATGATTTAGCTATTTCTAGCAATACAAAGATCCAAGATAATTCTGAAGGACCTAGGATGAAATATGTGATCCACATCCAGAGAAAGAATTGATGGAATCGAAATGTAGAATGAAGCATACTGTTATTTTACTTTATTTTTCTTGTTGGTTTTTTCGTCTGTGGTTTCTTTTGTAACATACCTAATATGGAAATATGTTTTGATGACGGCACACATGTACAATCTATATCAAATTGCTTGCCCTCTCAAAGAGGGGGTATGAAAGGAGGGAAGGAAGTTTGGAACTTAAAAATTTTTTAAATGAATGTGAAAAACTTCGTATGTATGATTGGAAAAATAAGATATTTAAAAGAAAAAAAGAAAATAACGCTCATCATTTATTTAACGAGGATGTTATATTAGGTAGCCTCTACTGACCCTTCCTCTAACATTCTATGAATCTCTGATCCATATAGTCTTTTCGACCACATGACCTTGTGTTTTATTTAGGGCCAACATACCTGGTGAAAGAAGTGTCATACGGAAAAAAAGAAGCTGAAACGCAGACCATGAAGGTCTTGAAGAAAATACTTCCTGCTTCTTGGGGTGTTATAACTGCTAATAATAACAATTAGCATTTACATAGTTTATAAAACATTGTACAAATATCCAATTTTTGCCTCACAACAACTCTGGAGAATTGTGCGTTATCTCCATTTTACAGATGGGGAAACTGAGGCAGGCAGAATTGTCTGAGGTCAGATTTGAACACAGAGCTTTCTGACTTCAAGTCCAATGCTCTGCCCACTGTACCACCTAGTATGACCTTACTTACTAGATTATTGCATGATTGTGATACTTTATCATTCAATTTTAAATAAAATAATTTTATTATAAAGAAGGAAATGAGTCAAGAGCACAAACCTCTAAAAAGAAATTCTCCTCATTGTAACAACATTAATTGTTGTCATATTGTTTTTTGTCGATGGGAACTTCCTATAATACATGGGAAAGTACTCAATGAATAGTGTCCTAAGAGAATTTTCTTGTTAGCCTTATCTCACTCTTTATAATTGTAAAGTGACTTGCCCAGGTTCACAAAACAAGTGTTTGAAGACAGGATTTGAACACAGATCTTTCTGATTCCAAACTCAGTATCCTATTCATTGGGCCATTCTTCCAACCATATATTCTATGAATTTCAAAATATTACATAAAGGAAATTATTTGTTTTATTAGAAACATATCAATGCTATAATGCATTCAAAGTTGTCCAAAGTGTTGGTTTTCAATACTAGTTATCCTTTTTCTTGCTATTAGATGGTTTGAACATGATTTGGAGAGGGAGTGTATACTTTCCCATTAGTTAACCTGAGCCTGAAATAGCAAATATCTTGGTTTGTCTATCAGCCCAGCACTACTTCATGTCTGTACTCATTTAATGATGTTGGCTTGTTCTGCCTACTTATAATGAGAAGGGACCTACTAATACATTAAAAAGATTCCTTGTGAGGAAGAGGGGAAAAATGGTTTAAGCCGGTGACAATATGTGTGTATGTATGTATGTATCTATGTATGTATGTATATATGTATGTATGTATGTAGAAGTAATCCCACTATCCTTTTTGCTATTTAGAGTCAAGGACAAAGCTGAATAAACAGTATATGACATCTCATATTTTTAGTAGAAGAGAGAAGCCAGTATCCCCTTCTCTGGACACAGTATTCACACATGAAGGATAAAATAACAGTACTACAAAGATGCTTCTGACTATAAATCATGTTTTGGCAAATTGAATATTCCTTCTGGTAAGATTTATATAGGGGGAAAATGCTTAAGAGGCCACCGGTCCTAGGCTTGGCTGGTATAAGAAAGGTTTGGCCCAATATAGAAATGTTTCACCCTTCCCCCAATTCCCTATCTTAAAATTATGGTGGCATCACATGCTTAGAAATGCATTATGCCAGTGCCCACAATGACTGAACCTTGGGACTCTGGCAATGTGCTGACCTACATTTCTAAAGGCCAAATTGTGGCTCTGGAGCTACAGGGAGCCCTGAATTGTTGACTAAGCTGTGCTTGATAATTTGTGGCTACATATGAGCTAGTATGGAAGGTAGCAGAGACCCGGCTTCTTTGCCTGACAAGCATCACCAAGTAGTGGGAATGGGCAGGAGGACAATTAACCAATGTGAATGATGCCTGTTTTCTCAATCTCTGTGGAATCTCAAAAACATAGGTGAAAATGTGCAATAAAATCTCCATTTATACAATTTCTTGGGGGGTGGAGTTGGTGGCAATTTAGAAATATGCGTTGTTTTCATTTTAATCTTTATTTTTTTAAAAAATGCTGCCCTTTCAACTAAGAAAGGCTCATTCATATCAAACCAGAGAAACATGGACAAACCACACCGAATATAAATGCATTGATTCTGCTCATTTGTATGCAATTTTAAAATCTATCATTTAAGACTGGAGACAGAACTTTATTTTTGGCTTAAACAAATGAATTCATCTTCAAAAAATGCAAGAAGCAAGGAAACAAGCATTCTTAAGGGCCTACTATGTGTCAGGCACTATGTAGGTGCTTTAAATATTTTCTCACTAACATCCCTGGAATGTAGGTCCTATTATTAGCCACATATTACAGTTGAGGTAAATAGAGGTTAAATGATTTATCTGGGGTAACATAAGTAGAACTGGATTTGAATCTAGTATTTGAGTGTCTTATGAACTGCATACATGTCCATCAAGTATACATGGATATTTTTATTTTGAGTACACAAGGCCAGTTTGTGTATCAGTGAATTTTATATGGTAGGCACTTAATGTTTGTTGATTTACAGGTTAACTAATTGAAAGAAGAAGAGAATTTTGTTTTCTTGAACTCCATCTCCAAATCATGTTCAAACCATCTAATAGCAAGAAGAAGGATAACTAGTATTGAAAACCAACACTTTGGACAACTTTGAATGCATTATAGCATTGGCCTGTTTCTAATAAAACAAATAATTTCCTTTATGCAATATTTTGAAATTCATAGAATTATATGGTTGGAAGAATAGTCTAGTGAATAGGACACTGGGTTTGGAATCAGAAAGACCTGTGTTCAAATACTGTTTTCAGACACTCATTTATTATGTGAACCTGGGCGAGTCACTTTACAATTGTAAATGTTATAATTTTACAATTTATAACTCTCTCAGGCTCCATTTTCTTATTTATAAAATAAAGGAGTTGGATTCAGCAGTCACTCAGGGCTCCTCCCATCTGTTATGATCCTATCCTGAATTCAGATCTGGCCTTAGACATTTCCTAGCTGTGTGACCTTGGGCAAGTCACTTAATCTCTGTTTGTCTCAGCTTTCTCATGTGTAAAATGGGGAGAGTAATAGCATATACCTCCCAGTGTTGTTGCAAAAATCAACTTTGTATTGTTTGTAAATATTTGTATATTTGTAAAAGTGCTCAGGGCAATGCCTGGCACATAGTAGACTCTATATAAATGCTTATTCCCTTTCTCTAAGACCTAGTCTAGTCCTATCCTTTATCTTGCAGAAGGAGAAACAGAAATCCAGATAATCAGGCAGTCAATAAACCTATATCAAGCGCTTAGCATGCAGTGAGCACAGTGTTAAGTGCTGGGAATACAAAGGAAGGTAAAAGATAGTTCCTACTCTCAAAGAGTTGTAATGACAATTGAGATCTCAAGATCTTTCCCACCCATTAATAGGCCATGTGACCTGCTCATGTCACAGGAAGCCTAAGTCACATGTGTTAGGAGAAGCTTGCTGAGAGGAAAAGGAAGTTGTGTCACAAGAAATGTTGAGAGAGCAGTTAGAGCTGAGGGAAAGAGCAGATGTGTGCTGTGCTGTGAATTTGTTGGTGGCAAGGCCCCAGCAGGGGGGAGGATGGCTTTGGGACGAAATGGTTCTCTGCTGTGATATTCTGTACTGAATTCTTTGCTGCTGTGATGGATTGGGCTTATTGGATTGGGAATTTGTTTCTCTGGTGTCTGAATAAATGTTTTACTTCTTCTGCCTTCTATGTCTCTTTATATTTTGTGATCAGAAGTACATAGATATTTTGACAATTATTGTCCATATTATGATTATTGCCTTGCTAATACAAGAGTTCACAGTCTAATGGGGAGACAAGACACAAACAAATAAAAATCTATATTGAGGATAAATTGGAAATATTTAATGGAGGGGAAAAATGATGGGGATCAGGTAAGGCTCCTTTTTAAAAAAAATGGTAAAGACTTTTTATAGAAGGTAGGATTTTAGCTGAGACTTGAAGGAAGCCAGGGGAGCCAGGAGGTGGAGAAGAGAAGGGAGGGAGAGCATTCCAGGCACCAGAGAAAGCCAGTGAAAATATGTTGAGTCAGGAGATGGAGTACTTTAAGGAACAACATGGAGGCCAGTGTCACTGTATACGGAGTATGTGGGGGTGAGGGTGTAAGCTATAAGAAGACTGAAAATGTAGGAGTCCAGGTAGTAAAGGGTTTTGAACACTGAAGTAACTGGTTAACGGTGTCAAACCACGGCTAACGTTCTTTCAACTATATCATCCTTATTTATGGTCATCATAACCACAGCTCAGGATCAATAACTCTCCTGAGATTCTCATCATGGGAGAGATAATCTAGTTAACATTGGAATGGGCCCTGACACAAAGCCAAACTGGTTGAGGATTGGTGGGTTAGCACCTCTAATTCACCTCATCCTTCCGTAACCAGTCAGGCTCCAGCACTCCACTAACCTCCGCCTTGACCATCAGGCAGAATTGATCATCTATCCTACCACAATACGAGTATTAACCTCCTACTAACACCCTCCTTTCTAAATTCTGCATGAATATTGATAATCATCACATTGATTACCACTGCTACTGAAGGGGGTGAAAGACTACTGCTTTGTGGGTCTGGTCAGAATCCTTATGATTCTAAGATGTAGGATACCCAGGTCAAGATCCCTTCCCTGATCACCAATCCCTAGTTGCACATATGCATATATTTCATCCTTTTAGCAAGGCTCCCCAATTATTTTTTATTATGCCTTCTGGAAATAATAAGTTCTAAGAACTTATATATATATAAGAAATAGAATAAGTTCTATTATTAATATACTACCTTTTATATTGTGCTCCTTGTGGAAATGACTTTGTATATATTTTGTATTTAATTTTCAGCATGGATATAATTTCTTTTCCAATATAATATAAACTCCCTGAAAGCAGTGATTTTTAAAAAAAATTTGTATCCCTAGCACTTAATACAATGTCTGGCACATGGATAAATAATCCCCAAACCTTCTCCCACTGAAATTGGGTTGCAGATATCATCTTCATACACAAGGGTTAGGACCTATTTCTCACTCCCCAAATTATATAATTGACATTATCACATTTATATATCAACAGCTGAGAGACCTTTTCATGAGTTTAAAAAATTTTTTCAATGAATAATGAAAGGGACTAGATCTGTAATTTAATTGATATAGAGAACTCTTGGATAAGGAGACTGCCTTTACAAATGTTTGTTGAAATGAATTAAAGGAATTTTCCTATTTTTATTCATTTTCTTATAGAAATTATTTTCCAGTATTAGCGAATGGCTGTATCATTCTAAGGACACGTTAATTTAATTTTAATTTTTGAATATTTCAAGGACCAGTGATTTCATCAATGGGGATGAGACTCATGCAGAAACACAAATTCCTGCCACGCCATCATTCAGTCAACCATAATTTTCTAGGTGCTTTAGATACACCAGGCATTCTGCTCCATTCTGCATTTACCAGTTTTTGCTTTATAATTGTGTTTGTGAATTTCCTTGCCTCTCTCCCCCAAAAATCTTGCATGAAATTCTTTAATTTTTATTTATTACAATTTATGCTTTGGTAATATAGTAAATGTGAGCAACTTTCTTAAACCCAGACCCAACCTCCCCATCCTCTTTTACTCCCCCGCCACCAAATGAATCCACCATGGGTTGAGGCCAATCACAGGTGTCTCAGACCAGACTGCAAGCAGAGACCATCATGGGTTTATGTGGTGGTAGGGAATCTGGTTTCTCTCTCTTCCTAATCCTATATGAATGACAGAAAGAGTGTTCTCCACTAAGCACTGTATTGCTAGAAGGGATGAATTGAGCTGCAAATTACTTTAGTTCCTACTAGATAAATACCTTCTTTTGAACCTACATTTCTGTCAGGAGGAAAAAACCCTACAGATTGATTAGACTAAAATTATATTAAATGAATTCTGTTAGTGAAAGTACACCCCTCTTACAAAAAAAAGGATAAAAAATGTAATTTTTAAAACATAGATAATGAATGAAAACTATTGGATAAGCTATTTGGAGAAATTTGGTCAACGCTTATTCCTTATGAAGTCTGGCTCAAGTGAGTAATTCTTTAGTTCCTTTAAAAAAATGAATTCACTTATAATATTTGAAGCATTAAAAAAAGACTGGCATTAATTAAAATAACCCCAGGCGATTCACTCTGCAGGGTCTTTACTCGGTCTTTGGATTTGGAAAGGCAAGGAGCTAACCATTTCTTTCAGCACAGCAAGGGCAAAGCTAAGGAAGTCTTCTTCCTGTCTCTTCTTATATCATGAGGGATGAATAGACAACATGTTGCCCATAATTCAACAATAACTGGCTTATTATTCTTTAATGCTTCAGTTTATTAATGTAACCACTGTGTCATTCCTTCCATACTCATGTAATTAAATTACCTAAGAGAAATTTGATATGAAGCACTCACATAGCACAAAAGGACAGAATTTCTAAAACCTCCTTTGTGGTACTTTAATGAGTGGGTGGTACAGACATTCCCATCATCCATTTCTACTGACTGTCCTCATTGCTGCTCTCCTACAGACTCCCACAGTCAGCCTCAGAAATATATCAAGGAAAAGGCGACATCATCCTCTCTCTTCTTTGCTCTTAAAAAATCATAGATCAAATTCTAACTACATATACAATTTTAAAATTCAGGATTTTATTTTATTATTATATACATTTTTAAAAACCAAACCCATGACATCACCAGTTTAGGGAACTCCTAATAAGGAAACTCTCTCCTACCAATGAAAATTGGCAAAACCTCTGTGGTTTGTAGTCTTAGTTGCTTGGGAAATGAGAGGTTAAGTGACTCACTCAGGGTCACCCTGCCAACCTGGGGTCTTCCTGAGTCTGAGGTCAGTTCCCTCTCTACTGTCCCAACCTATCTCTCAAAATTCAGTTAGCTATTGAATATTAATCTTCATTTTATTAATGATATACAAAAAGAAATAAAAAAGGTTTAAAAGACATGACTAGATCCATCACAGTTTGTGATTTTTTTTTGTAACTTTAAGAAAAGAAAAAAAAACTTCTCCCATATCATGATGATTTGGCAACTATGATAAAGTTCCCTTAATCAAAGTTAAAAATAAAATGTCATTAATAAAATAATTACCTCTTTAAGTTACCTAAATAGTTTATGCCATTAGTTTCAAGATCTGCAAAAAATTTCTGACACAGCATGAATGGTAGACAATACTATCCTTTCTCAAATGCCATAGTAAGAAGAATTTAAATATATAAACCAAAAGAATTCTTACTGATGCCTTTTCTTACTTCCAGAAATAAGCTTGAGGTTTTAAGCTTCTTTTCCAGAATAAGATAAAAATGTGTGTCCATTTTACATTTAGCCAAGCTTGACAAAAGCAGTCTAGTGCACCTCAATATATGTTATATGCATGATTGCATTAGGACAATTTCACCCTCACAATATGTCCTATGGGAATATAATACATGTATCAGCATACATTTTTTTTTTAGTTCTTAAGACTGAAATTTGAGGTCTAGTCTCAAAAATGAAGCATTTTGCTATATGGGAAAATTTCAAATTATATCAATGGCCAAAAAAAAGACCAAAAGTATTTTCCATGAGCTTTTAAATTTGGATACTTCTTAGGAACATTGACAAATTATTAAAACTCAGTATAATTTGAGTTCATATAGAAAATTATCACTTCTTCACTGATGTGTCTTAAAATGTGTTTCAGAAAACAATTAATTAGATATTCTACAATAGAAAATTCTTGTTGTAGAGAAGAAGGAATCTTAAAATCTTTGTTTCTGTCAGAAAATTTTTAAGGAAAGCTAACATAGTGTGGGTAGGAAAAAAAACTATTACAATTTCTCTTGCACACAATTCTTATCCTTTTCTGCCTCTCAAATGACCAATGATGGACTTATCTTGGCAGCTATTCAATACCACAAATACAGATTTTAAGGCCCAAATCTTCATAATGATTTATTCCATTAAAAGAAATAAAGCCTGCGAATAACTGCAAACAAAATTTTATTCATAGCCCCTTTAATTTTGATGCCTATATTGTTCACTTGTTTACTGATTTCAAAATCTGAAAGGTATGTTTTGGTCTCCAGAAGAAAGGAAGATAGATTAAAAGACCACTTAAAATTTTCTGTAGTTCTACAATTATTCATTAAGCCCCATCTGTCTGCTCCCTGTTTCTCATTCTAAGCAAGAATTAAACCAAAAATAAACATTTCTCTGGGGAAAGTAGAAATTAAGTAGACCCAACAATTGTAATTGGGAAGAGAGGGAGGGACAAATAACATAACCACATTTAGAATGACAATACTATTAAAAAATAGATTGCAAAAACAACAAACAAAAAATTCTGTCCTCTCTCTTTCCCTTCCCTCCCCTACCATCTTTTCCTTTTTCCTTTCCTTTCCTTTCCTTTCCTTTCCTTTCCTTTCCTTTCCTTTCCTTTCCTTTCCTTTCCTTTCCTTTCCTTTCCTTTCCTTTCCTTTCCTTT
>CM053622.1:482219982-482291770 GCA_028646595.1 Phalanger gymnotis | reverse complement strand
TGTTTATTTCTAGCACTCTATAACTTCACACATTACATTGATAAGACATTTAAATTCAAAGACAGAACACATCTCAGCAAAACAGCATGCTCAAAACAACATTTGGATTATATTTATTAAAAATTCTAGCTGATTGTTTTTCATTTTCATTTTTGCATATTTCTTAAAGTCCCTCTTCTTCTTCTGGCTTTGGTGCTAGAGACAGCTGCATCTTCCCATAGCAAAAGCTTCTTAGTGACTGCCTACTTATTCAAGAGTCAACATAGCAGACCCATGGGTCAACAGCTAACAATGATGACTTCTGTTTTGGATTCCACACCTCCAAGCCCCTTTCCAGATTCCATCAAATACAATAGGATTTTGAAACCCAAACCTTCCAAACACTGGAGCCAGTGTTCCATAATTACAATACTTTGCTGCCATGAACCTTTTCCTGTGCTTTTCTGGACTGAGTTTGTGGGAATCTGTAGACCATTCCCTAAGATTAGAGGACTTACACTGAATTCTATCCATAGGTGGTCACCAAGTTGAAGGTCTACTTATCCATTACTTGTTTCTACTTATGTCCTAATTCAAAACACATGGTAACACGTGAAACAAAGAAGAAGGTATTGTGTATCTCTCATGTGAAAAGAGGGTTAACATCTGAAAGTATATTGCTTTCTAAGATCTAACAAGAGACTTTGGAGATATCTGAATCAGCACATAATAAATTAAATTTTTTATTTTATATGATAATTTCATATGAATCAATTAGTTGGTTATTAATAATAGTTAAGACAGCTCGGTGGTACAGTGGAGAGAGTTCTAGCTTGAAGTTGGGAAGACCTGAGTTCAAATTCTGCCTTAGATACTTACTGGTTGTGTTGTACTCTGCCTCACTACTAACTACTAACTTCTTCTTCCTCTTTTTCTTCTTCATTAAATGACTTGCCCAGGGGGATGTAGCTAATAAATGTCTGAGGCCAGATTTGAAATGAGATTCTCCTGACTCCAGAGGCAGTGTTCTATCTACTGTGCCACTCAGCTGCCCCATTTCTGCCTCATTTTTAAATCTGTACAATGGGAACAATACTAGTACCTACAACACAGGATTGCTGTGAGAGTCAAACTCGATAACAGGTAAAAGTATTCTGTAAATATTAAAGCTCCATATAAATGCTCACTACTGTTATTATTTTTAAAGCAATGATTCCCAAGCCCCCATTATGCTATTTCTTTTTTCTTTCTGCCAAGCAGAGTTTTTCTCTGTGATATTCATAAGTAGTCTAGTTTTATACTTAGAAGAGACCTTAAAGGTTATCTAATCCAGTCTCCTTACTTTTACAGAGTAAAAGCGGTGGTGTTCTGGAGCCACCTCATTCAGGTTTGTGAATACTGATGATTAAATTTTCAGTGTGAGCCTTTGCACCTCAGAAATCACTAAATGTTCCATCAGCACTTGATTTTTTTCTGTTTTTTTGGTCGTCTACACTTATGAAAATGATAGATGAAATGTTGATAATACAGATTAAACTTAAAAGTGTGTCACAGACATATTGTTTTTCCCAGAAAGCCGCTTGTTAAACGTTTACCAGAACAAGACTGGAAGAGGTTGCAATTTTCCTGAGGTCAAGCAGGTAACAAAGTAGCAACTGGAACTGGAATCTTCTGACTCCAAATAAAGTGCGGTTTCCATTTGTACCATATTTTCTTTTCTTTTTTTTTATATGTGCAATCATCTTTTTTATCGTACTGTCGTGGAAATGCTTTTGTTCTATGTATTGAAAATAATGCACCATATTTTCTTACTAATATAAGTTTTGTTCAAACCTTGTAATGAATAAGGAATGTGTTTCTTTTTGTTTGCTTTTAAACTCAAAAAATATTTAAGTGCAAAAATATTTAAGATCATCTACCTTCAACTCATCAAAAAAGTTGCTTCAAAAATTATTTAAGAAGCCATCTTTATGAGACTCTTAGAGATTAATTTTTGAAATCAAGTAGTTATATTTTATTGCATTGAACAGTCAGGACTAAATTAAGAAAGCATATTTTATCATCTCTATATGCTTCATTACAACATTTAACTGTCCCATAGAGTAGATATAGGAATGTTATGTAAAATTTACAAAAGCCAGACAATTACATGGTATAGTGGATAGATTGTTAGACCTAGAGACAGGAAGACCTGAGTTTAAATCCAGCCTTGGATCCTCACTAGCTGTATGACCCTGAGTATGTTACTTAATCCCTGCCTCAGTTTCTTCCTCAGTAAAATGTGGATAATAGCACCTACCTCCCAGGGTTGTTCTGAAGATCAAATGAGATAATATTTGTAAAGCACTTTGTAAATCCTAAAATGTTATATAAATGCTATTATTATTAGCTATTAAAATACCATGTTCATTGATATTGGAATCTATAGCTAGATAATTATAGATATCTAGATATCTTGTACAATGATTTCATGGGCATAGGAAATTCCCTCAAACAATAGTGCTCAGCACTTACAGGTAATCTTAAAGAACGTCTTTCTAGAATTAAGAAGTTACATGACCATGGGACCTAGTCCAGGTCTTCCTGGCTCTTAGGCTGATTATCAAGCTTGCCATATGGCCTCTACAGCTATATAATATAGACATAAAATATAGATATGCTATATCATGTAATATGGTTTCAAATGGTTTTTGAATTTTTCTCTACATATCATTTACTTTCCAATATGTAAATGAGCATATTAGGACTTTGCTCTCCCTGCTCTATGCAGCATTTTGAGAATTTGGAGAAAACCCATTGTAACCCTTCAAAATACATGTAATCTAGAATATCACTGCAAATACACAATATTAAAAATACACAATATTAAAATCAGCTTTACAGATTCAATAGAGTTCCTTGCAAAATACTTTTAAAGAGAATATTGCAAATAAATAATAGCCGATAGCATATAAATATTATTCTTGCCCAATTCTTACACATGTAGTAAGTTGCTGAGTTGGGATTCAAATCTACAGCCTTGGATTCCAAAGCCAATACTCTTTCATTTTATTCCATTAGATTGTAAGCTTCTTGAGGGCAGGGACTGACTTTTGCCTCTTTTTATATCCCCAACACTATAACCACCTTGACCCCTATCTCCCCTCAGATCCCAATGGAGATAGGCTAATACTTAGAACACAAGAACCCTGGGAATAGCAGTGACCTCCAAGCCACTCGACCTGCTTCCAACTCAACTCCTATGGCTAAATCTTAGGGGAAAAAACATTAGGGAGAAGGGGTTCACTTTCCTCATCCAACTGCTACCTAAAGGCAAATAGGAACAGGAGCCCTCAAATTCCCTATCTCTCTTCCACTCTGGCCATCTGGGAAGTAATTCTTGTGGAAAAGAGCTAACCATCCCCATCAACTACCAACCTTCCCTTACAGGGAAGGCAAGCTAGACTAGCTCAAGCAGCAAGACACCCTGAGGGAGAGAGAGGAGGCAGCATATGCCAGGCAAGTCAAACCACTGCTGCCACCTCAACTGCCATGTCTTCTCAGATTATGACAGAGACAACCTAGGACCCTGAACCCAAGAGCAATGCTTCCAGCCCAGTGCTTACAGTCATCATTCTGGGAAGCGACCCTTGTGGAAATCAGCCTGGCAACCACTCCTGCAGGTGCTATAGCCACAGAAACTGAAGACCCAGAAAAGAGAGTTCTGGCCACCAAAGTCCTTAGAACTGCCAAAAGGTTCAAAATTAGAAACTGATAAGTTTTGTCAGTTGAAATATTAAAGAAGAGTCAATTATCATCTACTTTGCTGCTGGACCCAAAGGACCATGGGGACCTTTCCATCTGATTTGCAGTTGAAACCTTCTATATGTGTTGTCTCCCTCATTAGAATGAGGGCTTCTTGAGAGCTGAGACTCTTACTTTTTTATTTGTATTCTCAGCACTTAGTATAGTGCTTTGTACATTGTAAATAAATAAATAAATGCTCGTTTTCAATCACTTGCCCATTCTATATTCACTCAGTCCTATAAAGTTTTCTAAGTGATTTACATGTATTATTCCATTTGATCACAACTCTGTGAGGTAAATATTATCAGCATTATTATTCCTACTTTACAGATGAGGAAACTGAGGCTTAATGAGTCCAACTGACTTGTCCAATGTCTTTTTAATGTAAGTGGCTTACTGTTAGGGTAAGATTTGAATACCTGGTCTGCAGGAGCAGAATCAATTAATAAAAATTTTCTAAGCACCTACCATATGTCAGGTACTGGGCTAAACACTGGCAATACCCAAAAAGGCAAAAGATAGTCCTCAAGAAGCTTACAATCTAATGGAATGAAATGAAAGCATACTCACTATGGAGTCGGATGCCCTTTATTTGAATCCCAACTCCTCTTATTACATGCGCAAGAATTGGGCCAGTGATTTAACCTCTCTGTGCCTCAGTTTCTTAATCTCTAAAATAAAGGTGAGGGAACAGCTAGATGACCTCTACCATCTCTTTCACTTCTAAATTCATGGTGTCATAACTCTTAAGTCTAGCACTTTATGTAATGTACCACACAACTGCCTCCCCCGTCTAAGGCATCCTCTGTTCTTTAAACATATTGCAAATATTGAAGGAAACTTGGAGACAAGGACAATTGCGAATAGGCCACTATTAATGCCAGGGGCCCATTTGAAATCACATATTATACTGAATAGTCTTGTACTCAAAATTAGGTATGTTTGATAGGAAAAGGAAAGACAAGTATCACAGAAATGTGCCAGTGGAGTCTCTCAAGTTCCAACTGATAACAATAAAGAAAATATTTTAAAAAGGAGAAAAAGAAAAGAAAACGAAGGGAAGGGAGAAAAGTCTGTGGAAAGACAGAAAGAAAAAAGGGAAGGAGAAAACATCAGAGTGGGGAGGGAAAGAAGGAGAGAAACAAAGAGGAGAGAAGCCATGGGGAGAAGTGGAGGTGGGGAAAGGATTAGGATGAAAGGGAGAGGGAAAGAGAGGGAAATACATACAGGCATTGATTTGGAATGAAGTAGAGAGTAGTAACTATGAACTCATAAGAGAGTTATATACCAGCATCTGATCTACAAGACCCAGGTTGCAGCATTGGACAAATCACATTTATATAACCCAGCTGTTCAGCTCTACCCTCCTTGGATGGAAAGCATCATTTCATTATCAGCCTTGCTCCTCTCTAGGAAATGTAAATCTTAAAGACAGACTTGTTGAGATGCAGAGCTCAGGATGATATGAATCTATAACACTAATTAACAGGCAGTCAGGCTGAATCTCATATAAATATAGATATTTTGATAAGGCAAATTGCTGCTCTGGCATTTTTCACTGATTTGATAAAGCACAAGAGGGAGTATGTTTTTCTGCAGTCTCCCCCCGCCCTGAGACAAGGTTTCCTAAAAAACAAAACTAGAATGAATATTTTGGGGCATTCTTTCATTATATTTTTCAAAAGACTAATCTAGAAGGCAGAACTACATAGTGAAACAACCAAAATTTACTTCTATTTCACATGAGTATTCAATAAGTCATATGATTGAAGAGGAAGTCAGAAAGATGAGTTAAAATTTGGTCTTAGACATTTACTAGCTGTGTGACCCTAGGTGAATCACTTAACCTTTCACATCCTCAGTTTCTTCATCTGTGAAATGAGGACAATTGTAGCACTTACCTCTTAGGGTTATCGTGAGGATCATATGAGATAATATATGTACAGAGCTTTACAAACCCATAAATGCTAAATGTTACATAAATCTTATCTTGCCAGATAGATTTTTGGGAAATGGAGAAAGGCATAGATACAGATATATAGAGCCAGGCTGACATGAAAGGAAATCAAAATGAGTAAAGCTGATTGTTGGGATGTAGCCTTTTTTGCTAGTCAGTTTGTATAAAGCTTCAAGTTTATTATGGATTTTTGTCTTTTTTTTTTAAAGAAATGATTAATTTAGTCACTATTTCATTCAAACTCATTTGTAACTGTTGGTTGCTAATTCATCCTTACGGTATAACAATTTACTGCTGAATAAAGATAATTGTTTGACTTTTGACCTCTGTACTAGTGCAGTTTTGGTAAGTGTACTTTAATTTTTGCATCACTCTTTGATTTATATGATATTTTGGCAGGAGAGGAGACTGTGGCTTCTTTCAAATATTTACAGAGCTGTCATGTGGAAGATGGAGTAGATCTGCTCTGTGTTGCTCTAGAGGGCAAAAGTAGGACAGATGGATCATTGGTAGATTTCAACTTGACATAAGAAAGAAGCTTATATAACAGTATCTTGTCTTGTGTGATAAGGAGCTAGTCACTGGAAGAATTCAGAGATTGGATGACACATGACAGAGCTATTTTTAAGGGGATTAATATATTGAGTATATGGCTAGTTTAGATAGTATTTAAGGAATTTCCCAAATCTAAGATTTTATTACTCTGTGTTCAGTTCTGTCCCTGACCTTCCCTTGGCAAAGACTTATTTCAGTATTTCTGACCGTTTCAAGAGACTGTCCCTTTCACATGTCAAATTAGGTAAAATATCGAATACCATAGTAATTTTGGAGAAGGAAATGGCAAACCACTCCAATATGTCTGCCAAGAAAACCCCAAAATGGAGTCACAAAGAGTCAAACATAACCGAAATGACTCAACAACAAAAACCATACTACTTTATGAATAATTATTTTTCTTGTTAGCATAGAAGAATAAGAAAGGGAATTAATCAGAAGATCTGAGTTCAAGTCCTGTCCTGACACAGGCTATGACTTTTGAAAATTTGTCCATCTTATCTGAGCTACAGTTTTCTCATATGCAAAACAGGGACAATAATGCCTATACAGGATTGTTATGAGGAAACACTATAATGCTAGAACCATTATTATTAAAATGAGAAGAGTCAAGGTAAATTCTTGGTACTTATGTAGCATCTCTTCACAGAGAACATCAGAAAATTGTACGGAAATTTAAAAAAAAACAGTAAGATTAAAACCTTCATAGCATGTAAGTGTGGGAAATACCAGTCAATTTATAGATTAATTTTGGTAAAATGTGGTGAAATATTAGGAAAATGATTAACATAATTTATCACATTAAAAACAAAGGCACTCCAAACTAAATGATTACCTTAATAGATTAAAAAAAAAGCCTTTGACAAACTACAACATTCATTCAAAGCATTGGTATAGAGGGATTATTTTAGTATGGTAAAAATATATACTTAAAACCAAAATTTTACCACACATATTAAAAACTAACATTATTTACAACAGTAAAACTCTATTTCTTTTTTATACAGTTCTAGAAGTACTAGGGACACCTATAAGATAAGAGAAAGAAATAAAAGGCATAGACATAGGCAAAGAGGAGATCGAATTATCCCTATATGCTGATGACATGTTGGTTTGTTTTGAATACTTCAATGAATCAACCAAGAAACTGGTTGAGACAAATCAGTAAAAGACTAGTTTTCAAAAGAATGCCTTTCCTCCACCCCCAAATTAATAGCATTTTATATAGTAATGGCAAAATGCAGTAGAAAACAGAGGTATCATGCAAAATAGCTAAAAAATCTATAAAACCTCTAGGAATCAAGCTACCTAGGCAGGCTCAAAATACCCTCTACTGAAATAATTACTTCAATAACTAGAAGGATATTCACTGCCCATGCATAGGTTGTGTGGATATAATTAAAATGAGAATACTACCTAAATTGATTGTCAGATTTAGTACTATACCAATAAAACTATGAAATGTTTTTTAGAACCAAACAAAATAATAATAAAGGTCATTTGTAGGTCTAGATTACAGGGGTGGGGTACCTGTGGCCTTGAGGCCACATGTGGCCTTCTAGGTCTTGGGTGTGGCCTTTTGACTAAGTCCAAGTTTTACAAAACAAATCCTTTTATTAAAGGGATTTGTTCTGTGAAGTTTGGGTTTAATCAAAGGGCTAAACTTGAGGACCTAGAAGGCCACCTGTGGCTTTGAGACCTCAGGTTCCCCACCCAAGGCTCTTGAATCAGAAGATACAGAATCTTAACAGAAAAAAAGGAATAAAGGCACATCCAGACCTCAAATTAGGCTATAAAAAAGTTTAATTATAATTATTTGATGCTGGCAAAAAAAATTATAAAATAAGCTCAGTAGAAGAGACTATTAAGAAATAAAATTGGACTCAATAGTGAGATGTTTGATAAACCTGAGAACATGAATTATTTGGCAAAGGCTACATTATTTTTATAATAATTGCTAGGAAAAGTGGAAAGCAGTTTGGCAAAAATTAGTTTTAGATTAACACCTTATACCGCATACCACAATATAAGCATGATACATAACCTGAATGTTAAATGTCACAGCATAAAAAATGTCAGAGGAGAATTTGATCAAATACTGTTTACAGCTAATGGTAGGAGAGTTTTTTAACTAAACCAGGGATACAGTCCATCACAAAAGACAAAATAGGTCATTTCATGTACAGGAAATTAAAAAAAAATTGGCATTAGCAAAATCAGTATAAGGTAAGAAAGGAAATGTTCACACTAAAAAACAAAATCCTTGCATCAAATATCTCAGATAAGACTCTGCTATTGAGGCAGACAAGATACTCACAAATATATGAGTAAAGGTCATTCTCAATTGATAAATGAACAAAAAAATTAATAAACAATTCTTAAAAGAATTGCAGACTAACAACTACAGGAGAGATTAGCCCAAATCACTAACAATAAGAAAAATGAAAAGTGAAATAAATCTGAGGTTCCACATCATAACAAAAAGATAAAGATGAAAAGAGTCAATATTGGAAGGGTAGTCACTAATAAACTTCTGGTAGAGCTGTGAATTTGTCCAACCATTTGGGAAAACAATTTGAAATTATTCTAAGAAAGTGACTCAAGTGACCCTTTATATATATATATACACACATATATATAGTGACCCTTTGACTATATACATATATATAAAGTGACCCTTTGACTATATAGATACATATATATAAAGTGACTCTTTGACTATATATATGTATATAAAGCGACCCTTTGACTATATATGCATATTACATATATATATATAAAGTGACCCTTTGACTATATATATATAAAGTGACCCTTTAACTATATATAATATGTATATATATAGATATATATATATGCACACACACACATACATATACACCCACCCACCCACACCTACACCTACACCCACACACACCTACTAGGAAAAGCAGGAAGGTCAAAGAACGGAAGTTTCTATATACACCAAAATACACTTAATCTATACTTTTTTTGTGGCAGCAATGACCTATAAACAAAATAAATGCTCACTGATTAGAAAATGACCAAAAACATACAGTCCATGTATATAATGGAATACTACTGCACAGAGAAAAATGATAAATATTAACAAATTTAGAGAAACAGAGGAAGAGTTAAATGAACTGATGATATACAGTGAAGTTAGCACAACCAAGACAATATAGCCAATTACTACAACAATGTAAATAGAAAGAACAAAAATTTGAAACTGAATACTATGTAATTATAAAGACTAAGCTCAAAATGGAAGAAAACATGAGAAAATGTACTTCTTTCTTTGAAGAGATGGGAACACATTCTGTATGCTGTCAGACATAGTTGATGACATTGGATTTTCTTCTGTGTCTTTTAAAAAAATTTTGTTGCAAGGGATGGCTTATTTTGTATTAAAAATGAAGGTGTCATAAAAACAAAATGTATCAATAAGAACAGACAAATTTAACATGATCAAATGAATCAACTATAAGATGAGGTAAAAGGATAAAGATATGGAAAAGGTTCAGTAAAAGAGTGAGGACAACAAAGGAAGAGGCTTAAAAAAATGAATGGGGCCAAGAAAAAGGTAGCCATGGAGATCTCTGAAAAACAAAATGAAATAAATTCGTTTATCAAACACACGGGACACTGAAAGAAGTTGAATATGTGTGTCTCATCCTAGATTGCAAACTCTAAGTTACAACATCTTGGAATCTATGAAAGGAAGAGCATGTGAACTAGCCAGAGGGTATATCTGAGAGGCCTCAAAATAACATCTGTTTTGAATACCTCAACTTTCAATAAATATATGACCTCCTCCAAGGATGGGTTCAGCCCTATGAAGACAATAAATTGGATCCACAAAATGTTTCTATGAATCCTTAGATAAACTGAACATAAGGATTTTTAAAAGACTTTTTTTGGGTTCCAGGCTGTAAATATAGCACACAGGAAAAGAAAAATGAAAGGGAATATCAATTAACGAGGGTATTATTTTTTCAAACATTTATATCAACAACAAAAAAATTATAAAAGGGAATGTTGACAGCAATGAGTAAATTTTTAGTGATGAATTTTCTCACCCCAGCCATCCAAGCGAGCTATATTACTCTTTTCTGCGAGTTCACTTAGAAATTATTATTAGATTGCATCTTTAAAGAAATTTAATCACTTATGGGAACTACATATGGGCATTTCTGTCTGAGGAATTGTAAAGAAGAACCTTTTCCTGGTTTCTTTCCTTTGTACAATACTTCAGCATGTCAGTGTTATACTTTGAGTAATCATCAAATTTGTGGATGACCCAAACCCAGAAGAGATCAGTTCTACAGAATCAGGATCCAAACATACCTTGACAGGATGAAATGATGCATTGGCAAAAACCAATATGAAGTTTAACAAGGAAAAATAAAAAGTCCATTGGCTCCAAAAAGATGGGGTAGATATGACTAGAAAGTAATTCATATGAAAAAATAAAAGCCCTATGCATTTTAGGAGACTCCAAGTTCAATATGAGTGAGCAGTATTATGTGACAGCCAGGAACACAAATAAAATCTTAGTTTGCATTTACAGAAATATAGTAGCCATTGCAAAAGAAGTAATAGTCTTGCTAGACACTACCTTGATCAGACAAAAGCTGCAGTATCATGTCCAATTCTTGATGCCAATTTGAAGCTATTTGGTAGGGATACATGATTGCTTGCTTTCCTTGACAACCTTGAATGGTTATCATTTGGAAGAAAGATAGGTCTTATTCTGCTTAGCCCTGGATGGCAGAACTGGGACCAACATATGTAAATTACAGAGGCAAATTTCAGCTCAACATAAGAAAAAATTTAAAGCTGTTACAGAAAGGAACTGGCTGTCTGCCAGAGGTCTCAATAAGATTCAAGAAGATACTGAGTGATCCTTTGTCAGGGATGCTGTAGATGGAATTCAGGATTTGGTGAAGGACGGACTGCATATCTTCTGATTCCTTCCAGCTCTGAGGTCCAATAAATTTGGGGTTTCCAAACATATTATGTGGGATCTTCTACTCTTCAAGAATATTTTTACAGCAAACAATGGGAAGCTGCCTCAGTTATTTCTGGAAAATGGGTTCAAACTATAAGAAAATAAACATTTTCTGGACCTAGTATATTTAACCAACCTGATAGAATGGGGCAAATCATAAGACTGTTGTGGACATGTAAATAGGGTACATCCTTGTGCTTTGTAAACTATAATTTGTACTTGTAAGCCAAAAAATCCCTGGAACCCAGGAGATAATCTTAGTAAATTAAACTTGGGGAATAGGGAATTAAGAATAATGATGGTGAATAAGAATCATTCTGATAGGGAATAAAAGGAGGCATTCAGTAACTGCCATTTGATTGGGAGAGGGAAGGGAATGGAGTGCGTGAATAGAAATGGGCAGTAAATTAAAGCTAGGTATTCCAACAGGAACAGGGTCAAAGTAAGGATATATTCTGGAAATATTTTAGAGGTGGTGATAGACTCGTACTCCAGGGATTGGCGTGAGGAAAGAAAGTTAAGATCGAGGGATATGGCCCTAGGCAAACTCTGAATTAATATAAGTTATAACAGTCAGACATGGGGCACAGGACTTGTTTTTGAAAACATTTATTTTCTTTGTGGGGGGGATGGGGGAAGGGAAAAATTTTAGTCTTCAGTCCATTCACTGCCCTATATAACCATTAATGGCTTGGTGGAGAAAGGTGGTCACTGCAAGTCAGTCCATTTAAAGGAGATAATTGCCTGAATTGTGCTGAGCCCACATTTGGAGCTCAATAAATTCTTGTTGACGGATTGATTGAAAGGTTAATGCCACCGTTACTCTCACAAATGAAAAAATACACTAAAGGAAAAGTCTGCATGCATGCATTACATGAAGTTATGCCTACAGGAGGAAAAAGGAGAAGGGAATTTAAGAAGCCTGGATAAGAATGAATGCCAATGGAATGATGATGTGTAAGCAGAGAAGGCATTTGAAACTTCAGTGTCTCCTGGAAACAGAGCCAATGGCATAGGAAAGAATGTGACTTAACCTCAGAGTCCAATATAATGCAATGTAAAAGGTAGATCCAGGATATCAAAGAAGAGAAAATCAAATTGTTTCCTGAAGCATCACAGATCAGTCTCTTAAACTCTCTAAGTCTCAGCTTATGCTTTTATAAATGAGGAATTAATTAATGATAATAATAATAATTATGAATGGGGAACCTCCCAGGGCTGTTGTAAAGCTCATTTAAGAAAAATAAAGCACTTTGCAAACCTCAGAGTGCTACACGGATGTCAGTTATCAACGCTATCATTATCTTTTGATGATACCAATCCATAGATCCAACTCTAGCCCAAATTGGACAAAATTTGTCTCTTCTGCTATGCATCCTTTGGTGCCACCCCCACAAAATTCAAGGAGTTAGAACTGTCATTCTTTATTGCTTTCCACTTAATTAAACTTAATTCTCTGCAAAGGATCTAAAAGTCAACTGCATTAACACTGCTGATAGCTTGAATTGTTATACCTCCTAGGGTTTTTAGCATTCTAGTTCTCAAACACCAATCTCCCCCTCCAGCTCCAATCTCACATTTCTACCTGTCTACTGGACATGTTCCCTCGCATTCAATCCACTAAACATTTATTAAGCCTCTACTATATGTCAGGTATTGCAGATTTATGGTGGACCCAGTCAGAATGGTTGCATGATTTTCTCTACCTTTATTCAGCAGCGTGTGTGTATGAGGGAAGGTGATGAATAATGAGCATGATCCAAAGCTGAGGCTGGGCAGGGTGCAGTGGGCAAAATGATAAGGGGATTCAAGAGAGGAGAGAATAGAGTTGAATTGGTTTACCAAGATGGAGAAAAGAAGAGAATGTGGCTTGTGTAGGGGAAATGGCCAGGTTAAGGAAGTAGAGGTATTGGGTGTGGACAGAGGAGGGTTTTGGAAGGGAAGGTAGAAGGAGGAATGAAAAGCCAATGGATTAAGATCAGATATAAGGATTTCAGAATTCTTGAATAAGGAGGTAGTAGTGGGTGATGGCAAGATCAAGAGTTTGACTATGTTTGTGTGTGGGTGAAGTGGGGTAGAAGAGCAAGTCATGGGAAGTAAGAAGGTTGAGGAACAGAGTGGTTAGAGTCTTTGAGGGATATGTGTGTTGAAGTCCCCTAGTATGAGGGCAGGAGTTGAAGAGGAGAGAAATACTGTGAGCTACATACCAAACTTATTGAGGAAGGAAGTTAGAATGACCTGGAAGTCTACAGACAACAGCCACCACGATTTTGATTGGGTTCCCTTTCTCATACCAGCACTTTAATCTTCACATGACATCCTTGTTCTCAAAGATTCTCAAAGAATTTACAGCCCAATAGGAAAAACAACATGAAAATAACTATATACAAACAAATACATACAGGATAAATAATTAACAAAGGGAAGAGACTACCATTAAAGGGGATCAGGAAAGGCTAATAATAAGGGCTTCCCAAGTGCTTTTGGTTGATTTGAATAAAATCTGTAGACCTTTCCAACTCTAAGACTCTACATTTCCTAAGTACAAAGCTTGCTTGTGTAGTAGCAGAAATATATTTATGAAGTGAGTTTCTAGTTTGACTCTAAAAGTTGAAGTCTTTCCTATACATTTTCTTGAAGTTCTGTCAATCCACACTTGCTGGAAAGGAGAGCAAAATATAAATTGCCCCGTGGACAGGGACTGTTTTTATCTTTGTATGTCACTGACTAGCATGGTGCCCTGAACACGGTAAGCACTTAAATGGAAATGAATTGGTTGGGTCATGTCATTTAACTCTTAATGTAAAAGAAAATTATTTCAATCCTAACAAACACCAAATAAAATGGTCCTTTCTATATATTATAAGGCAGAAAAAGAGGATCATCCATGCCATTGCCAATTTCTATTATCTACAACTAGCTTTTCTTTTTAAAGTATCTAAGTCCAATCTTCCTTCTGTCCTCTTCTAAGCACTTTTTAGAAAATGCCTCAATGTGGGCAAAGTCATTTTTTTTAAGTAAAGGAACTTTTAGAAAGAGAATTGCTTGTAGCTCAGTTGTCCTTATTACATCTGAAGGTCTCGATAATTGGCACACACCTAGTTAGACAGTAACTATTCCTAATGTTAGCTCTAAGTTGTGAAATGAACTAAAACCAAATGCACTTGAATTTTTGTGCTATAGATGAGCCTGTAGGGGACACTTAGACAAATGGGATCTATTTGACTTTGGCAGTTCACTTATTCCAAAGGGCTTCCTCTAAACAGTGCACAGGCTTTGCATTTTCCTAAATTCTGTTACTTTGTATTAAAAGCTTATTAGAAACAAATCTTCCCTGTATTCTGACATATTCAATTACAATCATCTGTTCTGGATAACAGACTCTGTCTAGACATAAGAATACCACTGTGGCTTAGAAGGAGCATGATTCATTACAGCAACTCAACTCCGATGCACAGGGGCTATGTTTTTGTGTCCTTTATTGAGGAGCACTGTTTAACGAACTATTCCCCAGCTCTACAAATTTGGTGAGGCTGAGGCAAACAACTTAAATGGATAGTAATGGGTAGCAGAGGTTAAAATAACAGGCTTAAATGACTGGGTAAGGGGTGAAGGATGATGCTTGAGCCAACTGAAAACAGCGATATCACGGCTGCAAAATTACAAACAAACAAGCCAACTCAGATCGATCTAAATTAAAGCCAAGATTCCAAAGTCCCTGACACAATGAAGTCCAGCCTTTGTTCTACGTTCCTGGCTTCTACCAACAGTGCTGGGGGGAGGGGCATTATTTGTCCGTGTGTATGTGGAACAGGAAGAGGCAGTCTGCTGGCTGTAAGAAATTAGCCAGCTGTACTGACATACTTTCTCTCAAACAGAACTAAACTGGGTGCAAGCCTTATGAAAGCTTGCAAGCAAAAACAGACTGTTAATTAATGAAACTTAGGAGGAATGAGAAATTAAGGCTTCATCATTTGAAATCCTTAGCCTAAAAGTCATGTTTCACTATGATCCGTGCGTTAAAAGGCAGCCAAATGGTAGGATTTGCCAACCTCCCACAATAAAATCTCAATTTAAATTCATTTCTTTAGTATTCATTTAGATATACTACAAATCTAACAGGTTTTAGAAAACCATTGCCAATAGCTAGTGAAAATAACATGCAAATACTATATATACATATTAATACACACACAAAACATATATAATATATATTTTTTAAACCAGTGGCCATCATTTTGAGAGGCTGAAAATGCAATCATTGTCAATTTTCTGCTTTTCACTGCTTGGAAATTTGAGAAGGCAGGGGTTCAGTTCTCAGAGCATTTACCCCCCAGGATGGAGAAGGAAAACTCAAATGGAAAACCAGGGAGGAAAGTGTGTGTAGTCGTTGCTAAGAGACATGCAACTGAACACATGCTGTCACATAATGATGGCCATAGGTGGTGTTCAACTGTGAGAAAATTTGCAATGATATCTCTGCTACCAACACAGCATGTGTCCTTCTGTGAGTAAAATGGGATGGGGACTAGTCTTGTAGAAGTAAAAAAAAAAAAGACACAAAAAGGGAAAGTCAAAGCATGCTGTCCTTCATCTTTCAGGACAATACTCCAGACCCAGCCTCGATAGGACCCGAGTTCTTCTTTTCTATCAACAGGGATGGATGATGAGTTATCTACATCACTAATACATCTGGTCATCTTTTATGAGCAATTCCTTTGTAAGATGACTGAGCTTTGAAGACTTAATGCATGAACCAGAAGAACTGGGTTCTAGTATGTCTCTGTCACTTACTAGCTAGGGGTTATATTAAATTGGAGGCCATCACCCGAGTTCTAGGGATAGATTTTTGGGGGTTTGTGAACTTGGTGGCACAGTGGATAGAATGCTGGGCATGGAGACGGAAGACTCATCTTCAAATGATCAAATCTGGCTTCAGACACTTAATAGCCGTGTGATCCTGGGCAAGTCACTTAACCCTGTTTGCTTCAGTTTCCTTATCTCTAAAATGAACTAAAGAAGGAAATGACAAACCACTCCAGCATCTTTGCTAAGAAAATCCCAAATGGGGTCACCAAGAGTCAAACGCAACAAAAACAACTGAACAACAATAGCACTTTCACTGACTTTTGGTTACCTTTGTAATTCTAAGTATTTTATTATCGTATTAAAAATATTATTCTGATAAGGGGTCTGTAGGCTTTACCAGACTGCCAGAGGGGTCCATAAAAGTTAAGAACCCACAAAGTAGGTGAAGATTTCCTTTTACTTGAAACATTCTATGAGTCTATGTGCTGAGTGAATTCAGAAAAGTGGGGATAAAAAAATACCCAAAAGGTTTTCTATGAGGAGCATGTGAGATAATGAATGGAAAATACTCTGTAAACCTTAAGGATTTATGACAATGTCATAGCCCCACCCCCCACATGCATTCACACATTCTCTCTCTCTCTCTCTGTCTCTCTGTCTCTCTCTCTCTCTGCAAATCAATAGTCTCATTCCTGAAAAGGGCATGTCAATCCATTTTCCTATACTCTGCTTGTCACCCCTGGGACTTTCCTGACCAAAACATCCCTCCCTAGCCACCATATGTTGTGTCTTCTCCCTATTAGAATGTAAGCTGCTTGAGCTAAGTAAGACACTGTCTTACTTTAAACATTTGTATAAACAGTGCTAGGTATCATTGTACCTGGCACAAAGTAAGCACTTAATGCTTTTTCACGATACTCATTCATTTTCCGTTTTTTCCCTTTTCTTAAATTAAACGCTCTTCTCAGCTTGAGCCAGTACTAAAGAGTCAGGCTTAAAATCAGGACAATCTGGCTTCAAGCCCCAACTCTGATCTAAACTTTTCTTGTGACTCTGAGCAAATCATTTAATTTCTCTGTGCCTCCACGCCTCTCTCTAACACTTTATGCCTGAGAACATTTCTTGGTCTGTATTGGTAGAGGCAATTTTCTTTACAGATGAAATCACAGAAACTTTACAAATTATCTTGCCACTCAGCTGTGTCAAGGGCAAACCATATCTCTTCACTTCATTACGCTAATCTGCTTCTGAAAAATGTGATTCATTCATTTCTTCTAACTCCAAATTTGTGCAATATAACTCTATTCCTAAAGCCCGTTGGTATGAGATTCTCTCGTTATTGGTGGAGATCAATGTGTGAAGCAAGGTGGAGCTGTTGAGGGCAGAATAGAGAGTGAATGGTTCAATTCTGCCAGTTTTAAAGTCATAGGCAGCCAATCAAAGGAGGCTACAGCCACCCTTGTGGTAGGGCACACTAGGAGGCCTCCATTTTAGGCACTCTGGACATGCTCCAAAGACATTCAAGGGTGCCTCCATTAGTTGAATTGGGCATACAAGTTACTTGGGGGGAGACACACACACAAACACACACACACACACACGCACAAAGAGAGAGAGACACGTGCACACACAGAAAGACACACATAGAGAGAGACACACAGAGAGACAGACACACAGAGACAGAGAGACAAAGAGAGAGAGAGAGACAGAGAGAGACAGAGACAGAAGACAGAGAGACAGAGAGAAAGTTCCTTTTGGTTTAAAGAAATCTTCATGCATTTGAGATCTACATGCATATAATACCAACTTCTTATAATATCTTTGCCCTTTCTGAATATAGAACTAAAAACACCCCCCCCCACCCCATACTGCAGGTGAAAAGAGAGGTAATTTTGACTTTGTTGGACACTCATTAACTCATGTAGTCCACATTGAATGAGCTGGAAATGATCATATTAAATGGTTGCCCAGTGGCCCAAAGGTTTAGGAGCTTATACATTCTCCGTGCTCCAAGGATTAATATATTTCCTATGACAACCAGCAAGAGTTTCTCCCACCCAGCTGGTTCTTCCTCATTTGTTACCCCTGGGGAACCTCTCAAAGATGTTCTATTGTTTGCTTTTGGCCCAGGACCATCCAGCAAGTTGCCAGGTTGCTATTACAGAGACATAACATGGGAAGGTGGCTCTTAATTCTAAAACCAAAAAATATATCCAACTACTCAGCATTTCCCCATTGGTCCTCATGTAGATGAGACTAAAAATGCTTTCAATTTATTGTGTACATTTCAAGAAGTTTGAAAAATAAGCAATAATAAGCAATAAATAGCTAAATGATACAGAGAAGATTTAAGTATTTATAAAAGGCCTCTAGTTCTCCAAGAAGTTCTAGATAGAGACTATATTTATACATTTTTTTTCTATAGCATTTAAGCAGAAATGACCTTCCTCCTATGTCTTTATTAAAAGATTATGGTTCAGGAAAATTATCAGCCCAGCTATTTGGTCATCATTAATTATCACTGAGAAAAAATGAAAAATTAGTTTAAATGAAATTAAATTAATAGCATTAAATTAAATGATAAAGAAATAATGGTGGAATAAATATAAAGGATCATTATTGAATTTAAAAGCAATTGAATCTAAAACCAATTTTCATGCTTAGAGTCATGGAATGCCAGACAGAGCTAGAACATGCCTTAGAGAGACCATTGTGCTCATTTTACAAATGAAGAAACTGAGGGCCTGAAGAGCGTAACTTTTTTGCTTCAAATTATAAACTCATTAATGATATAACTAGAGCTAGAACGCAGGCTGCCAGTCCACTCATCTTGCCATTACATCAAGGTCAATAATTTACAGTGGGAAGTATCATGGCACAGTGCCTATAGAGCCTACTACAGAATGAGGACAACCTGGGTTTGAGTTCCACCTCAGGATTCATTGTTTATGTATAGTCCTTAGTACATGTAATATCATCATATGGCAGGCAGGATAATAGATACAAGGTGTTCCAAAAATCTTAGTGCAGTTTTGAGCTATAAAGCTTAATTTATGCTAATAAAGCTTAAAACTGCACTGAGACCTTTAGGACAACCTGCATTGTCTATGTAGACCTAGTTCATTTTAAGTTCTGAGCAATGAAAAGAGTTAAAATTATACAAAAACCTTATCCAAGTGATCTTAACATGGTCTAATCTTAATCAGTATCCCTCCACATATATTGCAACAGCAAGACACAGCTCTCTACAGAGAGCCATGGAGATGGGAAGAAGACAAGCATTTATTCAGAGCCTTACTATGTGCCAGGCACTATGCTAAGCTTTTTACAAATATTATCTCATTTGATCTCTACAACAATCCTCAGAGGTGGGTGCTATTGTCATCCCCCTTTTCAGGTCAGGAAACTGAGCCAGACTTGCCCAGGAATACAGAGTGCAAAGTGTCTGAAGTCATACTTGAACTCAATTTTTCCTGACTCCAGACCCAGCACCGCACCCATTGTGCTAAGAACCACAGGATTAGGCACTATAAGCTGTTGAAAACAGAAAGGAGCATGTTGTCACTGCTAACTTGACAATCCTCTATTTTTCTATCTTTTCTTCTTGGGGCCCACTGCCACCAAAGTTAGTTTTTTGGAACACAGTAATTCAAATTCCTCTTACTATTCTGCTTTAATCCCAGGTCTCACATTACTCATCATTTGCCTGTGCAGTTTAATTTAAGAGGAGCTGTAAGTTATTATCAGTCAAAAATATCTTGCCTATCAGCAAATCGATAGTTCTCAGGCAGAATGGGCAAATGAGAACAATATCATGAAGAAGGCCAAAGCAGGGGAGCACTTAAAGCTTGGTCAAATGCGGAAGATGCCAAGGTCATTGACTGCATTCCAGGCCACTGCCAGTCATCTTAACTTTCATCTTGTCATTGGACCCCGATTACTCTGGAGGAGAGTAAGGCTGATGACTGTGCAACTCTGCCTCACTTTAATCCAGTTGATGCATAAGTCAAGACTTCATCCTACAATGGCATTGGTTCTCTTTGAAAAGGAAGGACATGGGGCAGCTAGGTGGTGCAGTGAATAGAGCACCAGCCCTGGAGTCAGGAGGACCTGAGTTCAAATCCAGCCTCAGACACTTGACACTTACTAGCTGTGTGACCTTGGGCAAGTCACTTAACCCTGATTGCCTTGCCTCTCCCCTCCAAAAAAGAGAAGAAGAAGGACAAATAACAACTAATTGAGCTTTGTTCCAGAGTTAACATCCATTTGGTGCCTTTCCTCCCCATGGTGGTCTCTGAGTTTTGTGGTCCTTCACAGAGCATTCACCATGGCATCATTCCCCATGACACCATTCTCCTAGGAGCATGCCTTCTCCCAACCCCTGTGGAAGCATGGTAGACATATCTGAGATAAGCAAATCCATGTCTCAGGTCAACTACACCTGAAGTTGAACTATCCTCAGCATCAGCAGCCCCAGACAAACTGTTTTTTGGGCCAACTCTGCCACCCACCCACCGCACCCTGTCTATCACTCCAAGTGAAAAGATTTCTACCTTCCAGCCTGCTATCGATGTAGCCTCACTCTTATCTGTGATCCCCACCATGAAGATCAAACGTTTGGATCATACAGCAAAAGAACAGGACTCACTGTTGAACTGCATGTGCTTTTTTGGGTGGGGAGAGGGCACTCTGTTCCTGTTTCTTGTGCTGAAACATGGATTAGTTGATCAAATCAGGCACTTGGAAGCTAATCTGAAAGAAAGGAGAGGCCTGTAGGTGAAAGTACAAGAGCTTGAATGGAATTCCCGGGGGCTTCCAAAGACTAGTTTCACCTACTTCAGAGCTGGCCTTTGTGCATCACTCGACTGTATGTCAGTTTATGATCTCCTACTTGGGTCTTCTCATCAGCCCAATTCAGAATGGCGCAAGTATATTGAGATATATTAAAAACGATCACTTCAGTAAGCCAGACACATAAATCATACAATCTTGATGTGACTGAAGCAACCTTTATTAACTCCTATTTGTCCTATTTGCCAAGCAGCTAGGAGGCTCGATGGATAGAGTATTAGGCCTGGAGTCAGGAAGACCTGAGTTCAAATCCAGCCTCAGACTAGATGTATGATCCTAGCCAAGTCACTTATTCTCTCTCTGCCTGTTTCCTAATCTGTTCAATGAGGAAAATAATGGCACCTATCTCCCAGGGTTGTTGTGAGAATAAAATAAAATACTTAGAAAGCACTTTGCAAACATTAAGGAACTATATAAAGGCTAGATATTATTTATTTATTACTATTGTGATAGTTTTATAGTTGTAATATATAGTGTAAAATAATGCAAGGCAAAGGTTCGTTTTGTGAGAGACTCAGAAATACCTTCCTATCTTGATCCCTGATAGAGTTGCAGTTTGGCGGCTAGGTGGCACAGCAGTAGAGTGCTGGGCCTGGAGTCAGGAAAATTCATCTCCCTGAGTTCAAGTTTGGCCTCAGACACTTACTAGCTGAATGACCCTGGGCAAATCACTAAACCCCATTTGCCTCAGTTTCCTCATTTATAAAATGAGCTAGAGAAGGAAATGGCCAAGTACCCCACTATCTTTGGCAAGAAAACCCCAAACGGGGTAGTGAAGGATCAGTTACGACTGAAAACCACTGAACAACAACGACAAAAGGCATTGTAAAACCTGGCCTCATGGAAGAGGTACTGACCTTGTTGGAATCATCAGAGGTACCCAAGGATGATCCCATCTACTCACATAATTTCTGAATAGGTATTTGAATATCTGTTGAGAGGGAAGTAAACAAGTTGAGAAAGTAGCTGTCTTCCATCCCTCTCATTCTACTCAAATTTTTTTTCTCTGTTCTCATCCTACTTCTGCAAAAGCACAGACACAGTCATGGATGCAGGAGATAGAGTGTGGAGCGTTCTGTACGAGGAGCTAGTTCGTCTAGACTGCAGAGTGTGTGGAGGAGACAGGTATGCAATAAATGAAAAAGGACAGATTGGGGCCAGGTTGTAACAAGCTTTCAATGAGTTTGAATTTGAATTTCGCTAAGGAGACACTATAGATCTTTGAGTAGGGGAGGGACAATGTCAAACCTGCACTTTAAGAAAACCACTCTGGCAATTTTTTGCTTTGTTTTTTTTTTTCTAAATGGACTGCACTGGGGAGAGACTTGAATCAGTGAAACTAGTCAGGATGTGTAATAATCTAGGCAAAAAGTAATGAAGGGAAAGAAAGGGGAAGAGGCATTTATTAAGCATCTATTTTGTGCCAGGTACATGCTTTACAAATATTGCCTTTATTTGATCCTTGAAACAACTGTGTGAGATAAGTGCCACTATTATCCCCATTTTACATTTGAGGCAGACAGAGGTTAAGTGACTTGCCAAGTATCACAAAGTTAGTAAGTGCCTGAGATCAAATTTGAACTCAAGTTGTCCTGACTCCAGTCCTGGTGCTCTATCCACTGGCCACTGAGCTCCCTCCAATGATGAGAGTGTGAACTAGGGTGGTTGCTGTGTGGATAAAAAGGCACATATGTGAGAAATGTTGTGGAGATAGAATTGACAAGATTTAGCAACTGATTGGATTTGTGGATTGAGTGAGAATCAGAATGACCCCTAGTCTGTGAACCTGGAAGGAAGGTGACACTCCACAGAAATATCATCCTTTGATGGCTCTCTGTCTCCTGTCATTGTCCCGCTCTCTCCTGTCTTTACGCATTTTCTCATATTATCCAGAATGTCTGGAATTAATTTCCCTCCACCCCCCTTCCATCTGTTGAAATCTCTCCCTTGCTTCAAGTTCTAAGTCAAGTATTGCCTCATCCGTGACACTTTCTGACATCTTGACCTCATGAGCCCCACATGAAAGTGATCTGTATTCTTGAATACCTCCTAGTAGTAATATCTCTTAGGCTAAATCTCTCCTCTTCACTTATCACATGTAGTGTCCTATTATATGGAGACTCCACAAATATCCCAACTATTTATGATCATGTCTTGTTCCCATCCCCATCCCAATAAAATTTTAAGCTCTTTGAAGGCAGTCTGCTTCATTTCTATTTTAGAAGTCCCTAATATAGTACTTTGAATATAGTAGGCACTCATAAATACTGTTAAATTGAATTAAATTGGACGAGGGGTGTGTATGCTTTGCATGATAGCAATCTAGGCACCTGTGTACATAACATTTCATAGTTGAATTTAGACCATATTGTAAAGCATGTTAATAAAATCTGTTTTCATCTTTCTTTTCAGTGCCCATTAACACCTTTGAGAACTGTTCTTCACCACCACCAAGGCGCTCAATGCCTTTTTACCAGCCTCAGTGCCAGAAAATCCAAGGGGTGTCAACCAAATGTGTTCTCTTTAGAGGCGAGTGCCCTGGGCTAGCTAGGTGGCACAGTGAGTACAGCACCGGTCCTGGAGCCAGGAGGACCTGAGTTTGGATCCAGCCTCAGCCACTTTACATACTTACTAGCTGTGTGACCTTGGGCAAGTCACTTAACCCCAATTGCCCTGCCTTCCCCCCTCCAAAAAAAAGTGAGTGCCCTCCACCAAAACTAGAAGGGGCCTCAATGAATATAATTGAAGAATCTGGATCAGAAGAGGGCAGAACCAGAGAAAAAGAGAAAGCTGAAAAGTTTTCATTAGATTTAGATTTTCTTATACTGAAGGCTGGTTCCTTCCATCCTATTTGTTCCCTCTTCTATTCCAATGAGAAAATGACGAGAAGTCATTTCAAGAGTTCATGTTACAAGCAAAATACGGAGAGAAATTCGTGGCCAGGCAAAAAAAGGAAGAGTGGAAACGGGCTGAAGAGAAAAGCTCCAAGTGATCAGGAGAAGAATTCATTAAGGGTCCAGTTGATTTTATGTATCTTGCAATCACTTAATTTGTAACTTTGTTTCAGAAGCACATAATCATGTTGTAAAAATTTCTGATGCACTTGATGTACAAAGGACTGTTGGAGGAGGGGATGGGAGTGGAGGGCAGAGGAGTACGATGGGTTGCATTTTTTATATCAAATCATCTGGCCTGGAGAAATGTCTTTTACATATAAGTGTTGAAATAAAAGTATACGTGTTTATTTAACAGCAAGAAAAAAAGAGTGGCTCAAGAACTTTTCCTCTAAACAGGCATTTATTAAGGCACTTACTCTATGCTCGGCATTATATTAAGTGGTAAAGGACACAAAGAAAGGCAAAAAGCAAACAACCGCCCCCCCCCCCAGCCCCAGTCTCTGTCCACAAAGGGTTTACCTTCTAATAGGAGAGACAGCCTGTAAATAAATACCAGTACTAGGAGAGACAGCATATAAAGAAATAGACCCAAAGAATACACACACACACACACACACACACACACACACACACACACACACACAGAGTTACCTACATATATATGTATGTATACATACACACATACATACATATATACACACATATCACATATGTGTGTATAAAAAGAGAGAAGGAGAAGGAGGGGGACGAGCAGAGAGAGAAAGAAAGAAGAAATGAATTACCTCTAAGGTATAATATATGAAGAAAGGTAAACATATATTTATAAATATATATTTAAACATAAATTTTATATGTATGAATACATTTAGCTTTCTTCATATATTATAAATATCTTCTATATAATTAAAAATTATGTATCATATCAAATATATAAACATAAGTTATGTAATTATAAAATACATAAATATATTTACCTTTCTTCAAATATATTTTGGAGAAAAGTAACATTAGAGGTAACCATATACATATGAAGAAAGATAACTGTGTGTGCGTGTGCGTGCACATACATAAACATACATTTTTTTCTTTGGGTCAAATAAATTCACAGTAATTCAATGGTGCTTGGAAAATACTAGATATTTAATAAACAATTATTGATTATTTTCTTGATTACTATTTCACCTAGATAAAATGTTTACCAGCACATCCCTGTTTGTAAATCTGCTAATACTACTGTTCCACCAAACAAAATCCTACCACTTACTGACAGGGGCAAGTCACTTAACCTCTAGGGAACTCAGCTCCCTCATTTGTAATAAAGAGATGATAATACCTGAGCAAAATGCTTTTTAAATCTTAAAGTGCATCACAAGCTGTCATTATTGTTATTTCAAGGCCTGTCTCATGACCCATTACAAGTTTTGCTTCTTCTACAGCTTCTCAGGACTAGTACATATCTCTCTTCAATTTCTTGCTTCTCTGATCTCCAATACTACTTAATTTAATACAGGTTTATATTGTTCTCTAATTATTTTATGTGGATTCCTCATATCTCCAACTCATCCAGAAATTCTTTGAAGTTAAAGACTATGCTTTCTTTATCCAAAGGGGACTAGTCTGTTGCTGAGTATATAGAGTGTGCTCACATACGTAATGAGTCATAAGTGGGTATCCACTCCTATAATTAAGGCCAGCCCTAACTGGAATCATTTAGGATATCCCGTATGTCTAAATATTCAAAAGAGGGTGAGGAGAGAAGATCAGCAGGCATGGATTCCAAATTATAAAAAGCATCCCCTGAGCAGATAATTTCCCAGACCTTTTGTTCAACACAATTGCAGATCTATTTACATGGAGGCATCAACAGATGGAACGGAATCTTAGAGATGATCTGGTCCAACCCTCTCATTTTACCTATGAAGAAACTGATGGTCAGAGGGGGTTCCTTTTGTATCTATGCCACTGACCCATAAAGGGTTGGTTGTGGAACTAGTGATAGAAATCTCAAATATAGCTATATACTAATCTTTCCTTTTGTGACTTCAGGGAGTAGGAGGCCATATGGATGACAGTATAGTATAGCTGACTGTCTGATTTCAGGATCAGGATATTTTCTGGTTTGTCTGGAAAGTCTCCTTTTCTCTTAGTAAGCGGATTATTGATTATAAACTATAATGATTCCTTTGGAGCCATTGTGGTCAATCATGTTAATCTAGCTGCCATCAACACATGCTATGTTCGTATGCCAAAAGTCCTTATGAAATTTCCACTGGAAAAAATAGTAGCAAATTCTAGTCTCAATACACATATAAAATTCCAGATTCCATTAATAGTTATTAAATATATGCCCTGAGGAAGGATAAAGTCCATAGTATGAATGGAAAGAGAATTGAACTTACAAATAAGTTAATTCTCTCTTCAAGGGCTTTTCCTTAGAAACATAAAAAAAACCCAAACTAATTTTAAACTTTTATATGAATAACCTTCAAAATCTTCCATGACAAACAGTGCAGTTTGGGGAAAGACAACATATTTTAAAATGTTTTCTAAAATCTCTAAAGATGGAAAGTTTTTTAAAAAACTATGGAGTTCAAAAAAAGTTCAAGGTATTTGAGGGGACACAGTTCAGAAATTACAAGCATTATTTTTCTGTGACAGCTTTTAGAAAAAAACTGCATTTACAGACAACTGCTATGTGTACAAAAGCATATGAAAGAATAGACATTGAAAAAATTCCAAAAAGTTTATTAACTTCCCTTTAATGCCCCTAATTACTAGAGTGAAGAAAAGAGTCTACTTAAGTAATGTTGAACATGCAAAATCCTTTGAGGTTTAGAGAATTAAACCATATTACTCAAACAATCTATTCTCAATAGTGACTGTCTATAGTCCAGCTAAGAAATTAAAGATCTTGTCAGGTATGTTATAGGTCTCTCTAGCTTCTGTGTCACAGGCCAATCTTTGATTAGCCTTTCACAGGACAGAGTCAACATGGAAAGCTGGGTGAAAGGTCCCAAGGCCAGCACCTGCTTGAAGGAGAGATTGTGAAATTTCTCCAGAGTTGATATATAAGAACTGAAGGCCTCTTTTATGTTGGGAGGGCAAATAATAATGATAAACAAACATATGTATGTATACATACATTTATACACACGTATATGTATATATGCGTACATACATATATATGAGAAAGGACTGAGTTCACTGAAGGAGATATTGTATAAATTGAGATTTTCCTATGGCAGATAAGATCCCTGACATATACTTACATTGAATTGACATCTTCCAAAAGAAGAGACTACAGAATGTTTTTAGTTTCTTTAATTGCAATTATCTGAGCTGTCAAGTGCTTAAAAGAACAGAATTCCCTCTGTAGCAGAACTCAGATCAAATTTTAGCTTTTCGCACAAAATAGGTATATTTCAATAGGAGGAAAATGCTTTTACAAATATTTTTAACCTGAACAAGTTGCCAAGACAACAAAGAGAATTTCTATTTGAATTTTCTTTCAAGAGAAATCCTAAAATGGAGAGCTTTGTCTTTTCTTTTTTCTTTGTTTTTTAAACAAATTCATTTCTGGAAAAAAAAAGATAAAGCTGAGATAAATAAAAATCTTTATTTCTCTATTATCTCATATTCCTTTTTCTTGGCAAGAGATACATAGCACATAGCAGATGTGATTAGTTCTGACCTATGGGGATAGCAGGCTATTTTCTATTGAGAACATCTAATCTCCACAATCAGTGTAAGTTCCCGGGAATGTTTCCCCTAGAAAGTTCACATCATCACAATGAAAAGTCTCATTATTCAAAAATGGTAATCACTCATATGCAAAGCGTACACTTGTAGCTTGCCATTTTTCCTTTTTTACTAAGCATCGCCAAGAATGACTTAAAAATGGTTAAAGGTTTTGATTTTACTCTGAATATATACGTATGTATACACACACATATATATGTATATGTATGTATATTTATAAAATACGTGATTATTCCCAGGCATCTGTTTATATAAAAAAAATGCAATGTGATAGACTTTTGCATGAAATGTAATCTACCCCAAAGTTGTGTTTGTATAAGTGCAAGAGCAAACATATACTCCTATAAAAATGTTTAGCCAGTTTTAATGAGGAACACCATTGAAATGCCTGGAGACTGATGAGCCAAACAAAGGTGCTTCTTATAATTAGTCAAAGCAACGAAATTCAAAAACTGGTGTCCATTAAGCTATATGGCAGCAATGACAATTCAGTAAGCAACTTAGATATAAGGGAATCCCATGTCCAACAATGAAATAGTAATATAAAGTACAAAAAAATGGATATTCAATCCTATTTTTAGATAATTGTTTGGTGAAGGTACAGACTAAAAAAAATAAAGAGGTTCCTGAAGGAATAGATATTAAACTAGTTTTCATTAAACATAACCACAAATCCTAAAAAATCAATATGGCAAATATACAGGAAGCCTTTCCGTCTGAAATTTCCTATGGATCATGAGAAAAAGAACAGTTTATTTCTGCTCTGTGACAAAGGGGTTTTGTTGTTTGTTTTTGCTAATGGTGTGCTATGACCAGGTTTAGAATGAGTTTCTTATTAAATGCCGTCATGAGTTCTTATCAGGAGAATAAAAGCTCAGGTGGCAGACAAGGAATTCCAGATGAGCTAATAAACGATGAGGGAACAGAGTTCAGATGTAAAGAATGTTAGCAATTTACCAGCAGATGGGACCTGAAGCATGTTGTGAGTGTCTCTCTTCATTATCTCAGGAGAAGACACAGTTTCAAAAATGTGATTATGGTAAAGACTGCCTACTAGTAAAGAAATACAAGGACAAAAGCCTAGATGGAATCACTGATGACAAAGAAAGAGTAGCTTGTTTTCATTTCAGAAGGAAATTCACGATTCCTACAACTAAGCTTCATTCTGTCATCTCTCCTCCATCTCTGAATTTCTCTGACTCTATTTTCATAGAAGAATTACATATCCACATATCAGTATCAATAACATTGATAATATGATAATAATCTTAATTATAAATATTGAATAACATCAGCCATTAAAATTAGTTTCCTGTTGTGTTGAACTAGCCTGCGTTTGTGGTTTTATATTAGCATTAAACAGTTTATTGATGTTTGTTTTTACATCCCATTCACTTCCCCATTTATGAATTTTTAAACTCAAGAATTTCAATAATCTTACATGTCATCATTCTAATTCCAGTAACTTACTAACCATAGAAAATGTATGGAAAATATTAAATAAATTAAATATATATATACATAATAATAATAGTGCTTTTAAGTTTACAAAGACTATTTACATATATTGTTTCATTTTATCCTCACAAAAACCCTGGGAGATAGATGTTATTATCCCCATTTTATGGATGAGGAAACTGAGGCAGACAAGGTAAGTGTCTGTGGCTGGAATTGAAGTTAGTTTGGCATTCTATGGTTATCTACTGTACCACCCAGCTGCTGAATGGCAATGCATGAATGTGAGGCATGCATCTGCTTAAATATATATATCTGTATGTACATGTTTATATGTGTGTATCTCTTTATATCTATATCTACACATAGTCATATATACACATGTATATGTATGGGCACATATGTGTCTGTATGCACACACACACATACACATACACACATATATATGAGAGGAAAGGGGACAAGGAAGAGGCAAGAGGGGAAAAGGTGGTGGAGGGACATAGTGGATAGGGTGAGGTCAGTCACCTGTACTGGAGTCAGGAAGACCTTGATCTACAATCTCATTTCACATACCTACTAGCTTTGTGACCTTGGGCAAGTCAATTAAACTCTGTGTCTCAAATCCCTCATCTGTAAAATAAGCGGGTTGGCCTCAATGACCTCTAAGTCTCTTCTAGCCCCCAAATGATGATCACACTTGTAAAATACTTCACAAACGTTCTTAAAATTCTATACAAATATTAACCATTATTCTTATATACATGTAAACATCTTCTTATACACTTATACAAACGTGAAAGAATACCTAAAACACAGTGTTGTATATTTTCTGTAACTTAAGACATTTATTTTTTAAAAAAGAAAATAAAACTAATCTTTGTGTTTCTGCAAACAAATCCATTAATTCAATTTCATCAATTTATTTGGCCACATACAGAATGCAGAGGTCTAGATCAAAAGAGCAACATGAAGAAGGAGACAATATGTATTCAAAACAAAGTAGTAAAGGTCCAGAGCAAGTGTGAGTATTTAATTTCATTCAACTCTAACTTAGTCTGAAAAAGGTTAAGTGAAATGCCTGAAGTCATATTGCTAAGCATTTAATTTGAACTTAGGTCTTCCTGATTCTTATAGAACAGATTCTGATCTGTATTAGAAGGAATTGTCTCACTGGCAGTTCACTTCACCAGTAAAATCAAGTCTGATTTAAATACACATACACATAAACATAAACATACACATACACATATGCATCTATACACACACACCTGCACATATATGTATTGTATATGTGTTGCCTCTATAGAAGTCTGCTATGTATTTGTTGTTGAGTTGTTTTCAGTCATGTCTGACTCTTCGTGACCCGATCTGAAGTTCTCCAGCTCATTTTACAACTGAGGAAACTGAGGCAAACGGGGTTAAGTAACTTGCCCAAGGTCAAACAGCTAGTAAGTGTTTGAGGCTGAATTTGAATCCAGGTCTTCTACTTGCAGAACTGGCTCTCTATCCACTGCACCACCTACCTGACCTGCAAGTTATAGATGCACTACATGAATGTACCTATGTAGTTATTATATATGATCATAAATGAAAAATGCATATAATATTTCTATCTTTTTGTTATATGTGACTATGCACTACATGTATAAAAGTGAATTTGAATATGACTAGACTTACTTATTCAATTCAGTAGTGGGTCTGGAGCTCTATCAGAATGTAATGAAAATAGTAAAAAATGAATGAAGATATAAACTCTGACATCAGTAACATATTGGAAAGCATTGTAAAGTAAATTGTTTCATACTAAGGATTATTAAAAACAATCTTATTTTACAAGGTAAAAGAAACCTAATGTTTATTTCTTTAAAAAATTAAGGTTCTTTAATTATCAAGGTTTTTTTTTTACAGTTCTAGAAGTATGTCATTTTCTTGCAATTAAAAGGTTATTAGGGTCATTTAAAATATCTCTGAAATTGAAAAAAGAATCTTTAATTTGTCATCAAAGTTTTATATTCAAATTCTTACTTTCAGGTATAAATCAAATATTCATTAATAATTTTCAGTTTCAGATCTCTTCAATCAAAATAGAAGTGTATTTGAACATATATGTATATATGTACATACATATATTTACATATATATGTACTCATACGTGTATAAACATATGTCTTATTGAAGCCTTTTGCAGAATGCTATCATCCCCACTTCTCACCTTACATCCCTCTAATCCCTGATGAAGAGGTATCTTTCTCCTTGCCAAATTTAAATCCTTGAATCATCACCTCGAATCACCATTGAATCCCTCCCATCATCCCCCCTCTCATTCTAATCTTTAATCCCTCCCTCTCTACTGGCTCCTCTCCTCCCTAAAACATGTCTATGTCTTCTCAAACAACTCTCAAATAATCCTGCCATTCTCACTGACATCTTATAGTTGGTGCTTCCATTTCCTTTCTTTTCACTCCTTTCTAAATGAAATACAATATGGCTTCTGATCTCGCCATTCAAATGAAATTTATCTCTTTAAAGTTACCAATTATCTTTTTATAAATGTTGTAAATATCTTTGGTTTTTATATAGCCTATCTTAACCCGTATATCCCTTCCCTTACCTCTTTCAAGGGAGCTATCGCATATAACGAATTTTTTTCCAGGAAAAGAGAAAAAAGAAGTCTGCAAGACTAAACCCTGTCTCTCTCTCATATATGCATATATATGTGTATGTACACATATATGTATGTGTGTAATAAAGAGACAGAGAGAGCATCTCATCTCTTTTTGGGGACCAAGCTTATTCTTTATGAATCTGCAAAATATACTTTTGATTGCTTCACGGAGTTGTTTTCTTGGCTCTGGTTATTTGACTATGTGTTGGTTTGCGTACACCTCTTCGGGCTTCTCTGTACCCCCCATATTTATCATTTCTTACATTATGGCAGTAATATTACATCACATCCACATGTCACAATTAATTTAGCAATTCTGTACCTGAGAGACATCTAATTTGTTCCTTATTATTGGCTACAACAAATAGTACTGCTAAAATATTCTGATGACTATGGATAGGATCCTTCTTTTCACCAGTGGCCTTGTTGTTTGTGTCTAGGAGTAGAATCCTTGGGCTAAAAGGTGTAGACATTTTAGCCACTGTATTTGAGAAATTCCTGCAACAATGCATTTAGTGTTCCTATCTTTCCACATCCCCTACCCATGAGGTAAATTGCTAAACCTAATGTCCTTTTCTCAGTCCTTATTCTTCCTGACTTCTCTGCAGCATTTGACACTGTAGATGACATCCTTTTATTGGATACTCTCCCATTTCTGGGTTTTCACAACACTGCTTTATCTTGGTCTTTTTCTCGCAACTCTTTCTCAGTCTCCTTTGCTGCATCATCATCCTTGTCATTCCACCTAACTATGAGTGCTCCCCAAGGCTCTGTTCTGGACCCTCTTCTCTTTTTCTATACTAACTCCCTTCATGACCTCATCAGTAGTTATGGTTTCAATTATCATCTTTACGCAGATGATTCCCATATCCTTAAATACAGCCATAGTCTCTTTTCTGATTTCCAGTATCATATCTCCAACTGCATACTGGACATTTTGAACAAGATATTCCATAACTATCTCAAACTCACCATGTCCAACACTGAACTCATTTCTCCCCAACAATCCTCCCTCTCCTCTTCCAAAATTTCCTGTTACTGTTGAGGGTACCATCAGACTCTCAGTCTCTTAATTTCACAACCTTTGGTGTCTTACTCCTCACACTCATACCACTTGTCTCTCTGATCAGTTGCCAAATTTTTACCCTTACTTCATTTTTCATACATGTTGTCTTCTCTCCACTCAATCAACAGGCATTTATTAAGTGCTTACTATATGCCAGGCATTGCATTAAGTGCTAGGACAACTCCCCTCCCCACTCCCAAAAAGCAAAAAGAATACTCTCAAGAAACTTACATTCTAATAGGGGAGATAATATTCAAAAAAGTGCATACAAAATATATGAAATATAAAAGAGATAGTATTTGTTAAGCATTTGGTACAGCACCTGGAACATAGTAGGTACCATATAAATGCTTATTCTCTTCCTCTTCCCTAAATGTAAGGTTATCTCAAAGCTACTAGAAGCTCCAGGGACCACGAAAGGCTCTCTGTAGAATATGCCACTTGAGTCAAATCTTGATGAAAGCCAGGGAAGCTTAGAGGCAGAAATGAGGAGGCAGAATATTCAGGGACTAGCTAAAATTAGGGAGGCTGGAAAGGGAATGTCATATTTAAGGAACATTGAGTAAGGCAGTACAGGTGATCAGAGAGTGTGCAATTTGAAGAAAGTGTAAGGAGAATGGAAAGGTAAGAAGGGACCAGATAGCAAAGAGCTTTAAATATCATAAAATTTTTTATTGACAAATCCAGTTCAAATCAACTTGACCAGATCTAACTCTTAGATTCACCTGCTTATTCTCCTATAACTTTTGTCTTCAGTCACCCCTTTTCTCCTTAATATGAAACATCATGTCACAATGGTGGTACCCCTGAGATCCCTGTAGGGGCATATTGCTGTTGACAAACTAGAGTGTGTTGGCACGACGAGAATGTGGAGCTGAAACTTGGAACCTGTGTTTTAGTTTTGGTCCTGGCACTAACTCGCCATGTGACTTTGGATAAGTTACTTAATGTAACTGGGCCTCAGTTTCCTCTTCTGTAAAATAAAGGTATTGGATAAATGATCTCTAAGGTTCGTTTTAGCTTTACAGATTTATAGATCTTTACAGATAATATTGGGAATCTAGCTATGCTTGGCATCATAATGGCTATTATTGCCTAATCCTGATGTATTAGAGAATAACTGATTGATATATATATATATAAGATATATGTGTGTATATATAAAAATATATAAAACACATGTATATCATATATATGATATATACATATATACACATATGTATATCATATATCTTCTATATTTAATATGTATATGTGTATATTAATATACAAAGCATATATCATATATATTTAATATATGTATGTGCATATACACACATACATATGTATACATATCTCTGTATACATATATACTCACATTCATATTTATCTATATATCTCTATCCATATGATAAACATAGTGGCTATGTTTATAGCTCAGGCAATTACAACCTCTTACCTGAACTACTCAAACAACCTTCTAATTGGTCTCCCTTCCTCAATTCATTCCCCAGTTCAATCTAGTCTCCACATAACTCCTAAAGTGATCGTCTTGAAACATAAATCTGACCATGTTATCCAGTGGCTCCCTATTACTTCCAGAACGAAATATGGAGTTCCCCGTATAACATTTAAAGCTTGTCAGCTTGACCCCTTCCTACCTTTCCAGGATTTTCATTCTTATTCCATACTCTAGGATCCAGCCACACCAGCCTACTTTCTATTCTTCATACAAACACTCCATCATCCACCCCCATGCCTTTGCTCTGGCTCTACTCCATACCCGGGATGCTCTGCCCCCTCATCTCCACCTTTTTATAACCATGATGTGTTTTAAGGTTGGTTTTAGTCCAAATTCTACTTTTTAGGAGGCCTTTCTAACCGCCACCCTCCCCAGCCATTTGAGATCCACCCTCTAAAGTTACCTTCCTCCTACCCTGAATATATCAAGTATGTGCATTTTGAGTTGCATATTGCCTTTTTCATTAAGCTTTCTAAGGGCAGGGACCATTTTTGTTTTTCATCGTGCCCTGTAGCACTGTGTCTGGTACATGGTAAGCAATTAACATTTTTTTAAAATTGATAGACTATTTAAAAAAAACAGTCTTCTGCTGAAGTGAAGCTACCCATAGCAGTAAACTCCTTTAGAAACAGGCAATCTAGCTTGTAAATGCAATGCTTAATCAATGAAGCCCATTATTCAATATGCACAAGAAAAAAGAAAGAAAAACTCAAAGTCGGGTTTGTAGACCATTCAAAATATTATTTATTAATTTCTGGTAATGATTCCAAAACCTATTCATATACAAAGATATGTATGTTTTCTGTATTCTCTTAAACTCATGTTATATTTTGCAATAAAAGTCAACTCACGATGTCAGAGACAAGAAACATGATTTCACCTGTTATACAATGGTACATTCAATTCTGAGTTCAAATTAAAGATTCCTTGTGCCATAGATCCTCAAGACCACTGGTAAAGAGCTTTGAAAAGTCTCTAAATAATTTTTTCTCTTTGTTCCTTCAAAAAAAAAGGCCCAACTCCAAACTAGTACTTGTACAGTGCTACCAAGCACCAGATGTAATTATGACAGATTTAAAGTCTTGTTCCTCATGCCTTAGGGAAAGCTGTAAAGATTTGAAGAATGCAAAACACAAATTATATCTATATAATAAGCAGATGAAGTGAACTGTTTAAAATCCATACACAGTTAATTAACTTTGCACTGGCAGTCAAATGATTACAGATGTTCTAAAAACGTAACCTTTCTATGATTTTGAATCTAAAGCATATCCAGGAAAATAGTCATTTCTCTCTCAGCAGCTCACAGATAGAAAATTGCCCATTTCCAGGGCAACACGACACTTAAATGTATATTATCCTAATTATGCACTAAGGTGTGGCTGAAGCCGTGAGATTTCTAAATTATACCTTTGGGGTATGTGACAATAACTTCAAGTTTAATATTGTTCTATTTTTTAAAAAGTAGCCTTAGGTGTTATTGTTTCATTTTCTATAAACATACAACTTATCTTAGGAAGAGATAATTTAATGTTCTACAAAGTCACGTCTGCTAGAACTGTTACATGATGCTTATGCTTCATGCGGACGCTGGTGGGAGAAGCCTTAATTATTTTCAGAACTTTTTCCTCTTGACGTGTGAAGGAAATGGAAATATGATCACACAGATTTCCAAAAACTGCTTTTTTATAAAATGCGGATGTGAGATAGAACATGCCAGTGGAAATCTATGCCGTCTTTGAACATGAATCAGGTAACATTGATATGTGTGCAGCAAGTTAAATATTTCAGTTTACATAATTGGAGAGTTCAATGGCTCTTTTTCTTCTTTTCTTCTTCCCCACAGTAATGATTTCAAGACTGTGGGCAACATACTGAAAAAAAAATTACAAACCTCAGTTTCCTCTTCCATAAAATGTGATTTAATACTTAAACTACCCACTTCACAGAGCTGTTTCAGGAAGGTGCTTTATATGCCATAAAGCGATATATAAATATGAGCTATTTTCTCTAAATTATTTTCCTATAATGTACTCTCATTGCTCATCTTGTGACTCCCCTGAAATTCCTTTGATTTTCCTGCTCCATTCTCCTTGTCCTCCTCCGCTCTGGGCTCTTCATTCCAACTTCTTCCTTGCCTTTTTCTTTTCCTCATTTGTGATTTCCTTCACAATGCCTTCTGTTTATGGAACAGCCTCTATTGCATTAGGCTGAGAACTCTTCTTTTTCCAAACATTCTTGCCCATCCATCCCTTTCATGTGAGCTTTCCAATTTTGGCTGTTCTCTTAGGGGACAACTCAGCACCTAAGTCCTCTAAGAAAAGGAATGATTACATGGCTTGTCGAACAAAAACTAAATCCTAATAAAAATTCATACTGATTGCCTGAAGCATAGGGGAAAAGGGAGTCAGAGGGCATTTTTTGCTAGGGACACTTTGTTATACACTATTTAGAATCTAAGCTATTGGTCTTGAAAAGAGCTGTCCCCGAGCTGTTTGACCTGTGCTTGGGGTCATGCATTGGCTCATGCCTGCCTCCTCTTCACTGGTTACTCATAAACCACCCCACATACACTCATCCCTCGCAAAACCAAACACATTATCATCGTGGGAAGAGCTCGTCTCTGAAAATCTGTTTTGCAAGTTGAACTGACTGAAGGACAATAATAATTTGCTCCTTAATTGTATCAACCAAGAAATGTCCAGTACAGAGAAACAATGTTGTGATCCTTAAACAGAAAAGGACAAGAGATGGGTTGCATTTAAATGAAAATGCAATGACATTCTGTTTTGTGAAAGCACAATTCTACCACTTCTGTGTTGGTTACTCCTCCTCTCCACTCTATTTGTAGCAGAACTCGACTTTTCAGCAGATGCCAAAGAATGAATGACACAGTCAATACCCACTGGAGACATCGTAAGATATTTTAATTTATCTCTACTCTGCCAAAGCCATTATAAGGTATTATGTCTTCGTTGTGCCTACAATTACAGGGAGAATGAAAATATGGCTTATTCCATTTGCAAGGTCCTTGTGAGCTTTTAATAACTGTATGCTAACATGGCTTAGACCATGAAACAAGTAAGCCAGGGAATACAGGGAGTCATTGTGAAGTACAACAAATACACTGTCTTATTTGAGGGAAGTGTAAACATGAAATTGTCTTTGCTTTGTCAAAACATGACAGAAAATATCATGCATGTACTGGAATGGTCTTGCCAGAACAGTGAGTCACATTAAGTTCTTGGCTTCAGTTAATCATCTAGAAGGTTACTGAATTCTCTTGCCCATTTTTCCATCAGGGTTAAAATCAATCGACTCCATCAATACCTTCTGCTTTGAATGCAAGTGTCTCCACGTCACCATCACTTTTATTCCTAATAATGTCTCTGTAAGTACTGGGGAACAGCAAGAAGTCATTATCTCGTCACGGCACTAGGTTGGGCCATTATCTCTCATACAGTACAGTTGACAATAGTGAGATGATTTTTTAATACCAAAAATATATTAATGCTTTCAAGTGAATTGCTGTAAGTTTCCTTTTGGCATCTCATTCCCCAATTATGTAGTCTCCATGCTCCACTTATTTGCAAATGTAGCATGGTTAAGTGGAAAGGGTGATGGGCTTGGGGTCAAGAAACTAGGTTCAAAACCTGGCCCCACTACTTATTAGCTAGGAGTTCATGGATAATTTGCACCATGATTCTGAGTGTTATTTTCTCCATCCACAAAATAAGGGAAAGAATACTTGCCTTATCTTCCTCCCAGGGTTGTATGGAAGATGCTTTGTAAGCAATTAGAAATATGAGTTGCCATTTTCACTGTAGCAAATATCACTGAATGTTAAAGTATCCGTATACATGTTGCTTTTGTAAAAGCTTTGTAACTTCATCAACGCAGGTGCTAAGACAACAGACACTCGCACTTGTATATTCTCTAAGCGGGTACATGGTGACTACTCTGGAATGCATTTGCTGCTGAACACAATTCAGTAGGAAGTAGTTTCAGCTTGTAACCCATCCATGGGGGGATGATTTACTGAGGTACCACAATGAGCTCATTATATGATGGTCTTACCATGTCCCCGAGCATGGAATCAGAGGATGGATAGTATTACAATGAGGCTTTGGTGTACAGCTCTGCTGATAACTACCTCTTTTCTTAATTAGATAAGAAAAGTCTAATTTTAACTGAAGCTCTTCCATCATCTAAGTAAGTCATTCTTTCTGTCATTCCAGCAATTTCTTTTCTATATCCTCATCATTTTCTCCTATTTTCACTTTCACAAAACTTTCTTTTCCCCACTTTCACCTAGATCATCTGTCCACTTCTAAAAACAAAACAAAACAAACAAAGCCATCATACTTTTATTGTGCAAACAGAAAAAGACAATAGCTTAAAAATTTTCAATGTTTTGTTAAACTAATTGTGCTGTTTTGAGCATGGGTTTAACTGTGTTCTTCAATTTGTAAAATTTTTTCATAATTTTTTTTTAAAAAGACAGTTCTTTCATAATAAAAGCCAGTAGTGCCAGATTACAGAATGCAGAATATTGGAGTTGGAAAGAGCCTTAAAAATAATGTAATATACCTTGCTTCATAGTCCTCATAACAATAATATGGTAATAAATAATTATAGTAATTAATAATAACATTTATGTAGTACTTTAAAATGTGCAAAGCTTGTTATAAATCTTATCTCACTTGATCCTCACAACAACCCTGAATGGTAGGTATTATTATTATCCCCATTTTACAGATGAGAAAAGTATGGCAGGAAGCAGTTGAGTAACTTGCCCAGGATCACATAGCTGGTAAGTGTCAGAGGCTGGATATGAACTCATACCTGCTTGCCTCCAGGTTAAGCACTCTATACATTGCAATCTGACTCTGAATTTTGTCTACCTCTCCCAGATAGGCAATGCACAAGAGGCTGTATGATGACCCCTGCTTCCAGGTCTTTACACTTTGGACACTAAGCAGTACACAGGAACATTTTTTTTCCTTTTACCTATGGAAATGCAGAAGCAGTTATGGAGTGAAGAGTTCCAGGGTGCCATAATTTCCTTTAGCATGGGCCATGTGAGGTATAAACCATAACAAAAACATACTGATCATGTTAGCACAGAGCTACTTGTACTAAAGGTCACATATGTTTCACCATTTCATGAATATAATGTATACAACCCATAGGGCAGTACCCTTTGAACTCTACTTCGAATGCCAAGGCACTTTCAAGATAGTAAGTGGTTTCCATGTGCTTTTTTACCTATTGCAAACCAGGGTTATGATCTAAAGGCTTAAACTACATGGTCCAATGGTTTAAAAAATAACACACATGAGAATGGAATTCCACGGTGCAAATCCCAATGGATGGGCTTGTGCAGACTTACTTTGATTTCCAACTCACCTAGCAATCAACCATGTTGATTTTTTAAATTGTAGAATCGGTATGGGATAACGGAAAAGGCACTGGACAAGAGGTACAAAGACATGAGTTCTAGTACTGCCTCTACTGATGACTGGCTATTTGATCTCAGACAAATTGTGTAACTAACATTTCAGAGTAACTTTTTCCTTATCTGCAAAACATAATTAAAGACATGTGCCCTGCCTACTTCACCAATTATATGGCATTCTGTGAGAGCCCTTTGAAAATGCTAATGTATAGAAATGTAGGGCTTTATTCATAGAAATAAATGAGTTCTTTATATGTAATAGGGACTCAGTGAGCAGACATCAGAATAATAGGAAGATGAAATTCTCCATGTGGAAGAGATTGGGGAGCTTGATGCTGGAGAGGTATGACTATGAGTAATAGAAATGCCCTGGAGAGATTTGGAGCATGAATAGAAATTCTGTAACTGGTTCTAGTCTGCTAGTCATGTGATGAAAAGGTAGCTTTCGGATTCACTCGGTAGCTAGAACTGAGGGTCATTCAAAAGATACTAGTTAACCTGGGCCAGTCTTTTTGCCTAACTTCTTTTTGTCTGCTTTCTAGTGAGATAATAGAGACAATCCTATAATGGGGAGGGCCTTGGGCCTTTGACATCCAGCCAGTCTATGGTCTATAGACATGATCCACAGTTCTTTGCCTCCATGCTCATCTTTTTTGGAGGGGGAAAGGCAGGGTGATTGGGGTTAAGTGACTTGCCCAAGATCACACAGCTAGTAAGCATGTCAAGTGTCTGAGGCTAGATTTGAACTCGGGTCCTCCTGACTCCAGGGCTGCTGCTCTACTCACTGTGCCACCTAGCTGCCCCCATGCCTGTTCTTTTATTTTAGGTGAAGGAGATTGGAGATGGCTTAGACTATGTAAATTTTGAAACATCAGGAGAGCAAACCACCAAGAGATTCAGGAGTGTGTAGTCCATTCTGACATTAGCAGCCAGCCAGTCCAGTATCAATGACCCTAAAGAGTGAAGTGTGGCCTTTGGACCCACCCAATGGTAGTGGAGATGCTGTTTTATCCAGAGGCTGTGCTACATTTGGATGCAAATTTGATAGGACCAGTATTATGTAAAACCTCTGATAAATTTGAGCCCATTCTCCTCAGAGACCAAGGCCACACAGAGTATGCCCCTTGAGGTACCAGGGGGAAAATTTTGTGCTTCCGTTATGGCTGTATCTTCAAATGTAAATGTTCCTTTGTATAAGTTAAACACATTAATTGGATAAATGGAATAGAAGCAATAACACTGGAGTTTAACAATGGGAGGGTAGCATGGTGGTTTGAGCTAAGAGCATTAAAGAAGAGACACCCCACCTCCTCAGGGAAACCCTTGAACCTCTAAGAGGGAGATGTAACTATCTTTGCTCTGGGAGAGTAAGACAGGAACATTTACTACAAATTATTTTAGACTTTTAGTATTTCTAATTATTTCTATACTTCCCTATCCCTTTCTGATAGTTATCATGTTGTGTGCTCTTTCTTTTTCCAAATCTAAAACCACAAGAATATTCATGGAAATATTATTTCAAGGTTTTTCATATAGGATCACTATTTGATTACTAATCAACCTCATAGCCAATTGTGAAGACTTAACCATGGCATCATTTTTATTTGGGTCTTGTCATGATTATAGAATCTCATACAGTCAGTAACCTAGTGTAGTTCCCTCTTGTCACTACCCTGGCTTACACACAGTATAGAATATAAGAAAGATATTATGGAAAAAGCATACATATTAGTTAGTTTGACACTAACCCAGATGATTTGAGATGCTAAGACAGCATCTGAGAACAGGCTAAATTTGGTCCACAGATGTTGGGGCATAGTTTGTGAAGATCTCCATGAGAACATTATATATGCTGCAAAGTTAAACATCCACAAATGAATTTTTCCAAGTTCCCATGGTTGTTTTTGATGATGAGCACAAGGAATCCCATGATGATGTGACATTTATTCCACCATGTGTTTGAATCTGCCCTTAATTTCAAGCCATCATGTTTTGAGAAAAAACTACGAGCATTGTTTCATATTCACTTTCTTGAGACTCAGACTCAAATGTTATTTTTTTCTTTACAAATAAATGATTTTATATGAATCATGATAGATTACACAACAGTATTTCCTTTTGTCCTTGAACTCATCTGCAATTCCCATTTATAGAGGCTGGATTTGTTCAGAGAGCTAGGTAAATTGAACCAAAGGTGTTATACGGATTTTTCAAATCATCCTTTGTTATTCATGCAAATGCAAGTAAATCTCATATTCATTAGTGAAGGTCAGCTGTTACTAAAGCCCTTCTGTTTCAGTCAATGGTCAGGTGTGAAAATGTCAGGTTTTTCAAAACTCACTTTTAACCACCAAATAAAAAATTTGATTTTCCCCAATCATAGAAGTCATATAACAGTTGAGAATACAAAGGGGAAAGACTGTGACCGATTTCTAGTGCTCAGAAAGCACACTGTCCACTGTGCTTTGATTAGGCTATTTAACAAAGAACAGAAAATCAATCTTTTTTCCTGGGTGGTAGGGGGTAGTCTCAGCTCAGTTGATGGTCTGTAATGTTTGGGTCCCCCTGCGGTCTCCTTTAAAGCTATATGACATGGATTTGGCACAGAGTCACAACTGGCCTCTTCGATAATTTCATCAGCATCACTTATGAACCAGAATGCAAAGGGAAGATGGGATCAGTCAAAAGAAGACATCAGAAGCCACAATGAAGTCATGTTTGCCATAGCACAGCTCTGGGGGCAGACATGTGTGGAAAATGGATGGCGGGAGGATACTGCCACAGCTGCTTATGAAATGAAGCAGCTATAAATAGAGTTGTTAGGGAAACATTCAGAACTCCCTAAAGTGCAGGCATGCTCTATAAACATAGCTATATAATAGTGGGCACTAGGCACAGCCTATTGCCAGAAGAGGCATACCCCAATCAGAAAGGCTATAATGCACTCTAAATACAAGCTATCAGGTTGGAAGGATAAGAAGTAGCTCCACAAACCTCAACCAAAGCTAAAGTTCTGACAGCCTGTGCACAATACATGTACAATTTGGAGGCTATATCACATGGTGTAGAGGGTCAAGTCTTGGACTTAAATTCAGGAGATTTGGGTTTGAATCCCCCCTCAGACACACATATTGCCTATACAATCATTGGTAAGTCCCCTAATTGTCAGAGTCTCAGTTTCCTCATCTGTAAAATAGGGATAATGAGAGTGCCACTGCTATCATCACAGAACCATTAGAAGGGAAGGACTGTGTAAAATGAATCTTTGTCATTGGACAGGATGCCAGTTTATAATTTCACCCATCTTATTTCTGTTACTGTTCTAGGAATCAACCCTTTATTTCCCTTCTAACTATAGGAAGTCTAAGAAGAACATTTTGTGGTTCTTTTGTTACCAGAAGGGATTAGTCAGTAATCACCAACCTAATGCCAAACATATTTACATTCTCCATCGATACTCACATTAGATTATAGAATTGGACAGGACTTTAGAAATAATTTATCCCAACCTCTTAATTTTACTGAGGCATGGAAATGATGAGCAACTTGCCCAGAGTCACACAGAGGCAAGACTTAACACAAGAAGTTTGACTCTTAGCTCCATGATCTTGCTATAAAATCATACTGCAGTTGGTCACTGTCAGATATTTACTTCTTTAGGCATCTCAGGGGTTCTGTGACACAGGGATTCAGCGTTTCACAGAACGGGGAGGGGCAAGTGTGGAGAGGTGATCACAAGAGCTCGATCTGATGGAGTCAATGGGATTCAGATTTGCCAATATAATTTTCCTACATAAATTGGAGAGGGAGAATTGATTTTTTTGAAATATTTGCTGATTCAATATAAAATGAACAAACACATAATAACCCTCTTCTTCAACTTCTATGGTAGGAAGGAAGTATGCCGCAACAAACTGAAAGAGGCAACTTGAGCTTCAAAAAAATGGAAAGTCAGCCAGCAAATTGGTGGGGAGGGGAAGTTGGAGCAAGAAGTATGGATATAAATCATGGACAGGCTTGATTACTAAGTCTGTGCTAAAAACAACTGTGCAAAAGTTAAATTTTGCTATCAATCACTGCTGCCTATTAATGATATTGACAAAAGTCATTTTCTTCTTGCTTCAGATGACTGGTTTATATGATCTACACCAATACATAAGCCTCCTTTTCCTCATCAATAAGATGAGAGAGAGAGAGAAAGAGAGAGAGAGAATTTGTACTAGATAAACTCTAAGTTTCTTCCATTTCTGGATCTTATAATCCTATACAATGAAGGAAGTTGATACATGGAACGTATCAGAGACTACTGGATTTAACAAAACAAAACTTTCCCTCCGATAAGAGCTACCTCCTTTGGGAAATCCTTGAAAGAATATCTTAATTTATCAGTAAAATGAATAGCACCATCTACTGGCTCCATGAGGTGTTTCCCAGCCACGGATCAAACAATGGCAATTGGGGAAAACAGCTAGACAAAAACATCCCATCCACCGTTTTCCAAAGAGCTGTCTGACTATATCCCCTGCTGAAATCGACAAAAGGCAAAGCTCAGCAGATAGCAGTTATACATTTTAATTCAAAACTGTCTTGTTTTCATTGGCTCAAAGCCTTCCTTCTCCACCCCACACCCCCGGTTAAACAAATAGAACCTACCTGAGATTGGCTTGGTCATCTACATGCACATTTTATGGATGTATCAGGGCAAATAAAACCTCCACTAACAAGCTCTACCAATAAGATTTGTTTTGCCTTTTTCATTCCTCTTCTTTTCAATAAGGAAAGGAATATGGCCAAAGAACCAGTGAAAATACAGAGAGTTCTGAATCTTTTCTTGGCTAAATTTAATTGAGTTACGATTGCAGCATGAAGCTTACCATTTGCTAGTGGCTATTGTCACCATGTTTCAGTTTGTTATGGTGCCAACACAACATTTCCTCCTCACTTTATCACATCTATTTTTTATGTCAATTCTCTAATTAATATGACTCAAATGAACCTTTGGGTTTGTGTGCATCTCCATATCAGGTATCCATCATGGCTAAATTAGATTTTTAAGAAAAACTACTATTAGATGCCAAAGACATATAACCAAATAGAACGAAGCACAGACTTTTTGTTTTCCATGTGTTTCTTTTCTTTCATTTTCTTGTTGGTATATGTAACAAAATAAAATTAAGGAAACCACTGAATTAACTGAGGTACACCACTTCCAATAAACTTAAATGTCATTACTATGGCAACCAGTCAGCTAAAGCCTCCTAACATCCCTTCAGTCATGGGAAACTCTTCCACATGCAATTTTGCTCTGCTTGGATCTGTATTTGCTGCCCTTGTTAATGTATTAATGCTGTGTATTAACAGCAGAGCATTTCTGAGTATGAGAAAATTTCAGTTTGATTTAGCTAATGGAAAATTCAAGGACTTTAAAAATATATTTAACTTTCTACCAAAGACTAATTAACCTCTAAGGATTCACATACATAAACTCCACTTTTCTGAGATCTCGTACTACTGAATAAGTTATACTGGGAGATGTCTTTGCTCATTATTTGCAAGGAATCAGTAGGAAGAAAAGTTTAGAGAGAAGTCATATGGAATACGAACGTAATAAACATTTTGAGGATTATTTCAGTGGAGAAAGAGTTTATCTAAGTCTTCTGTTTATTCATTGGAAAGGACTTCATGGAATAGTCAGTCTATCCTATTTAAACTGTTTAAAAGTCATGGTTCCCTGATCTTGTCTTGAAAAACATCAGGAAAGAAGATTTTTCACTCTCTATTCTTCATAATAAGCAATATTCAAATGCTGTAGTTCTTTACTGAGAAGCTGCCTCTGTAGCTAAACTTCATACCATGATTTTACCCAATTCCTATATATTTCCTGTTCTCTAGATAGAAAATGGGTCAGTAGCATCTTCCTTAAACAACCTTTTATAATTTTCACAACTTTGGGTTCAAACTCTCCTAGCTGGTTTTGGAGAATTTCCATTATCTGGCATACCAAAGCATTTAGGTGGCAAAGTAGATAGAGCAGCAGATTTACAGTCAGGAAGACTTGAGTTAAAACCTTACCTCAAACAATTATTGAACTAATGCCTTGGGAGATTAGGAAAAGCCTCATTTAGGATGTGGCACCTGAGCTGTTTTGTGATGGGATGTAGGGATTCTATAAGGCACAGGTAAAAGTAGTGTATTCCTGATAGAGAAAGAGAACTCGCTCAAAGCAATAGGAGAAAAAGATGGAATGGCATGAATAGGGAATAGCTAGGAGGCCAACCTGACTAAAGAGAGTATAGGAAAAGAAATAATATAAATTAAGACTGGAACAGTTAGGAGAAAGCTCAAATGTGAAGGGTTTTTCAGTACAGGGTGACATTGCCAGAAGAATATTTTAGGAATATTCAAAAATATTCTCCATGCTCCCTCCCCTCCACACATCATATATTCATTTAAGGTCCAGTTCAAGTTGTTATCTTCTCTGTCATTAATTCTCAAACTATCTCGATCCCTCCTCCCTGTAGTACTTACAGTCTCCATCACTTTGAACTTAATTTTCACTTTGTATTGTTACCTAATAATAATAATTGGCATCAGTATAGCCTTTAAGTTGTTATGTTATCTCATTTGATCTTCGCAACAACCATGCAAGGTGTCCTGTGTTATTGACCCAGTATCATGACCAAAGTTTCAGAGAGTCTAAGTCTCAGAGGTGACATTATAACCCAGATCTCTCTCATTCCAAAGTGCAGTATTCCTTTCACTACACCATAGCTGCCTCTTATAAGATGTTTTAGGCATTGGTTTCATTTACTCTGAGTAGACTGTGAGGTTTTTGATGCCAGAGACCAAGGTCTCTACTTTCTTGTTTCACTCATAGAACCTAACACAATGCTGGGTTTGTAGCAAGTATGCAACCCATCAATCTACAAGGATTAAGAAATACATGCTGGATTAAACTCTTTCTAAATAATCGAATTTCTTATTCAGAGCCCAACCCTTTAAAATGAACATTTTTCCCTTTGTACCTCACATGATTGCTTGAAGAACAAACATTTAAATAAAGGAAAGGAATGTTCTCCCCAAGGGTGTTTTAGTGAAAATGAAAGCATATCAAAATGGTCACATATTATGTATCATGAGTTATTTCAAAACCTAAAATATACACATTGGACAATTTCTGGGAAAATTCTTCATCTTTCTGAGGAGTGATAACTGACAACATAGAATCTTTATTAAATATGATTGCTATCAGCTTGTTATTTACACTGAAATCAACTCTCAGTTATTTATACCAACAGTGGCATGAATTATACAACACAACATCTAATTTTTTTTTAATCACACATCTGACTTTGGAATTTGTACTTATTCCTCATGTTGAATATGGATGAGTCTGTTATTTGGAGAATACCTAAAACTCCCAAACAAAATAATAAAACCACGTTGTGAACACGACTTATGTAAAGATGGCTCTTGAAAAAAAAGTATGCGTGACACACTTTTATACATAACCTACATTATTAACATTTTGTCTTACATCTAGACAATCAACAAAACATTAAAGCAATTTGTAGCATTTTGTAGCATTTGCTGATTTCCAAGGTGTAAATGTTGACACTGGAAATTTAACAAAAAGACTCCAGAATACTTCTGGGCAGGTGTCACATTTTCTAAACTGTCTCCTTTCCTTGAAACTCTTCCCTACTTCCATGACCTATGCTGAGGCTATATGGCACCACCTGCGCCATGACACGTTAGTTTTCTGTTTGTTACTGCTACCGCCTGAGGGCATGTGGCTTTTTTTGGGAGGGGGAGAGTGTGACCTTATTCATAAATCATAATCCTCCTCTTGTGTCCTATGAACTTCCTTGTAGTAAGTTGTTGACCACCCCCACCACACACACACACACATCCCTCTCTCAGGTTCATCTTGAGAGACTCTTGTTGCAGGAATGAGACTTCACAAGGCTAGCAACTCGACATAAGTTGGTAACTACAGGCAGAATAGAAGTAAAGAGATTTGGCTGGCGGGGAGGGAAGAGGAAATTGGAACCTCTAATTTCTTTATGTAGGTAGAGTTAATTTCCTCTATCAATGCAGATCTGCACCTGCTTTGGATTTTAGTCTTAGAAAATTGCCTTAAGTGACCTACCCAGGGACTTTAATTCATGTCTTTCTGATGCTTAGCTCGGTGTTCTATCTGCCACTGAGTTTAAGAGGTAAGTCTTATTTAAAGACTATTCATTTCTTCATATCTCCCAGCCCAGTCAGTTGGCCGTTCACTTTCTTTCTCTCACTTGCAAGTGAGAAGCAGATGTGCTCATTTTATTTCTCTGCTCGGTCTTCCCAGCCCAGCTTTAGCCCCTTGGCTGCTGAAGGAAGCAACAGGGCTCAGGACTCACCTGTTCTTTGCTGGGCTACTTGTTTTAATCTCCAAGAAGCTGGCCCCCGTCTTTGAGAACCATTACTTTCCCTTTTCTCTAGCTCTACCCTCCCTCTCACCCACCTGTCTCTTTTGAGCTCTTCTGGTCTCCATTGCCATCCTATTCCTCTGGGTAGTGCCAGAGGCATCTTTTGTTCATCAATGACCTATTAAGGAGGCCCAAAAGTCAGTACAGTTTTAGTTGTTGTTCAGTTGTGTCTGACTCTTCATGACTCCAACTAGGGTTTTCTTGGCATAGATACTAGATTGGTTTTGCCATTTCCTTCTCCAGCTCATTTTACAGATGAGGAAACTGAGGCAAACAGGGTTAAGTGACTTGCCCAGGGTCATACAGCTAGTAAGTGTCTGAGGCTGAATTTGAACTCAGATCTTTCTGACTCCAGGCCCCCAGAGCTCTATCCACTGCACCACCTAGCTGCCCAGTGCAGTTTTAAAAACCATTATTCTCAGGCAATGGCTAGCCAGCAACTCTTCATTTAAAAATGATACTTCGCCACTCCCACATCATCCCCCTCCCCACTACTTTTATCCTCAGTTCACACTTTCCCTGGTTTCAGTGAGGTAAGATCAAGTATCCTTGACTTAAAATGTCCCTTGCTGGGCATCAAGTAAGTAGCCTGAGGGTGGAAAACCCAATGAACTTTATCACCTACTTTGTTAAACTGTGTCAACAAGAACTTGGAAGGAAGATTTTTTTTTAAAAAAATGGTTATATTAATTACAGGGTGATCAACTTCTAAGGGGTTAAATTTCAAAAGTTCTCTTGTAAATGGGCTTTTTGGAACACAGATCAAATTTTCCCATCCAAACAACATTATAACTCTGGGGAGTCAATTCCCAGACTGTCCCACAAAAGACTGTTTAACCCATGACATAGTGGAAATGCTGGGAGGAATATGGCCGTAAAATAACAAGAGGGCATTTTAAATAAATATACCAGGATTTACCCTCCAAATGAATGCTGCCTTCAGGGCTGTCCCCTTTACAGGCAATGTATACAATTGCCAATGGTGTTGTCATTTGCCAAAACAGTTTTGAGACTGCTCTTTTTGGCCTGAATCTTCAGGACTAATTTGTAAGACAGAGAAGAAAAGCAGTCACGTGTCTTGTTTCTCGTGAATAACAAAAGAAAAAAAAAGCAGTATGTGAGCACACTTTTGCAGCATCAATGATTAGACAAAGTAGGGAAAAAAACCAGAATAAGAAATAATTTTTAAATGTATCTTCAATGCTGCTACTTAAAGGAGAACACGCTCAATCAGAGGTTTAGAATCAAGGCCACTGGGTAGGAATTAGAGGAAGATAGACTTTTAGTTAAATAAAGTAGCTTTAACTCAGCTGTATCCCAGCTGAGCTTCTCCAGACCTTCCTGTACCGAATACAAACCGCCTTCCCCAACAGCGAGTGCCTCATGGTGGTTCTTTGTCTTCCTTCCCTCATTAGTAGTATTCTGAGGGCCCCCACCCACAGAATTTTCCTCAGTTCTAAAAATTTCTTAGTGTAAATCTGCCTCTAAGGTCCTATTTTATTTGTCTATAGATAAAACATATGAAGTCTCCTTTAATATCTTTCTGATATTTAATTATTTTTTTTCAATACTGTTGAAAAACCGGTGTATTTTCAAGGCTTTGAAGGTTGATGACATGGGTTGTTTTCTTACATATAAACACTTCAAAATAAATTGGTTTCATTTTCTTTGATGCAGACTACTCTTATTCTAGGGCAGCTAGGTGGTAGAGTGGATATAATGGCAAGCCTACAGTCAGGAAGATTCATCTTCCTGAGTTCAAATTCAGTCTCAGACACGTACTAACTGTGTGTCCCTGGGCAAGTCACTTAACCCTGTTTGCCTCAGTTTCCTCATCTGTAAAATGAGCTGGAGAAGGAAATGGCAAAACCAATTTAGTGTCTTTGCCAAGAAAACCCTAAGAAAACACTAAGACTTTTGGGCCTCCTTGATAGGTCATTGATGAATAAAAGATGCCTCTGGCACTATCCAGAGGAATAGGATGGCAATGGAGACCAGAAGAGCTCAAAAGAGGCAGGTGGGTGAGAGGGAGCATAGAGCCAAATATAACCCTATTAATAACCCTGTTTGCCTCAGTTTCCTCATCTATAAAATGACCTGGAAAAGGAAAGAGCAAACCACTCCAGTATTTTTGCCAAAAAATAAAAAAACCCAAATGGCGTCATGAAGAGTCAGAGATGACTGAAAAATGACACAACACTTTTATACTTGAACTAAATGATCTATGAAGCTTCTTATAGCTCAAAGTCTTCATTCTGTGATATACAAAATTCTTCAGAATGTTGGTAATATTTTCATGGGAGATGATGTGCCTTCTAATGCAAGAAAGATCAAGAGAGTAACCATGAGGGAAAGAGACTTTTGGAATCACAGAATCTCATAGTTATAAAGGACTTTTGAAATCATTTTCCCTTTAACTGAATATGAGCTGGAAAAAAGGAAGAAAGGAAGAAGGGGAGTCAACAACTCTGCCACTTTCTATCTGTATGACCTTAAACAAGTCACCTACTCTCCCTGGGCCTTCGTTTCCTCAACTGTAGAATGAGAGGATTGGACTAGATGACCTTTGAGGTCTGTTCTAATTATAAAATCTATGGTCCTATGACTCTACACATGTGAAAATCTACCTGAAGAAAAATTGAATTGTGATAAGTGGAAAAAAAAAGTTTACCTAGCACAGGGACTTACGAATAATTGATACTTGATAATGTTTATTCAATTGAATAGACTAAAAAGGGAAGCATGGTATATGTTTAATCCATGAGTGGGGAATAATAGCTTGTTTAAGAGACTTTCTGATAGCCCTTATGACCAGCCACCTGTCAGTCCTTAACAGCTTGATTGCTATCTAAGGCAACAAGTGGGAAGAGTTAAGAGCACATTCACTTTGGTGTGGGTGGTCTTGAGGGTGGGTGGGGAGTGGAAGGAATTGACATTCATTAGTCAGATGTTCATAACTGGCACGGGGTGGGGGGGAGAGGAGTTCTTGTATTTGAAAAAAAATTATTTACAAAACCTCTTTATAAATAGTACTCAAAGGATCTTAGTGACATGCTAACATCAAGTCCTTCCCATCAAAAAAAAAATTGGGTGACATATTCACATCCCAAAGTTGTTGTTTCTTTGTTTTTTTAGATTATGGAGTTTATACTACAGGGCAAAAGTGGGGTCTCTGACCTGACCATCTCCATAGAAAGGGAATTTTGTAGGAAGGGAATGAAACCTAAAGTATGTGCTAGCATGTTCTATATGATGGTAAGACATTACTAATGAAAAATGATGTACTTAAACTTCAAAATTTAATACTCACTCAACAATAATAAGAAATGTATTTTGAATCTCAGAACACCACCATCTTCTCAATCATTCAACAACCTAGGTGAAATCCTTGACTTCTCCCTGTCTCTCTGTGTGTGCATCTCTGTGTCTCTCTGTATATCTCTGTCTCTCTTTGTCTCTCTCTCTCTGTGTCTCTGCCTCTCTGCCTCTCTGTCTCTGTGTCTTTCTCTGTGTGTCTCTCTGTCTCTCTCTCTCATCTGCTGTGGCTATTTTTTTTGACACTGCCTCCACCTTGATGAAGGGAACCATCACCTCATATCTTCATTACTTCACTGGCCTTCTTGCTGGTATCCCTGACTTAAGTCTCTCTCCACTCAAGTCCATTCCTCCATTCAGCTGTCGTTGGCTGTTCTAAAGTGCAGGTTTAACTATCCTGCCTTCCTATTCTGTGAACTCCGGTTGCTTTCCATAACCTCCAAGATCAAATATGAAATCCTCTGTTTGGCATTCAAAGGCTTTCATAACCCACTCCCCTTCCTACCTTTCCAGTCTTCTTACAACTTACTCCCTTCTCCCCCTCCACAGATTCTGCAATTCAGTGCCATTGGCTTCCCTGCTGTTCCTCACTTGACACTCTGTCTCCTCATTCTGTGCATTTTCACTGCCGATCCTGCAGCCTGGAATTCTCTCCCTCTTCATCTCTGTCTTCTGACTTCTCTGGCCTCCTTTAAACTCCAGCTAAAATCCCACTTTCTAAAAGAAGCAATTTCCTATGCCTTTTAACCTTAACACCTTCTCTATGCTGATTATTTCCAATTTATCCTGTACATATCTTATTTGTACATCATTGTTTGTATGTTGTCTCCCCCATTAGACCAAAATCCTTGAAAGTAGAGACTGTGTCTTTCTGTGTGTTCCTAATGCTTGGCATGGTGCCTGGCACATAGTAGGTACTTAGTAAAGGCTTGTTGACTGAATGACTGCCTGCCTACTCTGTGCCAGCCACTGTGCTAGGTGTTGGGGATACGGAAATGAAAATAATAGTTTTTGAACTCAAAGCAGTGACATTCTATTGGGGAGGAGGAAGATGGAGAGGACATGTACATGTACAAACAAATACAAAACAAAGCAAATTTGGAAGAATAAAGCCTCTTCCAATTCTGACATTCTACTTTAAAGTTCTTCATAACTATAACATTCTTTAACTCTTTCTCTCCTAAGTGGGGTGGGGTTATATTCTGGGCAATGGGAGGGTCAATGGGGAGAGCTCCTCACCCTACTACATGGATATCCAAGGGATGGGTCACAGATCCCTCCCAAGCTTAGCCTTCTTTGGGAGACAATGTGTTCTCTGCCTGGTAAGTAGACTACAATTCTCCCTTGTATTAATGAGGCAGAACCATTGGCCAAGGAGAAAAGCCCTGAGAAAAATACTTTTTGGGGCTTAAGGGGTCCACAGCATGTTTAGCTGGCAGCAAGACACTGTCTATCACATCTCCTGGGGTGTCTGGTTGGTCTTTGGAGGTAGATGGGTTACCTCTGACCTGCTACATTCTTCACCATAGCCATAGTGCAGATTTAGGGTCTACATTGGTCTAGGAACCAAGATATTTCAGCTGCTGCATTCCCCATCCTCTTGCCTCCATGAAAGCTTCATAACACAGTTAATTGGATGTCCAGATCCATACTAATATCTCCAGGATATTCCATTTTCAGATTTGCTGGGAGGCTTGGGTTAGTCCTGGTATTGTCACTAATTTCCTTTGTGACTTTGGACAAGTGTCTATACCCATTTGTTCCTATTTTCTCACATATAAAATGAGGAGCCTATACTAGGGAATCTTTAAGTTGGGTGGCAGTTTTGATATTCTGAGGCTGAACCAACCTCCCTAATCTTTGTCTACCCAAACTTTTTTTAGGAAATTACCTAATACTCTTCTGTCACAGAGTAAACTATTTCCACTCTGCTCCAAGCTACTTTCATTCAGCACTATTTGGGAACCAAGAGTTAAGAAATTAAAATATAGAAACATGAAAACACACTAATATAGAAATATAAAGTAGAATTTTAGCAAGTGTGATGTAATTATTAACAATTGCATGAGCTAAGACAGACAGAAAAGGAGTGAACAGGGTTAGTTAATTAAGAAAGGATGTAAAGGTTCTGAAAGCCTGCTAAATATACAAGAGGGTGTGTCTGGGGCTAGGAAGAGACAAGAATTAATTATCTCTTTACAATCTTGTCATGACTCAGTGTAATCAGACAGGGCAAAAAGTCTGATGTCTCAAAAGCTACACCTACACCTACAATGAAAAAGAAGGTGACCTAATAGTCACTAAGACTTGCCTAAAAATAATACATAGTAAATATGATTAACTATAGGCTATAAACTAAGAAAAATCCCCAGGAGTCCCTCCTGACTCAAAAACACTTGAAAATCAACTGCATCATGATTTTCTCAAATCCCTATTTGTTATAAGAGATAATTTTAAAAAAAATTGAGTGGGGGTGGGGAGAACCTTGTGGAAAGACTTTGGATCTTGGGACAAAAGGCATCAATAAGAAAAATGGCCCCATGGGAAGTTCTAAGAACCTAATTATAGTATTGAGAGAGGAGGTGTTGTTTGCTCATTTTTTTTTCAGTAGTGTCCAACTCTTTGTGACCCCATTTGGGATTTTCTTGGCAAAGATATTGGAGTAATTTACCATTTCCTTCTCAATCTCATTTGAAAATGAGGAAACCAAGTCAAAGAAAGTAAAGTGATTTGCCCATACATAGCTAGTTTCTGATTTGGACTCAGGAAGGAAGGATACAAGGAAAATGAGTCTTCTGACTTCAGGCCTCAAACTCTACCCATTGTGCCACCTAGCTTCCCCTACTGAGGAGGAAGTGCCTCCTTATGGCTTCCGTTGTTCTTCCTAATTAACAAAGTAGACAGGGAGTTGACCTCAATGCCTGGATGACTTGGGTCCAAGTTTCACCTTTGATATGTACTCTTTGGTGATGCTGGGCAAATTACTTAACCTTTTAGTCTTATAGTAGAAAAAGTTCTAACATAACATTGGCAGAAGGTGTTTTGTCATCCAGGAGTTCCCTATAACAATGAAATCACAGGTCCAGTACCTCAGTACAAAGTTCCTACTCTCCCCCATTTGTTGAAGGAGTGTAAATACTATCACCAGCCCTCTAAATTTTGGTATCCTGGGGAAAAACCCAAGTTGGCCCCCTCTTGTTGTAGTCTCACCAAGGTTACACAGGATTAAATAGCATAGCTAGAAGAAAAAGCCAGACATATCCAAATACAGTACCCTTTCCTTTATACTACACCATACCAAATTTTTAGTTACCCCTTTAAATTATTGTGGCCCCCTTCCCCCACCCTAAACTAGAATAACCTCCAAGGCATTCAGCCATTTCCCCAGTGGTCTATGGGATATACAGCATATTTTTTTTCCTTTTCTAAGAAAGAGAAGGGAGCAAAGTCATTGGAAACTCTTCTCCGTGTGGCTTGGCATTACAGAAATTTGATCCTCCTTCCTGGTGGCAATTGTCTGGACTGAATCAGACAATTATTTTGCAGATGCCACTCATCTCAAATTTCGCTGCCTCTGAGAAAGAAGACTTGCAACCAACATAACTAATTTTAAATCTTACAAAAATACACATTCAAAAAAACCCTACTTTTGGGGGAAGGATTGAACAGGAAAGGAGTATCTGTATTCTCTTTATAGTCATCTGAGGATACACGACAGAACCCCAAATTGCCTCATTTTAGTATCCTATTGCTAATTCACTAATGTCTAAATGCTTAGATTTTTTTCCTCAATTAAAAAAAAAGTGAAAAGTTACTTTTGTAGAGGTTGCCAGGGAAATTAATTGGAAAAAAGTTCTGATAGAAATGGAATGTGCCAAAATTAGGTAGAGTACTCCATTTTCTCAGTAGTTAACATAGAGCTTACCACAGGTTAGCCTTTATTTATATTTTGGTTTTACTTGTGAACTGTAGCTCCATGATCAGCAAGATGGCAGTTACTAAATGACAACTTTTTCTGACTCCAAAGATAAACAAAAGTTATTTTATAAGGCTTTATGGATCCGCTTACACTAAAAGCAATGGTTCTTATCCTTTTTTGTGTTTGGCAGTCTGGCAAAACTTATAGAGCCTTTCTTGGAATATTTTTAAATGCATAAAATAAAAGATATAGGATTAATCAATAAATGAACATTTATTAAGTTCCCACTATGTCCCAAACATTGTGCTAAGCACTCAGGATACAAAAAGAAGCAAAAGACAGTTCCTGACCTCAAGGAGGTTACAATCAAATGAGGGAGACAACACATAAATAAATATATACAAAACAAGCTATATAGAGGATTAATAGGAAATAATGAACAGAGGGAAGGTACTGGGATTAAAAGGAGTTGAGGAAGGCTTCTGGTAGAAGGTGGGATTTTATTTGGAACTTAAAAGAAGTCAGGGAGGTCAGTAATAAGAATGAAGGATGGAGAGTGTTCCAGGCTTGGGAAACAGCTCATGAAAAATGCCAAGAGGAGTGGAGCCAAGAGGGAGTGTCCTAGTCTTGGTACAGCCAGGGGGCCAGTGTCACTGGATCAAAGAGTATGAGTCAGGGAACAAGATGTAAGAAGACTGGAAAGGTAGGAGTGATCCAGGGTATGAAGGGCTTTGAGTGCCAAGCAGAGCATTTTGTATTTGCTTCTGAAGGCAACAGGAAGTCATTGGAATTTGTTGAGTAGGAGAGTGCATGATCTGCACCTTAGGAAAATCACCTTAGTGGTTAAATGGAGGAAAGATTGGAGAGGGGAGAGATTTGAGGCAGGAAGACCCACCAGCAGGCTACTGAAATAATCAAGGTGGGAGATGATGAGGGCCTGCACTAAAGCAGTGGCACTATCAGAGGAAAAGGGAGTATATTAGAGAGAGGTTGCAAAGGTGATATTGACAGGACTTGGCAACAGATTGCATACTGGGGGTAAAAGACAGTGGGAAGACATGAGCCAGTAAATAGGGAGAGATTGAAAATAAGTGAAAGCAGGGGATGAAAGAAGGGGCGATCTGTTGAAGGAGATGGGATAGAATGAGGTTGCTTGAACAAGTAGAGGGGCTAGCCTTGGTAAGGAGGAAGGCCTCTTCATCGTGTGAGACAGGGATGAAGGAGGAAAAGGTGACTGAAGGCATCTGAGCGATAGGAGAGGAGAGGGAGCTCACAGTAAATGGCCTCTTTTTTTCCTGCAAAACATTAGGCCAAGTTCTAAGCAGAGAGAGTGGGAAGACCAGGATCCATGGCAGTTTTGAGGAAGGGTGAAAGGGTTCAGAAGAATTGCCATAGAGAATGGGATAGTGAGTCTATAATTACAAATGAAACCTTTTATAGTGAAATACAGTTAAAATATATATTTTGTAAATTCATGAACTCTAAGTTAAGGAATTCTGATTATCATCTGTTTCTCTTGGGAAGATGATCCTGAACATAAAAGAAACCAAGAAGTTTAGTGAGTTTCCCCAAGGTCACATGGTATTCCAAAAATTTGCTATATCTGCCAACTCTCAGTTCTGTATAATATTTATAAAGTGCGATTTCCAGTATGTATTGATTTTAAGGAGTATGGCATAGCAGTTAGATGTCTGGCCTTTAAATCACAAAGACCTAGGATCAAGTCTTATCTCAGTTCATGCAACCTCTCAAGGTCTCAGGAAACAAGAACAGTTACTGTTCTGCTTGAGTTTGTAAACTAGGAGTACTCCATACTAATGAAACTGCAAGTCTAGATCATGTGCACACACACACACATATACTTCTTCCTCTTCTTCTTTCTCTTCTTCCTCTTCCTGTTCTTCCTCTTCTTCTTTTTCTTCTTCCTCCTCTTCTTCTTTCTCTTCCTCTACTTCTTTTCCTTCCTTCCTTCCTTCCTTCCTTCCTTCCTTCCTTCCTTCCTTCCTTCCTTCCTTCCTTCCTATCTTCCTCCTTGTCCTCGTCCTCATCCTCCTCCTCCATCTTATTCAACTGGACCTACTATTTCATTATTTTAAAGAATTTTTGGTGAGGAAATTCCTGTTATCAATGCAAGTCATTACCTAGTCTGAAACTCTGTGGTTATCTCTAATTTATCCTATATAAATCTTGCTTGTACAGATTCCCCCACAAGCTTCCAGGTTTTTTTTCCTTTCTTTGTATCCCAGCATTTAACATAGTGCCTGGCATATACTAGGCACTTAATAAATACTTGTCGACATTATTAACACTTTAAAGTCTTAGAGAGGGGGTTGGGTCACTGAAAGATTATATGACTTGGCTGAAGTCACAAAGAATATGCCAGAGGTGAGTCCATCTTTTTGACTCCTAAGCCAGCTCTCTATCTACTCTGAACACAGAGATTTTCTTATATGCATGCATACATATGCATATGTAATATTAATACATGAAAACAAATTTTCTCAATTCTAAATAATCCTAAATTGATACATTCTAAAATAATAAATAATAAATTGCCTTTCTATAATTTGTTTTCCCAACCATTTCTTCTTCTGATTTAACTAACAAGGCATTGTGAGGCTCACCTATCTCTAAAACAAGTGGAAAGTAAACATTCAAATATATATGAACCGTAAACCTGATTTGAAGGATGGATAGGATAAGGACTGGACCTGTCATTCCATAGGTACAGGGAACTCCTCCTATTAGAGCAGATCAGCACTTTCCCCTGAAATGTATCATCTTAAAGAATTGCCTAGAACACTGAGAAATAAGGGACTTGTCTAGGATCTTTTGGACAATTTGTGTCAGAGGTGTGTTTTGAACACAGGTCTTATGTCCAACATCAACTCTCTATTCATTATGCCACATTTCCTTTGAAAAGACAGAGAAAAGCACATGTGCATAATATAGCGTATATATATATACATAGATATGTTAAAATTAATTCAGGATGCTGGAGAGCAAAGCCATTAGCATCAAAAATTGTATCTGATTATTAGTATCTGAAACAAGTCACATGAACATATATCATGGAGTTTGAAAAGGAAAAAAGTAAACCCTAGGGTCAAACACTGCCCCAGTATCAAAATATTTTGCTATAAAAATAAACACTGTGATGGCCTCATCATTCATTTAGCAGCAGGAGACCATTACTCTCTGGCAATCCTCTAACTCCATCAGAATTGTCCCTTAATTAGAGTACTGATTAAAAACAGATTGGGTTTATCTTTTCTTTAGTTCTTAAACTTCTGTTGGCAGGGCTATATTCTTACTGATAGAAAAGCTTCCATTCCATTTTCATAACTAAGTGAAGACCTTTGACCTCTGAATAGACAACATTTTCTAAAACAGGAAAAGTTTATGGTTACAAAAAGGAGAGACAAGAATATGGAAGATCATCCATCCATCTTTATTTCTGATAATTATACCTAACACTCTTGGTTTTTACAAACTAGTAAAACCAAAATATGAGAAATTAAGAACATTAAACCAAGCATTAAGGTTATTAAGAATTAATTCTATTCCTCAGCGCATGAAATAGCCTTCATTAGGATTTTATAGGGATCACACACCCACATTGACTCACCAATACAGCATAAGTACAAATCTTAAAACACCTTCACACAAAACTAAAGAGGAAACTCAGTTTTCTTTTCACCAGGCAATTGAAGCATTCTATTAGGTTTGAGAATCTGAATGTCAATGATACTTTTCTATGTGTTTTTCACCGCAGAACATTTCGAATGGACCTCAGTGCCAGCTCTGCTTGCATTTGAGATTTGAAGAAAGATGTTTTGTTTGCTTAATTGGAATACAGTAAAGGAATGCACAAGTTTCAACAGGTAGCAAACACCTAACACATACAGTACATATTTAATGTGCTTCTCTTCAACACAAGAAGGGTTGGAAAATGCCAGTTGCATGGCAATAATACTTTGACCACCCAATTCAGTAGGACAAGTGACTCATAAAACAGACTCAAGAAAAGTCCATTATCTAAACAAGCAACTGTCACTTAGAAAACAAATGTAATTGTTTCTTCTCTGGACAAAGGATCCTTTCCAAAATGTGTTCTGTACAAAGAGCGAAACATTAGAGATGTTCTTTAAACAAAGATTCAGAAACCAAGACCACTTGTTACCAGCTGATTAATGTCTCTGGCCTAAGAAAGCTGTTCTTTAGAGAAGGTTGTTAATTTAGCCTGTCTTCAGAGGGATACATTGAATTACAGAGATCCGGATAGTGGGTAACTCCTGTGAATTTAAAAAGTTCATTTAAAGAACATAATATAAGGGAACCTCATGTTTTATGTAGCTTTAAAGGTTTCTATAATGATCTCTTCAGTGATCCCTTCCTGAATTCATGGAATTTCCAGTTGGATGGCATCATTTGAAGCCTCTGGAGCCCCAAGCTTGAACTATAATTATGCTATCTCACCTTATTAGAATTTGCCACAATCTAAAATAATACAACTGAGGGGAAGAATGAGGAAGTAGAGGAGACATAGGACTATGAATCCTATAGCAACTTTTCATGTCTCTCAAATTTAAAGAAATTTAGGGTAGAAAAGGAGGAAGGATTTACAATGCATATCAGAAACAGTGAATTAGAAACACTCCTTGGAACAAGGGTGGTCTACATTTGCCTAATATGGGAGTTCGTGTCATGGGGTCCATGGACCCAGTCTATAAATAAATTTCAAAGAATGGCGAACTTAGATGGAGGGAAATTACATCTTTACTTTCACTGACCTCTAACTGAAGTTTAGCATTTCTTTCAATTATGACTAAAAAAAAACATTCTGAGAAGGGGTCCAAAAACTTCACCAGACTGCCAAAGGGATCCATTATACAAAAACAGCTAAGAATTCTTGGCCTAAAAGGAGTGCTTCAATATTTCACCTGATTGGCAGGATTTTTGAAAAAAAAGTCAGTAATTTTCTGGAATCAGACCATCATGGATTAATTAATAGGAAATTACCATTGTTGGTCAGCCATGTCCACCTCTTTGTGACCGCGTTTGAGGGAGTGGTTTGCCATTTCCTTCTCTAGCTCATCTTACAGATGAGGAAACTGAGGCAAACAGGGCCAAGTGACTTGCCCAGGATCACATAGCTAGTGTCTGAGGTTGGATTTGAACTCAGGTCTTCCTGACTTCAGGCCCAGCACAGGCTGTGCTACCTAGCTGTCCTACAGGGAGTTGTTATCTAGGGTAATGCCTTAGAAAGTCAGCTTAATTGACCACTCTCTCAGTTAATTATTACCTATCAACAGCAATGATTAATTATTTGAATAAAATCCTCTGGACTTTTCAACCATAAAACTGCTTCCACTCCAGCCTGGAGTAGTTTTCTTGAGGGACAACCTTGTGAACTGCATTGTGGGCATGCAGGCAGATGTAACTCTTGATTGACTGACAGAATGCAGTATGACAAAGTTTGCCTGGGCTTCAGTTGGTTGGAGACAGACTTGAAGAAAGGACCTTAAGAGAGAGGTGGTCAGGAGAGGAAAGTCAGAACTTTTGAAATGCTACTAGGGAAGCAGGCCTCCATCGTGGTCCCTTTCCTCCAGCACTTGAAACCCTAGGAGAAGAATCTCCTTAATGAGTTCATTACCTCTTTCTTTCTTTGAGTTGAGCTTTTAAAAAATTTTATTCCCAGCTGAGAAGCTCACTCTTGTATGTTCTATGGTATAATCTAATCTATGGAACTTCTCCAGTTTTTGATGTTTTATTTAATAAAGAGGTTTGTCAACTTTTTGTGATAATTTTTTTCCTGTAACTAGCATTCAGTGGGAAGGGGCTAAGCTGGCATGAATAAGGCTACCTTTCCCACTTACAGAGGACCACAGATACTGTGCCTCTAAGACTGGAAATGTTTAAGAGGTGACAGACATCTCTAGCCCAATACCCTTCTTGGTGTTAGGAGAGATTACCTGGCCTTGGCAGTCGTGGATTCTGCCTGATGAAATAGAAGTTCTTTGGAAATAAGTAATAAGTGAGAATTAATTTCAGTTTGGATTGGAAAAAGAACAATGCTTTGGCTATTCTAAAAATCTCCTTTGCACCTCTTAGATTTAAAAGATGGAAAGAATGTTGAAAAAGTTCCATGAACAAACACCAAACCTAAATCTGCCAGGGTAACTTTTCAGCCTCAGATAAAAGGGGACATTTTGTACCAGCAAGAAAAGACAGCAATGATATAATTTCACAGTCAAGATTATAAGTCTCTGGACATCATTGTTTAACCTGAAGTGGAAAAATCATGGAAAGCTCTACACATAGCTTCTGGAAAGCTTATAATTGTGAGTCTAGGAAGGCTTTAAAGAATACTTTATCTGGTATTGAGGATGTTTTTACATATTGCAGTATATTTCTGTACAATCATCAGGCTAATAGTTATGTATATAAAGTAATCTTTCACCAAGTCGAATTGTTAAAATTTTTTACTGTTTTTCATTTTAAGACAAATTCTTTTCCCCTTGAACTCCAACCATAAACCTTTGCTCAAAACCAGTTATTTCTGTGAGTTCATTTTTCATTTAGTCAATTTTCCAAATGAATTGACCCATGCATAAAGAAGTCATTACAAATCACAAATCACTCTGATCAGAGTCAATATGTACCAACTTCCAATCTTCAGCCAGTCATTAGACCATAAAGCCTTTTAAAGGGACAATTCAAATTGTAAGATGTTTGAAGAAATATTTCGTATTTTCCCACAGGATACAATATTAAGTAGTTGCATTTTTCAATTTTCGCAAGTTAAAAAAGACAACTTTTAAAAGATTTTAAAGATATTCCAACCCTTAGTACCAAATTTACATTATAAATTATGATTTATTGAATGCATTGAGGTCTAGCACATTCCATTGGGTGCTTCTGATATGAATTAATCTATCCACTAAAATATTTTTTGCATGGAACTATGGTTGCTAAATCATAGGTTATTTGTAGAATTTTTTGTCTTTTGTTTTTATTCTTAATTTTTCTCCCACTAAATGTGGTCATAATGTTGGCTAGTTTTCACTAATGAAAATACAAAGAAGGCTCTACTTTCAATCACTATGTTAACTATGTTAAACTTGCCATTAATACATCTTAATTTAACTAATAGTTTAAATATTTAATCAGCACATATACAAATATAGGCATTTGTGTATATATATATATATAGATATAGATATGTGTATTATCTTGCTAAACTTAATTTGGAATAATATGGTTAAAGTTATTTTAATTTCTCATTTTCTGAAATATCCTGACTGCTACAACATCTAAAAATGTCATAAATCAAAACATTCTTACAAAGTACACTAGGGTACTTTAAGGGAGTATAGGATAATTGGATCAAAGATTCCAAAAATGGAATACATCTTAGAAATCATGTGACCTAAATATCTCATTTTACAGATTATTGGAGCCAAGAAGACTTATTTTCATGAGTTCAAATCTGGCCTCAGACATTTGCTATGTGAGCAAGACATTAGCTGTGTGATCCTCGGCAAGTCACTTAACAATGTTTCCCTTAGTTCCTCATCTGTAAAATGAGCTGGAGAAGAAAATGGCAAACCATTCTAGTATCTTTGCCAAGAAAACCCCAATTGGGGTCATGAAGAATCAGACATGACTGAAATGACTTAACAGCAACAAATACTTATCTCAACTCTTATTAAATAATTTAACCAGCCCTCTCTCACTCAAATCAAAGTAAAGTACAAGTCGTCATCATTTCCCTGATATCATGGTCTTCTTCAAGAATGAAGGACAAATACAAGAGCAAATAATTTAACAAAAACCCTACCCTCATTTCTCATTATGAAAAGAGGATACCATTGGGTTCTAATACAATGAAAATTCTGTCAGATTCTTCCATGTTAGACAGCAGCTTATGGTATTTAATTGTCTCAGCACTAACTTCTGCATGGAAATCATTTTGAATCTCTGTTCAGTCAGCCCATTGACTTATAATAGCAAATATCAACATTCATACCAAATTAGAAAATAAATAATAAATATAATAATAATTATTATAATAATAAATAATTATTATGAATAAAGATGGAAAGAAAAAAATAAAGAACATGTGCTTTAAGAGAATCTAAATTTATCTATTTAAACAAGTTATTGAAACAAAAAAGTAAAAGAAAATGGATAAATATTTGGCACTGACATGGATTACTATTTCCTAGGTAAGTTTAATTGATATAAAACAATTACCACAATACAGAGTACAGAAAAGCCTAGAAACCACTCAGCCAACAAAAACATATCCTCCTTCTGCTTCCTTACTTCTCTATTACTATAAAGGTTACCACCAGCTTCCCACCTGGGAGTCGTCTTCAGCTTCTCATGCTTTAATCACTCATATCTAATCTGTTGCTGAGTCTTGTCAATTCCACCTTTGCAACATCCCTATGTAGATGCCCTCTTCTTTCTGTTGACACTGCTACCATTCTAGTGTGGGCCTTCATAACCTCATCCATGGACTATTGAAAAAGCCTTCTGGTTGGTCTCTCAACTTCATGTCTCTCCCTACTCCAGTCCGTTCACTGTTCAGCTATCAACCTGATCTTCCTAAAGCATGTTTATGACCATGTTACATCATCTTCCCCTATCCATTAAACACCAGGGATTTCCTATCACTTCCAGGACCAAATACAAAATCCTTTTGCTTTTAAAGCCCACCATAATCTGGTCTCTTCCTATCTTTGCACCATTTTTTTTTATGATTTACTCCCTTCCACATACTCTACAATCTAGCAACATTGGCTTCTTTCTACTCTTTGCATAGGACATTCCATCTTTGGTTTCTATGCATTTTCCCTGACTATCTTCCTCTCCTGGAATTCTCTTTCATCATCTCTGCCTCCTGGTTTCCCTGGCTCTCTTCAAATCTCAAATAAAATGCCATTTTATCTCCTTTATTGCTAGCATGCTAGCACCTCCCTCCTTAGAATGTTTCCAATTTATCCTGTTTGTATATGGTTGGTACATCATTATTCATATGCTTTCTCTCCCATTTGATTGCGAGCTACTTGAGGGTTCCTAGGAACTGTTTCTGCTTTCCATTCTATCTCCATCACTTTTTAAAGTGACTGGCAGATAATAAGCTTTTAACAAATGCTTTTTAACTTCATTTGACTATTGCTGGTATTGATACACCCTTCAAACAGAGAGCAAGACCTGAAGAAACTAAACCATTTAGCTTTGGAACTTCTGGCACCAGGGCCATGCTGAATTGATTGGTGAAGGTTTATTCTATCTAGCTGGATCCCCAATCATGCTTCATCCTGGTCATGTTCTCACATGCCATTACACTCTGACTCTCCTCCTAATCAAGTCTGCTATATCTTGCTCTGAAAAAAGTAATCAAATCAGTACCATCCTTTCTTTTGGAAAGGGCATGTCAATAAATTTCCCTATGGCTACAATCATTATGCCTGGGATATCCCAGAGCAAAACATCTTTCTGTAAGTACCACCCTCCTAAAGATATTGTATCAACCCATGAAAGTTCCTCCAACCAAATAAGAAGGGAAATGATTGTCTAGGAAAGAAACATTTGTTAGTCACTCAATCAGTCAGTAAACAATTATGAAGCCCTTACTATGTGCCCCATATTGTGCTAAGCACTGAGGGTACAAAGAAAGACCACAACACAGTGCTTGGCCTGAAGTAGCTTACATTCTAATAGAAAGACAAAATGCAAACAAATATGTACATACAAAATGCATCCAGTGTAAATGGGAGGTAATCACAGAGGGAAGACTCTAGTCGTAGGGAGAGGAGGGAGGGAGGTACCAAGAAAGACCTCTTGTAGATGTTGGTATTAGCATGTAGTCTTGAGGGAGCCTAAGGAAGTCAGAAGGTGGGGGTGAGGAGAGAGAAAAATTTAGAACCATGTTCCAAGTCACCAAACTCTGCATGTACCCGTGATGAAATATGCTACTGTTCTGACAGAGACATACTCAAGATTCAGAATGACATGAATGTTTTGGGGCATGGCCAATGTAGGAATCTGTTTTGCTTGACTATTTATATTTGTTACAAGGATTTTCCTTATCTGTTCCATTTTTTTAAAGGAGTAGGAGGCAGGAAGTGGGAATAAAAGAAAAATAAAGTCTTGTTACTTGAAAAAAAAGTAAAATAAAATAAATGTTACATTAAACAAAGAAAGAACAATGGACTTGAAGGCTTGACAGACCAGGGCCACCTCCCATACTTACTCATTGTGTGAACTTGTGTAAACCACTCATTTGATGTCTATGAGTCTCAGTTTCCACATCTATTAAATGGGGATAATAACACCTCTGGTTCTTACCTCACAAGATTATTACGAGGATCAAATAAGATAATGTACAAAATACCTCTTCCAACCAAAAAATTTAATAGAAATATCAGCTATCACTATCTATCATACCAGAATGATTATACTGGTCGACAGAATGTAGGATACTAAAGCACAATTTGTTAACAAAAAGATTTCCAAAACCAAATAGCAGCTGTCATAGCATTAGGATAGAATCAGAACAGACCAAAAATAGGAACAGGAATTCTAGCCAACAGACCTTATATTCTGTTGTTTGAAAAAACAATCACTGCAATGGGATTTATTTACAGAACTATCCTACGTGATAGAAATAGCATCAGAATCTATTAAAATAATAAATATATTGAAAGCAAGAAAAAAAATGAAAGCTCATGCCCATATAGATACTTTGCAATTTAATAAAAAAATATTTTTCCCCACAAAACCCCTGAAAAATAGTCAGGGCAAGAATTATTATCCCCATTTTATGGATGAGAAGACTGTGGTTCAGAGGAATTAAGTGACTTGTCACTAGTAAGTGTCAGAGACAGAACCTGAACTCAGCTCTCCTAACCCTGATTCCTGTTCTCTTTATCCTGTTACATCACAGCAGGCTGGGCAAGATTCACTGCTTTGGGCAGATGACATAAGATCAACACATGACAAAAAGAAAGCAGATTTTGCTCCTATGATACAGATAAGAATTCCTATTTTTGTTGCCTACTCTCACAAAGAATTTTCTTCAAGCAAGAAAGAGAAGAATAAAATGGTGAAGAGTGAATTAAAACCTAAGATAAGCAAGGAGATAGTAAAAGAGGATCTTGTTTCTCTAAATGACTTCAAATTTCCCAACCCAGAAAAACTACAGTCATGCCCCATTTAATGATGTTAATTGGTTCTCCAAAAAGCACATTAAGCAAAACAGCCTGTTAGGGGAGAGGGTGGGGGTTAGTTCCACATGGAAAATATTTTAAATGAAAGAACAACATTGTGGCCAGGCCTTGCAATGTTACAGTGGGATTTCATCATCTTATATTAGTGAATTCTTATGAAATTATGTTTTCCAGGGTAATGTTGTCATGGGATATACCTATATATTCTGAGCTACTGCTAGAATATGTTGATTAGTGCCTGGCCCATATTGTGTGCTTAATAAATGTTTATTGAATATTGATTAAGTCTACAACTGCTTTCAGGGATCATAGAGTTACTGTGAGGAACAAGAAAAAACACTGAGACACTAGGGAATAGGCAAATGTCATACTAATTTCCAATGAGAACAAAAAAAATCTTGTGAAAATCTTGATTGGGGATACTGATGCTGATCTCTGAAAAGTCTGTTGAAGGATGTTTACAAGCATGAGAGGAAGTGTAGTATAGTGGATAGAGACCTGGCCTGGGATCACAAAAATATCCTGTCTCCTACACATATTGACAGTTGTTGCTGTCGATCTGTCAGTTTTGAAGAGGACCAGTGACATCATGGGGTGATGTCTTGACTTCAGTGTAAACTGGATTTAAGTGAGGCAGAGTTACACAAAATCATCGGCCTCATTCTTTCTTCCAGAGTCATCAAAGTCCAGTGGCAAGACAAAAGTCAGGACGATTGGCAATGACCCAGGATGCAATCGATGCCCTTGGTGCCTCCAATGTCTGACCAAGCTCTAAGCGCTTCACAGCGCCTACATCAGCAGCCTTCATGGCTATTGGAATATATTTTTCTCACGTACCCCATTCCACACGAGGAAGTCTTCACATACTTGGGGTAGACATCCCTCTACCTCACAGATGGGTTTAAGGCCTGTCAATTTCCCTCAACTTGGTTTAGCCCACCTATCAAAATGGTTTTACTGGAGTGTTACTGCTGCACATGCTACAGGTGAGAGTTGGGTGACAGGTGGACACAAAGATGGATGAGCAGCCCTGAAAATGGCTCAGCAAGCTCTCACATCAGAGGAGCTAGTCCTCTTTGAATACCCTATGCACTCTGTGTTGACAGTTTGACCCTGGAGAAGTCACTTGGATTCTCGGTGCTCTAGTCGACTTGTGGAGACTGTACATTGCAGAAATGGTGCTGACCTATATAGATAAATGAGTTTTCCTCATCTAAGAAAGAATTCTTTATATCAAGAAAATCAACAGGTTCAGTCCAAACCCCATCAAGTGACATTTAGAAAACAAAGCAGCAATTACAAGTATTTGGCTTACTAAAGCTATCCTGCTAAATCAACATTTTTCAATAGGGCTAACAATCTATACAACAGTGAAATACTTTCAAGCAATGGTATCATGGCAAATTATTTAACAACTGGCTCTTTGCACGCCCCCCCCCAAAGTACCCTGACACATTTTTAAGTTTAATTTACATTATTAACATTTGCTCCATCACTGTCTTAAGTCTTTTTTTTAACTAGCAAAACTGAAAAAAATCAAGCACTGTTTTGTAGCATTTCCCAGTTTCTGAGGTGTAAACACACTAAAAATTTAACAGTGGCTTGAGAGATGGTTTGAACTAGCTCTAGCACGTCCTTGAAAGTTTAAACAGTGTGTTTATGAATTTCAGGTAACTGCTAAAGTAATCTTATGATACAATAAATGTAAAGAGAGCCAAATTTCCTGCCAAGATGGCTGCCTATATGGGCAGTAGACTGCTCAGATCCACATACCTTCATCAGGGAAATACTTAAGTTCACAGCAAATTAAGTAATGATCAATTAATAAATAAATAAATAATATTTAATTAATATCAAATAATAATTTAATAAGAATATATAGTAAGTAACTTCTTCCACCCAGAATTCACTATAAGTCAGCTTGAAGCCCAAGAACAATAAGAAAGAGGACAGCCAACAAGGCTGGTGCCAGCTGCTGGGATGTTCCCAAAGATAGTATAGTCTAAAAGAGGGTTGAATACATATACACATAAAGTAATTGGTATAGAAATATATCAAATTTAAGGAAGAAAAAGGGGGTAGGGAGAGAGAGAGATTTAAGAGGAAGGATAGTACAAGGGAAGAAGTAGCTGCAAGAAAAATTAATTTCCAGATCCTGAAACAAGGACAAGAAAAGAAAAAGAAGGAGAAGAGAGGAGAGAAGATAGCTTTGAAATAGTTAAGTATTCCTAGTAATTCAATGACCAACCGTGCCTCTAAAATATCTCTACTGAAGCATGTTACCCTTCTTTAGGCAGAGAAGTTATGGTCACAAAGTATAGAGAAAAAGACATATTTTTGGCCATGGCCTTTGCGTGGATTTATTTTGCTCTCTCTTAAGCCTCCCCCAAATCCCTCCAAATACCTGTAAAAATGACTCAAAACAAATTCTAGAGCAGCAGAACCCACAAAATTACAGAGTGAAACAAATCTCCAGCCCAAGAAAACCTGGAAGGTTGACAGGAAAGGTCTGTTGCAACACACTGAGACAGGAGTGCAGTCTAGCACAAAACAAGCCAGGAAAGACTGGCCTCCAGCGAACCTGGAGCAGGCCTCAGGGGATTTAATCACTGGCAGCTGGGGTGGTTTCCAGACTCCTCAACCCACAAATGCCAAAGACAACTTAGAAAGTTAGTAAGAAAGGTCTGTCAGACCTGGGCAAGAGAGGAGCACTGTCCAGCCCCTGGGTGGTGGAGGTGGTAGCAGCAGCAGCTACTTCTGGAGCTCGCAGCACACATATGTGGGGAGATGGAGCAGCTGATCAGAAGGGGATTGCAGAGATCTCTTTGCTGGTGCTCTCAGGATTCTCTTGCTTTGCCCGTATTTGGATCTGGGTCACAGTCCTGGATCACAGTCCTGCGTAACAGTCCTGGGCAGCAGTCCTGGAGTGAAGAGGAGCACTGGTGGTGGGGAGCTTGTGGCATCAGTGGTGAGAGAATTGTCCTCACAGATCCCAGGCAGAAAAGAGTGCTTGTGGTCACTGACAGACCAGAGCATAGGCCAGGAGAGGAATAAATACCTCTCCTTTGATCATACCACCTTGGAAGAGCTGATCATTTACAGGTCCCTAGAAGTATCTCTGAAAACAGCTGCACAAAATCCCTGAAGCTTGGGACAGTATACCCTCTACACTAGAAGCAGAGTCCCACCTTAATGAAGAGTTAGAAATCAAGACTATAGAACCTTTGGTGACAAAGATCAAAACATAGAACCAGAAGAAGACAACAAAGTCAAAGCTCCTACATCCAAAGCCTCCAAGAAAAATATGAATTGGTCACAGTCCATGGAAGAGCTCAAAAAGGATTTGGAAAAGCAAGTAAGAGAAGTAGAGGAAAAATTGGGAAGAGAAATGAGAGTGATGCAAGAAAATCATGAAAAATGAGTCAGTAGCTTGCTAAAGAAGACTCAAACAAATGCTGAAGAAAATAACACCTTAAAAGGTAGACTAACCCAAATGACGAAAGACTCCAAAAAGCCAATGAGGAGAAGAATGCTTTAAAAAGCAGAATTGGACAAATGGAAAAGGAGATCCAAAAACTCACTGAAGAAAATAATTCCTTAAAAATTAGAATGGAGCACATGGAAGCTAACGACTCTATGAGAAATCAAGGAATTATAAAACAAAACCAAAAGAATGAAAAAATAGAAGACAATATGAAATATCTCATTGGAAAAACAACTGACCTGGAAAATAGATTGAGGAGAGATAATTAAAAAATTATTGGATCACCTGAAAGCCATGATCAAAAAAAGAGCCTAGATATCATCTTTCAAGAAATTATCAAGGAAGACTGCCTTGATATTCTAACCAGAGGGTAAAATAGAAATTAAAAGAATCCACCGCTTACCTCCTGAAAGAGATCTCAAAAGGAAAACTCCTAGGAATATTGTAGCCAAATTCCAGAGTTCCCAGGTCAAAGAGAAAATATCGTAAGCATCCAGAAAGAAACAATTCAAGTATTGTGGAAACACAATCAGGATAATCCAAGATCTAGCAGCTTCTACATTAAGGGATCAAAAGGCTTGGAATATGATATTCCAGAGGTCAAAGGAGCTAGGATTAAAACTAAGAATCACCTACCCAGCAAAACATCAGTGGGAAAATAGATATTCAATGAAATAGAGGACTTTCAAGCATTCTTGATGAAAAAACCAAAGCTGAATGGAAAATTTGACTTTCAAATACAAGACTCAAGAGAATCATGAAAAGGTAAACAGGGAAGAGAAATCATAAGGGACTTATCAAAGTTGAACTGTTTGCATTCCTACATGGAAAGATGATATTTGTAACTCATGAGACCTTTCTCTGTATTAGGGTAGTTGGAGGGAATATACATACATACACACACATACATACATACATACATGTGCATATATATGTATATATGTATGTATATCTTACCCTACAGGAAAGTAGCAGGGAAGAGGATAAAGGGAAAGGATGAGAGAAGGCAGGGCAGATTGGGGGAGGGGGTAGTCAGAAGCAAACTCTTTTGTGGAGGGACAGGGTCAAATGAGAGAATAAAAATAAATGGGGGTGAGATAGGGTGGAGGGAAATATAATTAATCTTTCAGAACATGGCTATTATGGAAATGCTTTGCATGACTACATATGTATAGCCTATATCAAATTGTTTGCCTTCTCAATGAGGGTGGGTGGGGAGGGGGGAAGAGAGAGAATTTGGAACTTGAAGTTTTAAAAGTGAATGTTAAAAATTATTTTACATGCAACTGGGAAATAAGATATACAGGCAATCGGGGTATAGAAATCTATCTTGCCCTACAGGAAAATAGAAGGGAAGGGGATAAGGGAGCTTGTGATAGAAGGGAGGGCAGATTGGGTGAAGAGGTAATCAGAATGTACGCTATCTTGGGGTGGGAGGAGGGGAGAGATGGGGGAAAATTTCAAACTCAAAATCTTGTGGAAGTGAATGTTGAAAATTAAAAATAAATTAATTAGTAAAAAGAAAAAAATTAACTGGGAGTTGAAAGCAGGAGTATTAACAAGAGTAATGCACCCTAAAGACAGGGCCATTGAAACATTTTTTAAAT
>CM053622.1:482180271-482219482 GCA_028646595.1 Phalanger gymnotis | reverse complement strand
AAAATTTCAGAAGGGCCAACTTTAGCTTTTTGTTAAATTGCAAAATAAACTCCATTCCTTTCTGTCATCCTTTTATTTCAAGCAGCTGCTGAGGCCATATTTACTCCATGGGTTAAAGTTATGAAGGGTAGAATAAACAATTCCAAAAATTCTGAATATAATTTGTAATTTAAATCATAAGCATCTTGTGGCACCAAGTTAAAGAACCTAATGAATGTGTGCACTCTTCATGTGAGGGGAACAGAATTTTTTTTTGCCCAGCTAATTAAACAATTGCATACCATTTACAGAAATGGGTGCTGGCTTCATCACATTTCAGTATTAGAAGAAACTTCAGATTTCCTCTGGTCCAATTCATATTGAATCCTAATTTCCTCTATATTCTCACTGAGAAGTGGCCAGCTAGATTCTACTTAGAGACCTCCAGTAGCATAGAGCTCAAAAGTGTGGAACATACTAGAGGTAGCAGGTGGGGCAGTGGTTAGAGAGTAAGACCTGAATTCAGATTTAAATTCATATGTTAACTAATGGTGTGACCCTAGGTAAGTCATTTAACCTTCATTTGGCTCAGTTTTCTCAATAGTAAAATGGAGATGATAGTAGCACCTACCTCCTGGTTGTTGTAAGGGTCAAATGAGATAATATTTGTAAAGTGCCTGGCACATAGTAGGTACTATATAAATGTCTACTCCCTTTCCCTAATACATAGCTAAAATTGCTAAGAACTTTTCCCTTGCATTGACCTAAAATCTATCTCAAACTCAATCAATCAACCAATAAACATTTATTAATCACCTACCATATGCTAGGCTCTTAGTTCTACCTTCAGGGACCAATTAGAACAAATCTTATTCCCCTTTCTTTTTTTTTAAATTTATTTTATTCTGAACTTAAGAAATAGAACACGCTTTTCTATAACGTAGTAGAATATAAAAAAGATGAAGGCAGTTAAAAACATCTACCTTATTCCCCATCCCCTCTTTTCCCAATTTAATATCCTTAGTTTTTAAACACTGATTGATGTGGAAAGCTTTAGGGCAGTTATATCAATTCAAATAGCAATGGATCCCTGTGAGCCACATATTGACTTAGAAAACAACAAGGTAATACCATCTATGTTGTGTTATATTTTTACTTATTTTGTTAAACATCTCCCAAACACATTTTAATCTGGTTAGATGGGGCCAGGAACTGGGAGTTTAACACCTCTCTCCTAGGGACTCTTTAGACGGTCAGTCAAAAAATATTTATTATGCAACTACTATGTGCCAAGCACCATGCCAAGCACTGGGGATACAAAGAAAGGCAAAATATATCCTTGTTTTCAAAGAGCTCAAAGTCTACTGGGAGAGACAACATGCAAACAAAACATATATAGTTTTTTATACATATACATATAAAATACATACAATTTATATATATATGCAAAAATATATACAAATTATCCAATTTAAGTATAAATTGGAGATAAAAACAAAGGGAAGTTATTAACATTAAGGGGGATTAATAAAAGCTTCTCATATAAGATAGGATGTTGGCTGTGACTTAAAGGAAGCCAGAGAAGTCAGGAGACAGAGATGAGGAGGGTGGGCATTACAGACATGGCAAAGAGCCAGTTAAAATGTCTGGAGTCTAGAGATGGAGTGTCTTGCTTGAGGTATAGCAAGGAGGCTGGTGTCCCAGGATAACAGAATATAGTACGTGGTAGGGAGGAAGGTGTAAGAAGACTGTTCTAGTTTGCTAAAATCCTTCCTAAGGCATGGTGCCTGAAACTGGATATAATGTGATTTGACCAAAGCTGACTACGGAAGGACTGTTACCTCCTTCTTTTAGGACGCTATGCCTCTCAGGCCTAACTAAGATCATGTTCATATTTCTTGCTATGATGTCACATCATTGACTCATAAGTTTTCAGTACACTAAAACCTCCAGATTGTTTTCACACAAACTATTGTCTTGCCTCACCACCCCCATCCTCTACTTATGTTTTTAAGGACACTAACTCTGCAGATATCAAATGAAATATTCCATTCAAACTGCTACCGAGCTGTGGGATGGAGGCATTTAGCAAACGTCATGTCATATTATTCTGACATCATCTGGTCTTCTGTTGGTTGTCAAATGTTGGGTGAATTGTAGGGCATTCCTCCAGAAGAATACCAAGAAAAATAGAAAAGTTTTTATTGCCACTATAGTTCCTAATTTGGACCTGCTCAAGTTTCCATAGAACATCTCATTGCAGCGGTCGTGGGTTGATCTGATGACCATATAAGAGCCCACATTGCTTAAATAGCATGAATGAAAACAGCAATGCTCACATACGGATTTTATGAATTCCACATTCAGTTAAGATGTATCAAATGCCTACTCTGCCTCTAGCACTAGTGTTAAGCACAAGGGGAGTTTTGGTAAAACACCATCCTCTCTCTTATGAGATTTAATTGCTGCTGTTCAGTTGTGTCTGACTCTTTGTCACCACATGGATCATGCGGTCCATGGGGTTTTCTTGGCAAGGACACCAAAGTGGTTTGCCATTTCCTTCTCCGGTGGATTAAGGAAAATAGAGGTCAAGTGAGTCGCCCAAGGTCACATGGCTAGTAAGTGTCCGAGGCTGGATTCGAACTTAAGTCTTTCTGACTCCAGGACTGGTACTCTATACAATGATATACCTAGCCGCCTATCAGACTTATACTCTAATTGAAACCCTTTATTTTAAATATGGGACAACTGAATGAGAATCATGGGGATGAACAGAAATAATGTTTGCATTGCTAGGACATGGATGATGGAAATGAAATGAGATATATGAAAGAATCCTTACAACATTTTTTCCGTACCTTGGTGCCAACGTAGAAGTAAATTCTATGGAACACTAGACTGTTGAGGGAATCATGACTCATTATGTGGGAAATGCATTATGCTTCTAAGATAAAAGGTGTGGTACAAGTAGAGATAATGATTACAGGCTAATCCCACAATGAGATAACCAATATGTAAAACTCCAAACTTGCAAAATTCTTTATCCTTCATAAAATCCAGCACTGAAGTCCATTATAGTCCTGTTCCTTTATAAAACTGCTCTGTTCCACCCCCCACCCCATCCCTGACAATGAACTTTTCTTCATTCTTTTAATTGTTTAGTCATTTCAGTCATGTCTGATTCTTTGTGACCCCGTTTAGGGTTTTCTTGGCAAAGATATTGGAGTGGTTTGCCCTTTCCTTCTCCAGTTCATTTTACAGACGAGAAAACTGAGGCAAGTAGGGTTAAGTGACTTGCCCAGCCTCATACAGCTACTAAGTGTCTGAACTCAGGTCTTCCTGACTCCAGGTCCAGTGCTGAGAGAAAGAAATAGCAAACCACTCCAGTGTCTTTGCCAAGAAGACCCCAAACGGAGTCACAAAGAGTCAGACCTGACTGAACAACATCAGTTTTCTCACCCTAGGACCAGCTTATTATGGTTAAGGATTCATTTGAACAAAATTATAACCAATTCTCTTTCTTTAATTGCTCCTTAAAGCAGCATTTTCACAACTTGTCCCCCTTCCCTAATGTTGTATCTAAGTTTATAAAACAATTTAATTATAAATCATTATTCGAAATACAAAAATTTGCTTTATATACAATCTTTAGTCCTAGCTAACATTTAAAATGGACTTTGAGAGTTGCAAAGCACTTTACATATATTCTCTCATTTATTCCTCACAACAATCCTGTGCGGTAAGTACTGCTATCCTATTGTACAGATGAGGAAACTGAGGCACAGGGGGCTCAGGCCAGGTTCACTCAGCCAATAAGCATCAGGGGCTGGATTCAAACCTAGTTCTTCCTGACTATGTCTAGCACCATTTCCATTACACCACACTGCCTCTCAAAAAAAAATCAAACTATACCATTATCACATTACTTTTGAGAAAATATTTCTTGATCTTATATTTTGCCTTCACTTTACATTTGTCTTCTAAAATTTTCCCTGTTTTCCCAGGTAAGGGATAGAGAACTCCAAAATCTCTTCTCACAAAAAGGTCAGGACTTCAGAGTCAGGCGAAAGAGAGAATTAATATTAATACAGCCCAAGACAGGAAGGCTTAGAGAAAGATAACAAAGTTTGCCCCCAAGTCATGAACTAAGGGAAATGTTAGAGCATAACTAACAATATTATTCTGCTTCCAGAGTGGAAAAAGTGTCCTATTATCTTCCCTGTAGTATGAATAAACTCTGACTTTCCAAGTTCGTTGTAGGATGAGGATTCTTAATCTGGCTTTTATGAACATATTTTTTTAATTATTTGGCTAACTGTATTTCAATATAATATTTTCTATGTAATTCTATGTATTTAAAAACATTATTTGTGAAGGGGCCCATGGATTTTACCAGATTTGAAAAAGGATGGATCTCAGATGCAAATAAACCAACCAACCAACCAACCAACCAACAAACAAACAAACAAATGAATGGCTGAATAAATAAATGAATGAATGGATAGATAGATAGATAGATAGATAGATAGATAGATAGATAGATAGATAGATAGATAGATAGATAGATAACAGGTTAAGAACCCCTATTGTAGGGGAATGCCAACTCTGGGATATGCTGTGGTCCATTTATAGCTTAACCAGAGGTTGGGAGAAATGATAAAAGTTATCATTTCATTCAGTTATAAAAGTGATAAAAGAAGTGATAAAAGTAATAAAAGTTCTTGGTTCTGGTCCTTTACCAGAAGCTCTAGTAGAGTAAATGAGTCTCCCCAGTTGTTCATTATTGGATCCGGAGGAGCTTATGGTAAGCAGCTCAACATCTGGAGGTCAGTCCCAATAGCATTCGGGTTGTGGCATGAGGTGTTATTGTTTGTAGACTTTCAGGGTGCTTTCTGATGAAGTCTCCCTTCATTGGCTTGGCTTAGCAATTTGCTTTTAACAGCAATTAATCAATGAACAAGTATGTTATTAAGCTATTACACTAAGCCAGGCATTGTGGGTACAAATACAAAGAATAAAACAACCCCTACCCTCAAGAAGCTTCCATTCTAATGGGGTTTTAAGTACATATAAAAATTTTGTTTGTTGTGGCCATTCATTTTGGTTTTGTCCAATTCTTTATGACCCCATTTGGGATTTTCTTGGCAAAGATACTGGAGTGATCAACATCTTTGCCAAGAAGTCCCCTAATGGTGTCACAAAGAGTCAGACAGAATTGAACATATAAAAATATCTACAGCATATATATATTCATATATACACATATATATATATATTTATGTGTATGTATGTATGTGTATTTAGAACAGTTAAACACATAGCAGTTTGGGAAAGATGAGCACTTGCATTTGGGGGAGACCAGGAAAGATAGTGCCTGAGCTGTAGTTTTAAAGAGAGGGACTCTGTGAGGTGAAGGTAAGGAGGGAGGGTATTCCAGGAATATGGAATGTTCAAGGGACAGAGACAGGAGATTGAGTGCCATGAGAAAGAAACACAGAAAAGTCATGAAAATCTATTTCCTTTAAATGAAAGAATTCCTTCTTGATTTGCTTGTTTTGTGGACTCTGGTCCATATAGGTAGCTCACTACTTGAAATAGCTAAAATTGCTACCTAAAGAAATCACTCCCTTTCCTACTTCCATATACTTATATGGTACTTTAAGAATCATTAATCCTTAGATCTCAGAGGACATCTGGTTGAAAACCTTCATTTTGTAGATGAAGAAACTGAGACCCAGGGAAGTTGAGAGACTTACCCCTGATCACATAGATAAAGGCCAGAAGTGGGATGTGAACACAGGTGCTCTCTCCTGAGAGTCGATGCTCTTTGCACCCTACCATGCCAGCTCCCTACAAAGCACTTTTCTCCTGAAAAACCTGTGAAATTTCTCTATGTTGATATGCACTGGATATTTCTATCTGATCCCATTAACTTTCACTTGGTGAAGACATCCATAAAGCAATGATTATGTCACTGTCATTCTTGGATTCTTCATTTAGTTCACATCCATCATTGTATTTTTTCCTTCACAAACCTTATCTTTTGCTTTCTACTGCTGAATGTGTGATTGCATTAGTGCCAAATGAGAACATTTATTGTCTACATGTGCCAAGAGCACACTGTGTGACCCTTTGTCAGGTTCGCTTTCCAACATTTTAATTGAATATGGCATTTGGGAATGAATAGAATTTTATGACTTTTTAAAATGTTAAATCTCAAGCTGATTATTTTCTCCTTATAAATCTAACTTGTATTATTTTTTCACACTTCATGGTGTGAAAACTATATCTCAATATTCTATTATTAGCCACTGTGTTAGTAACACTTTATTCAGGTCATCAGTCTAACACTTATTTCAGTGACAACTTTACTAGGGCACTTCTTTTCTATTGAATGCTTTGTTACTAATATAGAGAAATGCTGGGACTATTTTTTTTTCTTTAAGCATTTCTAACACCCTGTTTTTTTTCCCTCACGAGTCTAGACCAGAGGTGGCCCAAAGCCCCGGGCTCCCCACCCCTAGTCTAGATAGTCATGGACAAATACCAAGAACAAATAAGATGGCCATATATTAGCGATAACATACAGAATGAGTCAAAGATCTAGAATTATAGAATCATTACATTAGAAGAAAAATTAAAGATCTAATCAACATAGAATTAAATGCATTTCTTGTTCAGAAGACAGAATGACTAGAAATTACTACGTAATAATAGGCATAGAAAACAAATCAAAGAATCTAGTACCCATCAGATGCTTAGCTTAGGATAAGCTGGAACTAGCATGAAAAGATGGGCTTTCTGTCTTTTCCTAATCATGTGAACATGGTTGGACCCAGTTGCAAAGCTGTTGAAGAAAAAAATCGTATAAAGAGGTTATAGAGCTGGAAGGGACTTACAGAATCAAGAGCCAGCAAGTTCTTTAAAGATCCTCTTGTCTAACATTCTTTTTAAAATATATATTTTATCCTCTCCATTGCACATTAAAAGAGATTTTTAACATTTACAAAGAGTTTGGAGTTCCAAATACTATCTGTCCCTCCTTTCCTTCCCACCTCCCTGAGATGGTAAAGCAATCCAACATAGGTTATGCACATGGGATCATGTAAAACATTTCCATATTAGTCATTTTGTACAAGAAGACTCCAATTTTTAAAAAAAAATAATGAAAGAAGGTGAAAAATAGGGTAGCATTCTTTTTTTAAATAAGAGAAACTGAGGCCCAAAGAGAGTAAGAAAGTTGCCCAAGGCAGGTCATATGTAGAAGAACCAGGATTCTAATAAAGACCTTCTGACCAGGAATAAAGTGTTCTTTTCTATCATGCCATGTTATGCCAAGTCTTTTATTTGCCTAAAGAAAGAACCATGAATAAAAATTTATTCAATTTTTAAAAAACTGCCAAGGAAGACTTCCTTTACACACTCCTTTGGGAAAACATCACTGAAGTTTTTGAAAGCCTGTAGATGGAACAAGAGACATCTCTGTTCGCATTAGCAACAAACTGAGGAGTGACATCTTTCAGATTGATGGAAGTTAATCAAAAGCCATTTATTCAGCACTTATCAGTATGTGAAGTGCACAAATCCTGTCCTAAAGTTTTCTTCTGTTACCTTATTATGATATGGTTGCTAGAAAGCAGTTATAGCAGATCATGAAATCTGGAAGATTCTACCCCACTAGAAAGGATTTGAGATGGACCTAATGATGAATTGTGAGCCTGTTTTCTAAGGGGAGGAAATGTTGATGATGTAAATAATAAATTATATCAATTAAAACATTAAAAAATAAACATTTTTGAAGTATTGATTTTGTACATGGCTGTGGGTCAGACATTATAAAAAGTAGGATCATACAAATTTTAGCCTTAGTAAGGTCTTCAGAAGTTATCTAATTCAAAATGAAGAAACTGAAGCCTAGAAGTGAAATAAGTTGTCTGAGAATGGATGGCTAGTTGCAGCAATCCCTCTTTTCCAGGGAGCTAATAAACATAGTTTTATTCTTCTAGGAAGTTATGATCAAGAGTAGGTCTATCAAATAAACTCTTTCCATTGTGAATGTTGCAGTTTCCAGTGATGGAAGATAACATAGCATACCACTTACATAACATATGTTTTTTAAAAAAGACAGGCTGACTAGCTGCCATCTGGGATATGATGATCCTGCTTAGAATTTAAGCGCCACAAAACTGACAAAGTCAGACACAGCTAAAATAGAAAACAAAAGACTGTACAAACATATGAATTAAGTTAATAAATGCCTAACTTTGTACTAACAGAGAATAAATAAATACTGTGCTAAATGATAGAAATCTAGAAGATTATTTGATTAGAAAGGCTGGAGTCAAGGGGAATTCCGGCCCAAACTCAGCATCCAAACCAAAAGACAGTCTATAGTCCGATCTCCCATGGAACCATGGGGGAGTCATGGATTGGGTACGTCTGTTTTTACACATGATCCAGGATCAGTCTTCCAGATTAGAAAGTTTTCATTTCTTTAAACTATTTTATTTTTTAGTAAATAGACCATCAAAGCTCAAACTAAAACTAAACAAAAATCCTTGTCAATACTCAGTGCTAAAAATATCATCCTAATTCTCTTGTCCACACAAATATACTCAAAGCTCAATAGATTGTTTTTCTTTTTTTAAGCCTTCTTTGGTTTTACTTTTCTGTTCATTTCCTGCTTTGCTTTTTTGCTCAGATATGGATTCCTAGGTATAAGTATTGCATTGCATTGTGTGATTTGAATATCTCCATATTCATAAAAAGATCAGAAACTACGTTTTATTAAGAATAGAGATTTATAGTTTTTACTTGTTAAACCTCATGATTTCCCCTTGGGTCCAAGTAAGTTAAAGCAATGGTGTTAGGGAAAGAAGCCTGTTAAAGAGAAAAAGAATCAGGCTCCTGAGTGAGGGGTGGAGTAGAGGTTATTGACTAAGGAAGAGTCATGTCCTAGGAGAGCTGAAAGTTATTGTTCAATCACTTCAGTTGTGTCTGGCTCTTTGTGACCCCATTCTTGGCAGAGACACTGGAATGGTTTGCCATTTTCTTCTCCAACTCCTTTTACTGATAAGAAACTGAGGTAGACAGATTTAAGTGACTTGCCCAGGGTCACATAGCTAGTAAATGTCTGAGGTCAGATTTTAACTCAGATCTTCCTGACTCTAGGCCCAGTGTTCTAACCAAAGCACCATCTAGTTGCTCTCAAGTAAAAGTAATAGTTGGGAAAGAGTAACACCACCAACACGAACATGGGAATAGTTAGATTTCTGCTAACCTAAACACCTCTGACCTTGGGTCATTTTTATCATCAATGTGGGTACTCTCTCCAGTGTTACAAATCACAATCTCTCCATGCCTTCTTAACCCACGCAATTCTTGTCCATGTCCAACCAGAAGTTCTCCAAAGAGGATATCAGCTAAGTTTCTGAGAAACTTCTTCAGGTTCTGGCATTGTGTGGGTCCCTTTGGAAGAAGTGGTCTGTCCATTGTTCACCCTAATTCACGCTGCATGACTAGCCTATCCTTTAAGCAACTAAGCTAAATGCCCAGTCACTGAGGAAAAACAAATCGATTATCAATGTATCTTCTAATTTGTATTCCTTGATGGGTTAGAGAGTTTCTTTTTTATCTTTGTATTTCTAGCATCAACTACAGTGCCTAGCATATAGCAGGCACTTAATAGAGGTGTGTTGATTGACAGCTAGGTTTCAAAACATCAGTTGGTTGCCATGTCTCTATTACAGATGAGGAAAGAGGTGCGTTGGGGAATCAAGGGGTCTGCTTAGGAACAAAGTACTAGAGCTAAAGAGACCTGAGAGACAATCTAACCCAACCCTCTCATGTTATAGCTAAAGAAACTGAGTCCTACAGAGATGAAGCAACTTCCTGAAAGACACAAAGGTTTATAAGTATCAGAGGCAAAATTTGAAGACAGGTCAGGTTCTCTCATTCTCTAGCTAATGGTTTTTTGTTTGTTTGTTGTTGTTGGGTTTGTTTTTTGTTTTTGTTTTTGTTTTTTTTACTATACCATAAATTTTTATCTGAGTTGGTGATACAAAAATGAAAGCAATTCCAGGAAAATATAACTTTTTGAAAGTCAATGTGCCCTTTATAGTTTAATTTTAAAGACTATTTTAGCAAACGATTTATAAAATCAGGGGAATAGAGTCACTCAAATTCTTTGGCCTACTGTTCGGCCTGGAAAAGGGAGCCTAAAGTGGTATCCTGGCACATAACAGGGAACCTATAACTATTTGTTTAATTGAGTAGAGCCTTTCTCCAACTGGTATTTCTATCCCTTCCTCTGCCTGTGTTTTTCCAAGAGGGCACAGTGAACTCTTCAGTTCAGCCCATTCTGTTCTGTCACTTGGGCTTGGCCTCTGAGAAGAGGGTGGACTATAGCTTTTTTGAGACCAGGATAATCTAATGCTGAGAATTAATCACAAGTCAATATACTTCAAAGTTAATGTCCCATTATGATGAATGGGGAAAAGTTCATCTCCCCTGGTGCCTCCTCTTCAGATTGAAATGATTTTAGCATGAAGGTTGTCTTTATAACCTGAAGGCCCGGAAACGTTTTAAAACCTGAATTGGCCTAGTCCTGGAGACTATGGCAGAGTCCACTGGGATAACTTCAATCTGCAGGTTTTCCCCCAGCAGTGAAGATGTATTTTATCCTATAATTGAAAAATAGATTTGATTTATATCCCATTGTGTTATACCCTCCCCTCAGGTCTCTAAGCTGAGAGTCTATAAGGGGGAAGGGAGAAGGGAAATTGTGCTAATTCTGTTGTAAGAGAACTGAATAGATCCTTGTAGCTTGATACTGAGAGACTTTCAAAATGTATGTCAATGACCATTTTTAGATAAGTAACAGAGTTAACATAAGGGGATGAGGGACTGGGGAAACCTAGACAAAATTACGGCCCCAAAGATCTCGTCCTTGTATGGGAAGTCCATACTTCATTGAGCAAATTCCTCCTTATTCAAAAACCTCTATTTCTGATCCCAGTAGGCAGCTCTCCATTAAGTAGATTGCCTAGCCTTATCACAAAAAGAAAATGGGGACAAAATTAGTCATTAAAAAGAAGAGCAAGATTTTCCCAACAAAACAATCTAGTCTTCCATTAGATTACATAATTTGCACGTTGTCATGTTAAGTAATATAAGCACAATTTAACAGAAGTTAAATTCATAGCCTGAGTTAACATTGCTGTCTCATATTCCTAGATGCATTGCTATCTTCCAGATGTTCTACCTTTAAGTTTGTTGAGAAGGAGTGTGATGCCGTAGGTGGTGTGTTGGACATCAGGAAGACCTGGGTTTGAAGTCAAACACTACTTAGCTGTGTGAGCCTTGATTTTCACTTTTTTTTTTGGAGGGGGAAGGGCAGGGCAATTGGGGTTAAGTGACTTGCCCAAGGTCACACAGCTAGTAAGTGTGTCAAGTGTCCGAGGCCGGATTTAAACTCAGGTCCTCCTGACTCCAGGGCCTGTGCTCTATTCACTGCACCACCTAGTGAGCCTTGATTTTCATATCCGCAAAACAAGAATGATGATCCTTGTGACACATCCTCTCAGTGATCCTGTGAAGATCAAATGAAAGTGTATATGTGGAGCTCTATGTAATTTTGTCAGTTGTATCATTGTTGGGTTGGATGCCATCTATAAAATTTCATGGATTGAAAGCATGGCAACCAATCCTATTTCAAGGAAGGACAGACATGCGGTCCCCTCCCCTAAAAAGTTGGAATCTTTTAGTATCAACATTTCTTTTTCTCATTTCACACATGGTCTATATGGGCAAAGAACTGGCAAAGTGGTAAGGCCATATGAGGAGACAGTACTGGCAAGAAGAAAGGCTCTTTTTATTTCCCTTTTGGCCCCCTTCAATCATCAGTAAAGAATATTTGAGGTCATATTTCCTGTGACTTATGCTCTATTCCTCTGTTTTAGGTAGTTTGCTTTGAAAAGTTTAGAAAAAAAGAAGAGAAGCTCTCTGTTAATAGGTTACTAATTAAAATATAAACATTTGTAAGGCCTTCAAAGAGCTTTCAGTTTCAAGAATGTTCTTCTTCTTATTATTATTATATTAATATTAACATAATAGTAGTGGACAGCTGCACAGTGAGTGCTGGGCCTGGAGTCAAGAAGGTCTGAGTTCAAATTTGACCTCAGACCTTTACTAGCTGTGTGACCCTGGGTAAGTTACTTAACTTCTGTTTACCTCAGTTTCTTCATCTGTAAATGGGGGGGGGAGTAACAGGACCTACTACCTCCAACGGTGGTTGTGAGGATCAAATGAGATAATAATTGTAAAACACTCAGCACAGTGTCTGGCACGTAGTAAGTACTATATAAATGTCAGCTCTTATTATAATCATCAATATAATGATAAATAGTAACAGTAATAGTAACCAATAAACCTCATTACTTTTTTCACACTCATGTTGCACACATAAAACAGACCTTAAAGACAAAAATAAAACTTAAACAATACTGTCAGTGTACCACCAGATTTTAGAGCTAAGAGGTTCTTTAGAGCTCCTCTTGAGCCATCCTCTCATTTTACAGACAAGGAAACAGAGTCCTCAAAAAGTTTAAGCAATGTGCTCAAGGTCACACAGCTAATTAACTGCAGATCCAAGACTACAAATTGGGTCACCTGATTGGACTCAGTGTACATTTTACAACATCATTTAATGCTATAATTAAAGCTTCTTATGCCAAAAGATATGATGAATCTCATTATGAAGGATATTTAACTTAAGTACATTGGCTCCAAACGACAGTGACATCTTTAAAGTATTTCCTCTCTACCCTGAGCATATAAGATTCTTGTTTTACTCCCATATTCAAAGTTCATCCTTCCATTGTGGCGCATGATGAGTGACAAGTACTGAGATTTGAGTCAAGGTCAAAGGATTAAATATCTTAAATTGAAAGAGAATGCAGAGACCATCTAATCCAACTCCCTCATTTTATGGATGAAAATAGTCTCAGGGAGGTTAAGCTCACACTGGCAAATAGAAGTGGAATTCAAACACAAGTCTTTGAGGTAGACGTGAGTCTGCCTCCAGAGCCAGTGGTCCTTCCCACTTTTTGATGCTCCCACCCTTGTATGGTCAACCAACAGTTTGAAAAATGCATGACATATGCTTCAGACGCTTACTAGTTGTGTGATCCAGGGTAGGTCACTTTACTTCTGTTTGCCTTAATCCACTGGCAAAGGAAATTGCAAACCACTCTAGAATCTTCTCCAAGAAAACCATGGTCCATGGACAGTACGGCCCATGGAGTCAAGAAGAGTTGAGCCCGACTAAACGACTGAAAAACAACACCAGGGTGATTCTAGCCTTTAAAGCTCTACAGTCAAAACCAACAAACAACTTTCCATCTAATGTCTGGAGTTTAAGTCACTGCACAGTTAATAAGCTGAAATTAACTAAATTAGTTTGGCTGAAACTAAACATGAATAGACTATCCAAATGAAGGTTTTCTCCAACCTTTGCCTAATAACTCCCAGCTTTTTTCCCTCTCTTCAACTGGCTGCAATTCTGAAACACTATAAAGTTAATCTTTTCACTTTTTCTTTAGAGACTGGAAAGTTTCCCACATCGATTATACTGTATTGGAGGATATATGAATCTTAAATCATAACAGAGTTGGAAACAATTTGGCAAGAGAAATATAGGACAAAACTCGAAAGTAAGTACAAAAATTTTTATCAGCTGCCAAAACATTTATCAATCCTTCCTCTCTTCCAATTCCATTGTCACCACAAAGCAGATAGCAATATACACACAACCAGCACCTTTTACAACTTGTCTGCAATAAGATTTTCCTAGCCCGGGTGTCCGCAAGGCAGGTAACTGAGGAAAATATTCGATTTTTCTTCATACATTTCCTTGTATGCAGGAAGGACTCAACAAACGTTTCAGTGAATCATTAGATCAGTACCTCCTTGAGGAGACTGTCTTTTACACCTTCAGTGCTTAGCATAGTGCCAGGCACATAGTAGGTACTTAACAAATATTGATTGATTGATTGATTCGATGAGAAGAAGCATTGATACAGGAGGAGCAGCATGGTGTCATGGAAAGGGAAATGGTACTTGAAGTCAAAGGAGCTGGAGAATTCTGATTCTGCCATTTTCTACCTGTATGACATTGGGCAAGTCACTTACATACTCAATTTCTTCATCTGTAACATGAAGAGGCTGTACTAGAAGATATCTAAGCTTCCTCTTAGCTCTAAACTTTATTTCTGCAAAATGAGATTAAGGAATGAATATGTACTTTTACTTTCTGCCCATGCATTCACCTCCAAATTGCTCTGCTGTGGAATGTCCAATATGGATTCTAGTTTTGCATAAATGAATCATATGTCTGTAATCTATATTGCATATTTGCATATTTATATGTAGATATGTATATGTATACATATACACATACACATGGATTTACATATATATGTACATATACATATATGTATATATATACACACTTATTCCCTATTGAAATTTGAAGAAAACAGTAGAAGTACCTTATTGCTCATAGGGTCAATCTTAATAAGCAATGAAAGACAAATATTGTGACATTATATTCTCCTAGAAATGGACTTTGGACATTTGCTTGGAGGCTCAAGAAGGGGAATGTATCTAGTCATTGATCACTGATCTAAGAATCCTGCTTCTACATAGGAGAAAATCATCAAAGCACATAGTTCTGGGAAGAATAACATGGATGGCTAAGGCATGAAGGTGACACATGCTTAGCCAGCCAGATCAACAGAAACAATTTTGTCAATCAGTTCCAGGATAAGCATTATAACCAGATTGCCTTGCCATCCATACCCTTATCCCCAGATGAGCAATTTAAAGATGGGATTATAAAACCAGCATAAGTAGCCTATGCTGATCTACTGAGGGAGAATTGTAAAATCTGTCTTCTAACTCTGTGACTGCACTGATTCTCTAATCATTTTATTATCTGAAGAGAAATGAAATTCCAACAATTAGATTCCAACAAGTGAATGAATACCCTTGAATAAAAGGGATATGAATGAAGGCAAACTACTCTAGTTGGTATAACTTAGGATATAAAATATGTGATTTTCTACTTTCTAGAAATCCCCATTCTAGAAAGAGAGAGCTCTAAGCCAGAAGTTCTTAACCTTTTTATATTATTGACTCCTTTGTCAGTCTGGTGAAGCATATGGACTACTTCTTTGAATAATATTTTTCAGTGAATAAAATACATAGGATTCCAAAGGAAACCAATTACAATGAAATATCTATCTATGACTGTCTATCTTTCTATCTATCTCTATTTATCTGTCTGTCTAGTTCTTTGTCTACCAGTCTTCTATCTACCTACCTACCTATCTATCTGTCTGTCTGTCTGTCTCTCTCTCTCTTTTTTTTTCTCTGTCTATCTATCAATCATCTATCTATCCAAGTTCATAGAACCCAGTCTAATAAGTCCTGCTCTAAATGTTCTCTGAGGTGGACCTAGGATGCAGAATGATGGTATAAATAGTATACTAGAGTTGGAATCAGAAACACATGAAATCAAATCCCACCTCAGACACTGGTTAGTTGTATAACCCTTGGAATCTCCAAGCCTCAATTTACTCCTCTGTAAAATGAAAATAACAATAATGTCCATCTCAATCAATAAGCATTCGTTGAGCACCTATTTATATCCCAGTCTGATACTAAAAAAATATTTGTAGTATTGTTGTGAGACTCAAATGAGATAATACATATAAAAATCTGAAAATACTATTTAAATGTGAATTATTATTATTATTAACATTGCAGAAGGCCACACATTTTCTAATCCTCCTTCTTTAAAAGGATGGGTGGAAAACAGGTAGGCCAGTTTTACCCAAACATAACTCTCAGAAATGAGTTCACGTGAAGAGTTTCTTAAAATCTATTGCACTGTACAGATGAATAATTATGTCAACCAGTCTAGAAACATTTATTAAGCACCTGCTATGTGCTGGTGTTATGCTAAGTGCTGGTGCCAGGCACTTAACTACTATTAAGCAAAGCCTTTGTGACTATTTTCTTCCTAGAATATTGATGTGGCATCTTCCAATCTAAAATAGATCTGGGACTCCTTGCTTTGCATATTGCCTTGAATCTTAGTGCCATAGTTGAATATTTATAGGCAAGGCACTGGATTGATTACTAAAATTTTTTTTTTTGCATCTGTCTTGAGCACAGTATATTTCTAAAATTACTGACATGTTTCTGATCTAAGAGAAATCCAAAACCAGGCTTGGTTAAAATGTTATATTCCAAACAAATTTTAGCTTTGGGTTTAACTTGTCCAAGCATTTTACAGGGAATTTGTCTCTAGGCAAAAGTCTGAAAAGCTGGTTTTGAGCTGACATATGGAGCAACAGTTGTCTATAATTACTGAATCTTCTAGTAGCATGGCTCAATTTCTATTTTGAAAAATATTGGCAGCATAGTCTAGTGGATAGAGAGTCAGCCACAAAGAAAATGAATGTTCAAGTCCTGTTTCTGAAGTATGACCCTGGGCAAGTAACTTTAGGTCTCAATTTTCTAGACAATTCTCTGAGACAATAAGTTTCAGGAAAGGGTGATAACCAGGATTGGTAGGAGTTTCCTTATCTTGAAGTTCCCTATATCAACTAAATCACAGGTGCAACTTCTTTCCCTATTTTTTAAATGTAGAACTTCTGCCCAGAAAGAAAAAAAAAATTTTTTGCTAAGAAAAGGGTAGCTAGGTGGCATAGTGCATATAGTGCCAGACCTGAAGTCAGTAGGACTTATCTTCCTAAGTTCAAATCTGGTCTGAGACACTTATTAGTTGTGTGGCCCTGGGCAAGTTACTTAATTGTTTGCCTCAGTTTTCCTCATCTGTCAAATGAGCTGGAGAAGGAAATGGCAAACCACTCTAGTACCTTTGCCAAGAAAACCCCAAATGGGGTCACAAAGAGTCAGATACAACTACAAAATGACTGAACAGTGAACAAAAAAAACCAAACCTGAAGATACAAAACTTTCTGCTGTGGTCTAGATGGGCAGTGTGACAAGAAATGAACATTCTTCAGCTGAATTTTGGTCACCCTTGTTAGATATCTGTCTTATTTTAGTACTAATAAAAAATCCCAGTTAGTTCCTTTTGTTGACGGCTGTGTACAAAAATCACCTCCCATTATCCCCAAAGAAGGCTTAAACAAATTGATATTAAGATACTACTTGGATCAAAAAGAGCATTATGAAAAGACCACAAGTGCTTCCACTGAAGAGCAGAACATATTTCTTTCCTTCCATGCCCTTACTGTATCCTCACTTACTTTTTCAGTGCATTGTTGGCATGCAACATTTTAGTGTTTATTTTTGTTATATTCCAATGTATGAAATTCTCTCCTTTCTCATCTCTGCCTCCCAGCTTCTCTGGCTTTCTTCAAGTCCCAGCTAAAGTTCTATCTTCTACAAAAAGCCTTTCCCAGTTCCCTCTAATGTAAATGCCTTCCCTCTGTTGATTAGCTCCAATTTATCCTGCACATACCATGTTATATGAGGCTTTTTAACATATTGTTTCCCCCATTAAACTGTGCTCCTCGAGCACAGGTACTGTCTTTAGCTAGCCTTTCCTTATATCCCCAGGACTCAGGACAATGCCTAGAACACAGAAGCAGCTTAACAAATTCTTGTTGACTTATCAAACTGGGACTGGAGATCTCCAGAGATTCATAGAATCATAGATTTAGAGCTGGCAAATCCCTCTGACATCATCTAGTCCTATACTTTTATTTTTCTAGTTCCAGAGAAACACCAGTGGTTATTAGCTAACTGGGATTTGAACCCTGGTCCTTTGATTCTAGGGCAGCTAGGTGGCACAGTGGAGAGAGAGCTGGGCTGGAGTCAGGAAGTCCTGAGTTCAAATCTGACTTCCGATACTTAGCAGATGTGTGACCTTAGGTAAGTCACTTTGTTTACCTCAGTTTCCTCATCTGTAAAATGAACTGGAGAAGGAAATGGCAAGCCACTCCAGTACCTTTGTCAAGAAAACCCCAAATGGGGTAACAAAGAATCAGACATGACTGAACAACACAAACTCTGACTCTAAATCCAGTGTGTTTTCCACTATTATAGGGTAGTCCTAAGAGATATGGGTAGAGCTCTAAATCACTACTGATTGTAATGTGATATGATATGAACAAGATAAGCTGACCTGGTCTATTTCCTGCACTCTTTCCTCAGACATTTGAAAAAGAATTTCTTTTTTACTGGAGGGATAATATCGGAAATGAGAGGGTGTGGAAGTCCTCAGGGAAATCATGAGCTGGAAAATATTTAGACATATCACTGTTGAACAAGAAGATGCAGAACTTTCAATATTTTAATATCGAGAAATGTCCTTATTAATGACCATCTCCTATGCTCACCCTTGTGCCAGTTGTATGTATTATGTCCATTCATATTCAAAGATGACACTGAATGATGATATGGCAACTTTCTGCTAATTCTTAGACTACCTCCATCTCATAGATTTGGATTTTTTTTTCCCTTTCTATAGTCAATGGTCTTCAAGAGGACATTTTCCCTCTCTGTTGTGCATGCCTCTGGTATCACACAGGCTTTTCCTTTTCTCTTTTTAGAAATCCAGTACATAGAGAAGAAACCTATTCTATATAAAAGCAGGATAGGGCTTGGAGAAAAGGGAAAATGTAGAAATACAGAATCTAAGTGTCAAAGGAAACTCAAGGGTCATCTAGTACAACACCATCTGAAAATATATTACTACATTCTAATGAAATCACCCATCTCTCCAGGTCCAATCTTCCTTGATGTCCAAGTTAATTTTTCTCTTAATGTCTTGGATGGTTGCAGTCTACTTCTCCATCTGCACTATCTGATCTTACCTTGCTACCTTTATTGGTTTCTTCTCAGGAATGCCAAGGTATCCTCTTCTTTACCAATCCTTAGTTTTGGACAAGAAAGCATCATTATAATAACCCCCAAATATGGTAATAATGTAAGGCTCCTTCACCCTCCCTTACAGTTAAAGTACAGTGGGCATATACCCCAAGGAGGCTAAAGACAGAGGAAAAAAATAAAGTTCCCATATGCACCAAAATATTTATAACAGCACTTTGTAGTAGCACATAACTGGAAGCAAAGTAGAGTCCTATTGGTCAGAAAGTGGCTAAACACGTTGTGATATATGAATATACCATGCGAAATGAGGACTATGAAGGATTGAAAGAATCATAGGGAGACCTATGTGAACAAGAAAGCTGAACCAGGAAACCAATATACAGCAGTGTATACTATAGCAGTGTAAATGAAAAGAGCAACAGAAAAAGAAACTTGAGCCTGTGTAATTATAATTACCAAATTTGGCCCCAAAGAAGAGATCTGAAAATGCTTCTACTTCTTTCTGATGCTAACAGGGACAATGGGTGTGGAACAATGCATATACTGTTGAACTCATTGGATATGTTGGTTAGTCATAGTGAACAACTCATGAATCGTTTTTTCCACTCTTTTCTTTTGTACTACTTATCATAAAAAATGGCTCTTTGAGTGGAGAGGGGAGCATTTAATATATATTAGGAAATAAAATCAATATGAAAACAAAAATAACAATAATGATCTTTTTAATAAGTGAAAATACAAATGTGATAAGCATCAACTACTCCCTCGACTTTCTAATAAACTGTAGTAGGAATAGTATTTGTTTTACATAGACTGCTGGTTTCCTTTTGAAGGAAGGGGGCAGTGATGCTGGCCTCAGGATTTGATTGGTAGAGAGGACTAAAGTTTGAACCATTAGCCAGCTTCTTCATCATTTGAGGCATTAACAACCATGACTATTAGGAGCTGGGGTACCAGAAGTTTAGTGGAACTCCCATCCCTATGTGGGAAGTCCTTTGGATCCAGTGCTGCTGTTATAGTGAATGGAGAGACAGAAGGGAGTAGCTTTTATTTTTTAATTAATTATAAAATATCCTTTGTGAACTTTTTATCACAAATAAAATAATTTTATTGCATTTTATGCTTCACAAACATTCATTATGTTCCAATCTTGCTGATAGATGCCAAATAATTTTGACCAAGCTTAGTTCAAGCCAGTCCAGTAATTTAGGTTTAGGATTGGAATGCAATGAAACACTTATTGCCCATAAAATGCAATTAAATGACTCTACTTACAATAAAACATTTAAAAGGATACTTCTTATAATTTCTAAAATACAGATGCTGCTGCCCTATGTTTCCACATTTACCATGGCAGCAATGTTGTGTCTGAAAGACCTCCAAAAGGACAATGGAAATTCCACTAAACCTACTCTTAGTTGAGGTTCTCCACATTCCAGGTAATAAAGAAACCATTCCATTTGGTATAACCTCTAACCCTTTAGACCAATCAGATTCCAAGGATGGCATCCTTGTCTCCTTAAAGAGAAACCAGTCAAACCTATGAGAAACAAGTACTAGCTACTGTGCTACCACAATCTCCAGTTGGGAGAAGGAAGTGACATATCATACCTTACAGTGATCTTATCCATGCGTGAAACTGAGAGAAATAAAAAGAAAGGGATGTCTGACTATTTTTTCCTATAGCTGCCATTTTTGTAACCAGTTTATTTTTTTTTAAATATCACAGAAAGAATATTGTTACCATTAAAAAGCAAGACTTTTCAACAACGAGTTGCTGGAATTTTCTTTTTTTTTTAATCAAATCAATATGATTCTCACTGCCACCCAGTTCCACTGTAAAGGACATATACAGAAACTGTATAGCCACAGGATTTCCCAGTGGTACTATCTGTTAGCAGGGCAATGAACATTTGCAGGACATGCTGCCAAACAATTTTAAGTAATTGGTTTTAATTCAATTCAATGATTATTCATTAGACATCTATAATGTGAAAAACATTGGTGGAGAATGGAAAAAATTTAAATGATAGCCTCTAGTGGACTTAAAGTCTAATACTAATATAAAAAACTACACAAACTATAATAATATTTTTTAAAAAAAATACTTGAGGGGGAAGGGGCAAGCAAAAAGCTGTGTGAGATGTTAGGGGAAAAAAATCATTCCTAATTAGTTGGAATTAGGGAAGGCTCTGCAGAGGAGGTGGCATTTGAGTCAAGGAGGGTATTGGCACAGAGTAGTCAATAAATGTGTCAACTGATTAAAGGATAGATGGGAATTTAATAGGTAGAGAATAGAGGGATGTCATTCTAGGAATAGAGAATAGCATGAGCAAAGGAATAGTGTCAGGAAAGTGTAAAAAACATACAGAGAGAACAATCTAAAATTTGGCAATTAGAAATGATTTTTTTAAACCAAAGGTGATGAGATGAAGCTGAGAGCAATGAGCTTTGAAAAATCAGTTATGCCTGGCTACATACAGAATTGTGTCAACTTTCTTACTTACAATATGGTTGTCACCAATGAAAATGCTTAGGAAAAAACTATCCCAGAACAGCATGAGCCATAGCATGAACATCATTCATACATAGGACCAACTATTTAATATTCAATAATTCAGTAAATAATGTTCAATTTATTGGAACACCAAGAATTTTTTAATGTCAATTTCAGTGATTTTTGTTATGAAGAAACAGAACATCTTAAATAACACATGTGTAATAAAAGCAAGCAGATGTTTTTAGTCTAACCATTACACTAAGGGAGGTGATATGGCACTGTATCAAAGGCAAAATACAACATATTCAAGATTGCCCACTAGAGTTTTAAATACAGCTGCATAACTTTGAGTCAACAATTGATAGGATATACCAAACCACTCTGTGACATATTTCCATGCTTCAGGTAAGAATTAATCATTAACCGTTAGCCCCCGATGATCAAATGTGTTGGGTGAAATGGGGCGCAAAATGTATGAGTCGCTTTGTAAGAATATTCTCCCTCAAAAAGCAAAAACAATCATTGGGTTACTGAATTAAAAACAAGTTATTATGAGCAAAATTACAGCAAAGTTAAATGAGCAGGACAAAACTCTTGGGACTCTGGATTTGCAGTTTCAGGTCTAGTTTCTAAAACTGGGCAGTGACCAAACCAAGTGGGAAGAAACTCCGTTAAAGCTTAATGGTTGAAAATGATTCTGTGACTGTATTACCCAATCCCCACTAGTGGCTCAAAATGTTTTACCAAAAAAAATGTTTTACAAATATTAAGCCAGATACTGGTAGATATACTTATTACACCTAAATGTATGAAAGGCACTTGGAGGTGGGGAGAAATGTCCTGTATGCATTAACTCTTTCAGACTGCTAGATTATCATTTGCCATACAAGAAGCAAATTTACCAAATCAGGGACATTCAACGTGGTGAGGTTTGCTGGTCCACATTCTTGAGCACTTATCTCAGGTGAAGAGTATTAAGCATAGCAACCCATATTCCAGACACTATACTTTACAGTACAGTATTGGTAGGAAAGGTCATGGATGGCTATAGATGTTTGAAAAACAAATGATAGCAACAAGGTTTTACAGATAGAGAAGACCAGTAATGATTGCAAAAACAAATCCTTCTTAAGGAGTACCCACACCCTATCATTGATCCATCAGAAAATTTGTTGAGTAGTCATTTCCCCAGGCATAAGAATCCTGCTGATCTCTCCTTATTTGTGATGGTACTATAGCAGCTGTTCTTTCTTTCACTCTTACTTATTTATCCATTCTTTCTTTAACACACTGGAACATTCATTTCTTTCTTCCTAGACACCAAATTAAGGACAATCCTAAATCTTGCTTGCTGCCTAGTCACAAGACCTTCCCCCTTATCTTAACTTTATTTGTATTTGAATCTACTCCATTTATAATGCAACCCATTCTCCACAGCAATTTCTTAAGATCTCTTTCTCTCTGTCTCTGTGTCTCTCTGTGTGTCTCTGTGTCTCTATCTCCCTCCCTTCCCCCCCCCCTCTCTCTGTCTCTCTCTCTCTCTCTGTCTCCTCCCATTTGTCCTTCCCCTCATATTTCCCAATAGGTTCTACTTAGTGGCAGCAGGATAAACATGAATAGGATGGACACAATGAACCTTTGCAGGATATTTTGCCAAGCAATTTCAAGTGGTTGGTTTTAACTTAATTCAACAAATATTCATTAAACATTAAGTTAAATTTGCTTCACAAAGAAAAGAAAAAACCCATTTTCCCATTTTCCCTCTTCTTATTTCTTTCTTTTACTTTCTCTTATCCTCTTGGCCCTTTTTTCCTCTTTCCTAGATTGATTTTCATTTAACTTATGAAGGCTGATACTTCAATAATCAAAACCTCCCCTTCCCACATAAAGATCAGAAACCTGAGAAAGACTCTTCCCTTCTTCCTTTGTCTCCACCAATAAATTGTATTACCAATAAAGTATATTACCACTAATATAAATAGGTGTTGCAAAGTTTTAGAGTAAAACATATTTTGGACCAAAAAGTCAATCAGCACAAAATCCAATGCTGACAAAACACATACACAATTTTTTTTTTCTTTTTGATGTTTAAATTAAACTAAAAGGTCATTTAGAACCACTGCTAACAATAATAATATTGATATAGAACATTAAGGCTTGAAAGTACTTTACATACAAGATCGTATTTTATCGCTTGTACCAGTATTGCTACAGCTATATATGAAGACTACAAAATGCTAAATTTGAAACAATGTTTGAAAAAGGTCAATTAAAAGACATTAGAATAAAAGGGATAAGAATGTGATCTAATGCAAAAGCCTTTTTAAGTCAATAATGCATATGTATATGGCTTATCCAAACCACTGATCAGACTAAAACATAAATTTCATAGTTAAAAGTTTAATGATATCAGCAGATAAATAGTATATATGTATAATTACATATACATGCTGTAATAGCAAGCAAAGTGGGACTTTTTGCTGTCTTTTCTTTTTAAGTGCTTCTCAGCACTAAGGCAATCAAGTGCCTTTGATTGAATCAAGAGTCTTTGATGACCTGCTTAAGTCACAAGAAAGCCTAGGTCACATGAGTTTGAGTCACATGGTTGTGACTCTCTGACCCTGAAGAAGTGTATATATACTCTGAGATTAGCATTTTGCTTTGGGGGCTCACTCACTGGAAGAATATTCATGTAATTTGGCCAGATGAGGCTCTGGGTAGCCTTTAAGGAGCCCCCGGCTTTAAAAACCCAGATATTGGTGCTTCTCTCTCTGGTAGCCATGTATGTATGTAATTAGACAGACAGTTAAAAGCCCTGTCTGCTGATTTGTGTTATTTGTTCTGTTTATACAATTTCTGCTTGTAATTTCTATTTGTGTTTTCCCTGAAGTTCAGGGTGCTGTCTTTTCCCCTTGAACTAAGTGAATGATGTATGTATGTTTAATTAAAGTTAGATTGTAAACCCTTTCAAGTTGCTTCAGAAAAGCAGATCAAAGAATCTGTGCTAGCAGCCCTCCTGTGTGCTGGTGTTGTTGGTCTTACACGTCCACAGCAGCTGCTAGTAACATTGGTGTTACACATGCACATACTACACATGCACATACTACCACATACACATAAATCTGTGCATGCTTTCCCCACAGAAAACACGCAACGTACTCATCTTTAAACATGAATTTAGGATAAAACTCATATGGTGATGAGTGCTACTGAATTATAGCCTGGAATAAACACAAAAACAAATCCAAAGGACAAGTACATGTAAGGCAGATGATTTCAAGGATAATACAGAGCAGATTTTATGAACTAATTTACAACCCCCCATTTGTTGACAGAGACCTTCCTTATACTTCATTTTTAGTCTTTCGGGAGGAGGATAAATTATTATAGAAAGCCTAATAGTACTCAAGGTTCATGTCTTTATCTTGGTAAGGGCTTTTTTGTGTGCCTAAAGCAGAAATTCTCACCCGTTATTTATTCATTGAAATGTTTGAGGTATTTTCACTTTATCAGTATGTTTACCCTTCCATTTAAGATGGTTGGATGGAGGGCCCACAGCTTAGGCACAAGACTGCTCAGAGCATGGCACTCCCAATGACATTAAAGGGAAGGAACTCAGCTCTGGGGATCTGCTGAGAAGGGGCACTGAGTTGAAGAAAAGCCCAACCTAGGGCATATACTACTGACTTCCTTAGCCTAAAGTAACGCACTTCAAGCACCTGGACTCTACCAGGTTATTTGATTATCTCAAAGCTATTGGCAGATGTTTTATCATTCAGTGCCACTTTGCTCATGGGCACAGGAAAGACATTTTCTGGTTCAACACTGTCTTACCCCTCCTACCTTCCTTTATATCATGCTTCTTCCAACACATGTTCTAAGAACAGCTGGCACTGCAACATTTCCGTGGAATATTACATTGGTCCTTAGATTTGAAGATTGAGATTGCAGGCTCTCATTGGCCCTGCTCTGGCTTTGAACTAGAACACTTCATCGCCCAGAGAATCTTTATGAAGTGATAATGGCAACTGCTCTAGGAAATACAATTCAGATTTGACTATGAATTTTTAAATCTCTCCTCTCTTTTCTGGTTCCATTTTGGGGCAAATGGAATTCAAGTAGGAAAGAAGTTTTGTTTGGAAGATTTTGTGTGCTTTGTTTTAAGTGGAGGGGGAAGTTGATTGAAAAGTAACTTTTTGAAAGTATGCCAGACATTTTCATTCCAAACAACAACAGCTTTTAACTTAACTAATTTATACCATTTAACCAGCTCAGGTCTTGAGATGGGACATGATTAATGGATAAGAAGCCAATTTCAGCTTAGGGTCAAGGCTTGCCTCTGATAATGTGTCACTTAACTTCCCAATTAGTTAATTAATTAACTAAGAAACTAAGACTCAACTTTGTAAAACATAGCAGAGGGAGTTTCATTATTGGGAATTCCTTATACCAATGAAATCATAGATCTAGAACAAATTCCACCTCTCCCTAAAAAACAAAAAAACCCATAAAAGTCACTTCACCCTCATTTGTAATATCGAGTGTAACTTGAGAAATGCAGTCATAATGAGAAGCAAAGCAAAATGTAGAAATAAAATAGGAGAATTCAAAAAGTCAATAAGTATCCCAACATCCTTCTCTCATGTATAAAAATAATATAAGCCAATCCAATGGACATAGAGCTAGGGAATGGCTTAGACTGATCCAGTCCAATCTGCTTCTTTGGCATATGAGGAAACCAAGACCCAGAGAGATTAAATGATTTTCATGGGGTCACAGAGAGTAAATTCAAACCCAGGTGTTAATGCTGCAAGGACTGCATTCTTTTCACTATACCACAGTAATCATCTCTTTTAGTCCGTCTTCTGTGGGATATAGGGTATATGCTTGTTGTACTGAATGGTGGTAGGGTGGGACAGAAATACATATATGAATACACGGGAAGGAGGAATCCAAACAATCTTGCTATGCAACCTATACTGCCCCATAAACAAAGATATTCCAATTTTCCAATGGATCTATGATTTCATCGATGTATTTCCTCCAACAATTCAGACTGAAATCCATCCATGCTGTACAAATCTTGTCAATGTCTGCCCATAAATTTGCCTCAGAGGGGCCGTATAACTAAGTTCTGGAGCCCATCTCACATTCTCTTGATATTGTGAGAATACCAGTGTGGTTCTCAGTCTGCCAATTTTTTTCAATCCATGCAAACAGAGATACAAGAGACAAATAAGATTGTGTGGAAGTATATCTGAATGTATGAACACACACCTAGATAAACAAACATATAGACATATATGTAATATACATATGCGCATATATAGATATGTGCATATCTGTACTTTATGATTAATGTATACATACACAGACACACTAAGCATAATATGTTGAAATTGAAGAGGCTTACAGAGATAGTGTCACTACTTTATAGACAGACTGTAGGCACTGGGACTTGGATGTGGGTGTGGGTATATAAAGAAATCATCTTAGAAGTACTTTCCAAACTTTTCTCAGATTTATACAAGTCAGAGATATCTTCAGGAGATGCTACTAACTGAATTCCACAGGATTTAGCCCTACCCTTTCTAACACCTGTTGGTTTCGAATGCTTTTTTCTCTCACTGCTGCTTACAGCTGTGCAACCATTAATGGCTTTTTTCAATTAGGTATGTTCTTTGTTGGGAAGAAAGGAATTTACTTAGGTCACTTAAGGGCAATGTGATGACACATGCTGTATACATGCCACCCCTAAAAACAGATAACATAATAACAATGTCAAACTTTTAACAAAACTCTGCCAAGAGTGTGAAATTAGTAGGGCATGCTAATCTATTACTGCAAGTTCTCTGGTTACATTTTCAAAATAGCCCTGTTCTGAGTGATAAAACATCTAAGTAGAGAAATGGATGTGTTCAGGGTCTGCTTGCTAGGATGCTTTAATCCTGATTATGCAACAGTGAGGTAGGATGGAAGAGGAGAAGATTCACAGCCACTAAACAATTTAACTATGGAGGGGGAAAAATATACATTCATACATAGAGATATATACTTATACACACATATATACACATGCATATATACACATATACACACATGTGAATGTATGCGTGTATATGTGTATGTGTGTATGTATATGTATACGTATACGTATACGTATACGTATATGTATATGTATATGTATATGTATACGTATATTCTAGCTCCCATGACCAGATGGGGACTGAGAACCATTATTCTCCTGCAGTTCTATTCCTACACATAACTGCAAAACCAGCAATCCTGCGAAAAAGAATTCACCTTTGGTAATCCATCTTTTCCCATTTTAGGGTCCCTGCCTCCTTACTCCAGTCACTATTCAGTATCCCATTCTTTTAATTAACTGACTTGATTGGAAAACAATCTTTGCTAAGTTGTTAACCAATAGGGACTTAACATGTTATCCTTTTCGGGGATATGTGCATGTTAATAAGAAGATCCTGAAAACTTAAGTTTTTTAGGATTTCAAGAATGTCTAATATTAGAATTTCGGTCACCATGACAGGTCACACCACCAACTACAACTGCTTTATAACTAGGACAGTCTTTAAGTATTGCTATGGCTAAAAAATCCATCACCTTGTGTCTACCCTGGTGATAAGCTTCTCCAACATTGCCTAGATTGGTCCACAGATAACCCCCAACCTATACTCAAAGCCTTTCCAGCTACCTAGTACTTTCCAGAGTTTATGTTTCACTGGTATAGTCTTAAAGAGCCCAAGGTCTCTTCAACCCATGATAGGGAGGCACATGTTATTCATAAAGGCATAGGGAGAAACAAATGGTAGCAGGTAGGGCAGTTAAGTGTGAAGCTGCTAAGGAAACACAGAGACCACTTCTCCCTCAGAAAATATCATATCCAAGAAAGAAGAGACTTGGGTGGGATATTTTCTAATAGAGGCATGTGGCAGTGGATGGAGGACTAGATTTGAAGTCAGGAAAATATGAGTTGGACTCCCAACTCAAACACAAATTATCAGTGTAACCTGGGCAAGTAATTTGGCCTCTCTGAGCCTCAGTATCCTCATCTGTAAAATCGGGGTTAATAATATCTCATAGGAATGTTGTGAGGAAAGGGGATAATGTACGTAAAGTACTTTGCTAACCTTATAAGCTATATAAATTGAATCTAATTTTATTATCATTAAATACATTTCCTATCCCATAGCCAATATGTGTCAGAGGCTTCCTGAAGTTACTGTCGCTGGATCTCTTCTGTACCTCATTCACTTTTGTGCTCTACCTCCTACGTAGTTTCTTCATAGAAACTTCTCTTGCCCTTCTGCACTGCCTCCCTACTGACTTCTTCTATTATGATACTATTTTAAAGCTGTTCATTGTTTAAAAGGATGTAGAGATGTTCTTTTAATTGTTTCTATGGTTGGAAAGCACTGCAACAACCATGTAAATATTATTTTTTTTTGTTTTTAATTTGCTATTTTCCACATTTAAACATTTTTTCAGAGAGGGAAGCATTGACATGACATTGTGAAATGATGCCCATACAGGCTATTTAGATGGGAATGTACCAAGTGAAGCATAAACCCAATGGTCACTTTTTGTTTCCTAACATTGAGGTCAGCAGAGGCGCTGGAGTGCACATTTCTATCTGTTGTTTAAGTGTGTGTGTGTGTGTGTGTGTGTGTATGTTGGTGTTTTGTTCTAAGATACTAAATGGATGAGTCAGCAAAGACTGAAATAGCAAAAGAATTTGATTCTCCTAAGTAAAAAATAATTTTAGCTTAAGTAGCTGAAGCCTTGTTCACAGGCAACACCTATAAATAATGGAATGTTCTGGAACTCTGGTGCTTGGATAAAAATTCCAATTCAGTCATGTGTTAAGATTTAAGACTGTCAAATGGAAGAGACTCTGCTTAATTTCAACTGAGACAAGTGAAGATGAGCCTCTAAGTGTGCAAGTCTATGTACTACATCCCTGTAGTGCCAATCTTTTGAATCACACCTTTACTTGGATTCTTTTAGCGCATCCTTTGAAATATTGATATCAGCATTCTTTCATTGCTACTATCATAATTTTCCTTTTGCATAAAGTAAAAACCCCATCTTTTTTGGAGTCAAATCTTCGGAATGAACTTTTAACTTAACTAAGTTTCTGTGAAAAGCTCATTCACTGAAGGTTTCTAATATGTGATTGCAAGCAATTAATTAAAAAATGGAAATGTACTTTTACATTTAACTAGGAGGCATTGTCTTCACTGCATAAATTCTATCATCTCATCACCTAACCTTTCTTGAAATATAAATATATTTTAAATTGGTTCTCCTGGTGCCCTAGATACTTGAAGAATCCTACTGGAGCAAACCAGTTATAATTCTCTGTCCCCGATTCTAAGCCTTAAACATACAACTATAGATTAATGGCAGCTGCTCACGTCCTTTTTATTGGAATGTGTATTTGAGCTTGCACCTTAATCAGGTCCCTCTATAAGAGCCATTAATAAGAATTGCTTTGTTTAGGCATTTTCCTGAAATTTTAGTTTCTTTGTATGTTGTGATAGCAATCATTGTTACTATAGTTTCCTCTGATGAAGTTATGTGAGGATGCATATTTGTTACAAAGGGTTTTTTTTCCTATTCAGGGAGGTTGGAGAGAGAGAAAATAAATGCTTGTTAATGGGAGGACAAAAGATAAAATTTAATTAAAAAATAAATTCACTCCTTCAAAAGCTGCCTTCTATTTAGACAAATGAAATTCTGGCCACATGTAGGAAGTTTCTTCATATAGGCACAACTCCTTCAGTGGAGTTGTGCTGACAATCCCTAGCACTAAAAAATGCAGTTATTTCTAAGATGAGATACATTCTATTACACAAATCATGAGATTTCTCAGCTCAGGGACTCTACTGGTGGGACAACTTCATATCATCCTCAACACCTAGCACAGTGCCTTGCATTCAATAAACCAGCCGTGAATCAATGATTGAAATGGGTTATGTGAGAAAGGGCAATGGAAGTCAACAGATGGGCAAGTCATCCAGGAAGAGAAATCTAGAAGCTAGGGAGAAGAGAAACTCTAGAGAGGGAAACCCAAAGAAAGGTGCATACATTCTCCAGTCACAAAAGAGAAGCAAGGGAAGTTGATGAGAAACAGCATAAAATGGTTTCTCCCAAAATAAAAGTACATGAAGCAGCATGGTACAGGGGAAAATATGCTAGTTTTGGAGTGAAGACTGTGTTCAGTTTCTAGTTTTGCCATTTACCAGCTCTGTGCACTTGGGCAAGTTAGCCTCTCTGGACTCTAGATTCTTGCTGTAGAGAATGAATACACACACACACACACACATATGGATGAGATGGTCTTGAAGGTCACTTCTAGCTATAAATCTATGTATGATCCTGTGAAAACCCTTGCTCTTTGGGTACAAGATACCTGGGTGTACTTGTTTTAGCTTGGAATTTATTTCTAAATATACATTTGACTTGAGGTCGATACTCAGAAACTTGAGAAAATCTATCCCACTAGATGGCCAAGGTGACTGGCATCAGTTTCTTGCTTGTAAACACTCTGGTCACAATGCAGCAAAGGTAGGAGCTTTTTTGTTTTGTTGTATTTATTTTATTTTTAAAAAGAAAAGTGTTGGAGAATGTTCAGTGGCAGTAGGAATGTGATTTACTTATGCTGTACAATATCTAAGTCCTTGTGTACAATACATGTCAATTTTATGTCTGGTAGCCATGTGATTTTCTCATTAAGATTGTCTATATGAGAAGATAGATTTACTTGATGTCTAGAAGAAGCACAGCTGAATAGTACTTTAAATTGGTAGAGAAAGGGTTGTATTAGGGGTGCTGGACAATAGGAAGGACTATCAACTTTTGATTAAACATCAGAATAAACATGCTATAATCTACTTTCCAAGAGATCTTTAAGAACAGACATCTTCTTCCCCACCCTCCCATCTGGAATGATTTAAGTTCAGCCTTCCATAGAAATATGGGAATGGACTAGTTGACCTTCTAAAATTCTTACCATTCTCATGACTACACAAAAGACAACAAGATCTTTTCCTTGAAACGAACCCTAAATCACAAGTTAACACACTGCACCAGAATCCTCAAATTTCCAAACTATAGTTTGGGTTAAAGTGAAGCTACTTCAGGGTGACACTCTGTGCTCAAGCCATTTAAGAAATGGTACCCAAGTGGCCTGAAAGGGTTAACATAGGATCCAAAGAAAGTTAGCTTTCATTCACCCAGGGAGTAGGTTGGGCACTAGAATAATCCAATTCACTGCTAATGAACTCCCCTGGGGTACTTCTTGTGGAGTGCAGCATTCATTTTTGTCTCAGTAGCAGATCTCCAATTGAAGACCGAAACTCAGCAATGCTGTAGCACGGTCATCTCTCAATCAATCACCTTCAACAATGCAACAAACAGTGGCAAACATAATTGAAAACAAATCCAAAAATCATTTGGATTTTGGCACAATGATCTCCAAATTATATTTTCTTTGAGCTGATAATAAAAATAATGTGCATTTGGTGAGGTAGGAGTGTGGCGTATGAGGGGTTCGAAGGTAAGGTAGGTGAAAGTTATCTGCTTGGCAAGGAGAAGTCAGCCTGGGATTAAACATCTGCTGCAGATAAACCAACATATGGATCATCCACATGCAGATGATCAAGAGTTGACTCTATATTTTAAATAGCACATTGTGTTTCCTGTGTTGCAGATTTCTATTGGAATTAATGCAATATCAAGAATACTCAGTTTTCTTAGACACTTTGGGAGCTAAAGAGTTTCAAAAAGTTTTAATTGGCCTTCCTTTTATGCTGACACCCAATTAAGCCTCTAGAGCAATAATATAATAGCTCCTCTGTATGCATAACTTCTCCAAATCTGATTCGGCTATTTTTAAATTTAAGAAAAAAATTACATAAAGCCAAAGTTCTTAGAGATGTAGGATCTCAAAATAGGAAGGACCAGGGAAGAAATCCAGTTCAACTTCTAACCCCAGTCAGCAGTTAACTTTACAACATACTTGACAGGTGGTCATCTGGTCCCTGCTTCAACACTTAGGAGTTGCCAGTGGCCACTACCTTGTATTAAATTAATATTTTACCTACAGGATGCATTCTGACTTGGCAATTCAATTGTCTGGGGTGGGGGAGTATGTTTTCTTACTCCAATTGATTTTAGAGGAAGCTTACCTTTATTTAAATAAAGCTGAGAGAGAAAAAAAAATCAAGGTTTTAGAAATATGAAATTAGGTCATTGTGCCACTTGTTATAATGAGTAATACAATCCTGTTCCCCAAGCTCTCCAGATTAAAGCAGCTGTACGTGCTGGATAACTACAATGCTTCTTTGAGAGATGAGCAGTCAAAGCAATCATACAATTATCCAAGTTAATTCATTTAAGGTAACCACCTCTCCATTAAAAACAAAAACAAAAACTTGCACCTGCTCCAGAATAACTTTTTAACAATTGTTTTCAACTGAAATGGCCAGTACCCTTTTCACCAGATTTTACCTGTGACCCAGACTAAAACTTCATTAGCTTTCATCCAGCTGTTGCATCTTACAACTGCTGGTCCCAAAGTAGAACCAAATTCGCTACGTCTGCCTGTTTTATGCTTTCACATTTCCTTGTTTAATTACATTCAGACTGAGATCTTGTATACATTTAGAAGAGAGCAAAGAGTTGGGCTTACCCCCTTAAGTTAACTAATCAAATACAAAGCCGAAGGGCAGAAAACTTTTATCCATCTTTCTTGCTGTATATACAAAAAGGGCATACTGTACTTGTCAAAGAATCAGAGAAAGTTTCTTTACATCTGATAGAACAAAGAGCACAGCTTGGCTTTTTTCTCTAAGTGTCTCAGAAGGTGTCCTTTGTTGCATGGGCTGAATGTGAGAATTTTGCTTCCCGGAGAAGAAGAATTAAATGAATGAAAAACAATACTTTGGACTTTTATTTTTTTTTCTGGAAGAAAATGACAAATTACAGTCTGCCAAATATTGTGCTGCCTGTGGTTTTAAGAACTCAAACTTCACATCTGCTTTTACCTCCTTAGGGATTTAGGCATTTACTCAAAGCATCCTAAGACTCTTCTGCACTGTTTAGTTTGCATCCAAGATAAGAAAGTTTGCTCATTTCTAAGGCCAGATCATTGCAGACTAGAAAAAAACTTTCTGCAATGTCTGAGGAGCTGAAAGGATTGTATGTGGACACTTGGGGTGCATAAAGGGGCAAAGAGCTGTCTCAAGGTATTTCCGAAGTATATAAGTTAAAAAAGAATGAGCTGCTGTTTAAGGAACACAGATTAGCAGTACCACTCAGAGTTTCTTCCCCTACACAAACGGTTTAACACTGTCACTTCCAAGAGGCAAGGAATTATTTCCTTAAAAAAAAATCCACAACTTACCTGCTTCTCCATTTTTCTTGTCTTTTGTTTTTTCCCCCTTAAGTTTGATCTCAGAAACCAGGCGGATAGTTCCTCGAAGCAGGCTGCTTTGGGAGAAGGCTCCTGGGCTGTTTTCCTCAGGATCAGCTGAATTGCAGTCAGTTTGAGAATCAGGAAGCTGTGCTCTGTCCAGCCTACCAAGCACTCCCACTCTCCAGGGTGTGTGCTTACATGCCTCTCTGTCAGCTTAAAAATCCGCCAAACTGATTTCAGTCTAACAGGTTTCCTTATATAGGTAAACATGAATTGCATTCCTGGTGAAAGAAGCTAGCTGGGGATCTTTTTAACCTGGTTAACTCTCCACATGCCGGAACGGCTTATGAGAACTCATTCTTGTCTACAAAGCACCGAGGAAGAATACAAAAGGATTAACTCACTTTAATAAAAATCATCTTTAGGCTAGGAAATCAGTGGGGGAAGCCACTTCACTAAGTGGCTAACTTGCGATTTTAATTAAATGGCTTTTCAAAACTACCATTAGTTAGTCAAAGGATTTTTTTTTAAGGGAGAAAGCTGTGGGACATCATTCTTCATGCTTGTATTCTTTGTTTTTAAAAGTTTCTCAGAAAATCATTTTCAAAGGAATAAGTATCACACACAATAATAGATGTGTGCGTGTACATCAAAGATTTTGAGTTACTTTTTTTTGCATAGGAGATAATAAAGGTTATCAAAATTTCCCATTTACTTAGCATTCTTTTTCAGGAAATCCTCAGTATAAAAGAAATGTTTTTAGTGCAGTCTCGTGATTTTAGGATTTTAAGGTCTCAATTGTTTCCTGGAGACTCTATAATTCCTACTCAATATTGATAAGAGGAAGAATATTTATTATAATACCTATACCTATAGCTCTGAAGTCCTAATACAGAAGAATTATCTGACTGAAGGAAATGTCCTAAGTCTTAATCGTCTGGATAGGGGCAGCTAGGTGGGGCAGTGTATGGAGCACCAGCCCTAGAATCAAGTTCAAATCCTGCCTCAGACATGCGACACTTATTAGCTCTGTGACTCTGGGCAAGTCACCTAACCCCAATTGCCTCACGCCACCCGCCTCCCAAAAAAGAGTCTGTGTAACAATTTTCAAAGTTCAAATAAGTCAAAGACTTTACCAAAGTAAGAATGGACTTTATCGAAAGCACTTTTGGCAGACTAAAGTCTGGTTTTGAAACAGACACTTATAATTTAGCTAACCTAAGCTGATTTTTCGTCGTTAATTTCTCATTATAAGTCTACTCTACTGCCTAGTTACAGGAATAGCTCTTATAACAAATTCAGGTGAATGGCTAAGGAAAATTAAACATCGAGGAATTCCTCTATAGAATGCCAGCTACTTTCCCACTTATTCTATGTGACAGCAGTAGCCTACCAGATAGAAAACTTAAAATGAGTGATTTGTCTTCATTTCATTCATCATAGTTATCAGTGTGGCTGCACATCACTAACATCATTGACCAGCAACCTCAGCACGCTCCTAGGACTCTGGTCTGTGGGACTGTTAGGAAAAGAGACCAGCTGGAGAGTAACTATGGTGTCACATTAATTGATCCATGTCCAAATCTGCTCCTAAATTACAAACTAACCCAGTAAGTGTAAGTATTTTCTAAACGAAAAATAAATACTTTAAAACTGGATATCTTGTTTGAGCCACCTAAAAGCTAAGGACAGTGGAAATTGTTACATCCACTTTACAGATGAAGAAACTGAGGCACAGGGAAACTTGCCTAGGTTCACAGAAAGGTAGCAGATAGCATTCAGACTCAGGCCTTCATGACTCCAGGTCTAACTTTCATGTTTGTTCTCTTAAAGTCAAAAGCAAATCATAATCTAAGAGCAAGAAAAACATCAAAAATGTTGTTTTCTTCACGACTTACTGTAAACTTAAAAAAATCATATTAATCAATCCAAAAACAATGGTTAAGCAACTCCTATATGCAACGCAATGTGCTAAGGGCCAGGAAATACAAAGACGAATCATTAAACAGTATCTACCCTCAGGGAGCTTATGTTTTATTAGAGAAGAAAAAATACACACCCGTACTTTGTATATGTGAACATATATGTGTGTTTTATATATATATATATATATGCATATATATACATGTACAAATGCAGATATGCAAAATAACAGGTAGCTTTATGAGGAATCAATAGCAGTTGGGGAATCAGGAAAGACTTTATCCAAACTGGTTACCTTTCATAAAGCCTTTTCAAGTGACCACCTTTAAATGATTCCAGAAATAACAGAAAGCAAAATAATAGAAAGCATAAGAACAAGTGTATGGTTGCCCAATATAAGCTCTGGTCATAAAAATTATGAAAAAAGTGCTTTCAAAATGTTATTCATGTTTTCCTCTCTGAAGTCCATACAAACCCATTGCACCAAGTTAAGACTCATTGTGACCATCTCGCTGCAAGAAGTAATAGCGGCTTCTACTCTGGACTGCTGGCAAAATGGCTTTCAAATATTCTTCACCACTTATGATCTTGAATCCTTTATGCGAAGGTAATTCCCACTGAAGTCGGTTGTGTTTGTGCAAGAACTTTAGACTTTGTTAACATGTTGATGCAAGACAAAAGAATTCCTTTTTTTTTTTCCCAGTGAAGGCTTCAAACTTCTTAAGCTTGTCTCCAAATTTGTGCCTGCAATTCTAAGCACGCAGTAATTTCTCTCATAAACACAAAATATAAGCTACCTTAATTCAGGGGATGGAATGAATAAAATGTATCTTTCAAAATGAATTCCCACAAAGACAGGATTTGATAGTAAAAGGCTTTGGCTTCTGTGTTGGAAGAGGTGACATCATCAGAGCACAAATGGACTAAGCATGCTCTCAGACTCATGGAATTATGGAATTATGGATTCTAAGTGCTGATAGTCAAGTCAATAAGTTAACAAGCATTTATTAAGTGCTTACTATGTGCCAAGTGGAGGGACTACAAGTATAAACATAAAGAAAGACAACCCCTAACCTCAATTCTAACGGAGGAAGACAACATTTAAATGGAAACTGAAAAAAGACCTGCATGGGGGAAGGGGAGGAAGGTAAGGATATTAACCATTTTCTAGACCTAAATGAGGAAATTGAAGTCTAAGTCAACACAGAATTCTAGGGACAGATCTGGCTCCAGTTCTATGATTTTCTGACTGCAAGTTTAATATGCTTTAATTATGCCATTTCTGAATAACGTTTCTAGAGGAAAATTGGCAAACACAGCAACGTAAATTAAATACAAGCATTTTATGGGAAGAGAAAAAAACTCTCTTGCTCTTTCAAGAGTTGAATTTTAGTTTTATTAAAACTTAGGAAGTGGATAGGGCACTGGCAGGAAATCCTGCGTTCGTTTCTCACCTCTGATACATATTGACTGTGGGATCCTGGGCAGGTCACTCAATACCTACAGGCAACTTTAAGATTCTAAGTTGTGGAAGAAGGTTCCTTTACTGATGGTTTCCACGTTGTTTTTGATTGCACACCTCATCAGTTAAAAAAATTAAGTGTGTATCCACAGACGTTTGATCATTTGTGTATAGTGGCGTCTGACATTTTGTGACCCTGTTTGGGGTTTTCTTGGCAAAGATTCGGAGTAGTTTGCCAATTCCTTCTCCTGCTCATTTTACAGATGAGAAAACTGAGAAAAATAAAGCTAAGTGACTCACTCAGGGTCACACAACTAGAAGGTATCTGAGACCCAATTTGAATTCAAGAAGATGAGTCTTCCTGACTCCAGGCCTGGAATTCTATGTACTGTGCCACCTAGCTGCCTATATAAATTATATGCATGCATTATTGTATTAATAGATCATGTCCGTTATAAAATATACTCAAATGATAAAGGCTTTAAAAGGATAAGCAGTAAAATAGATAATATTGTAAAATATTTTAATTTTATTTAATAACATTTAAAAACCCTTTTTGTTTTAAAAATGACTAAATTATTGCATTATTTTTGAAAAATCTATGACCTGGAAGACAAAGCAGAATTACAGATAATAATGGTAATTAATTATTCAGTTAATCTGATTAATATAGCTTGCCAAGCAAATGAATTTCTTTCTTCTTCCTTCCTTCTTTCCTTCCTTCCTTCCTTCCTTCCTTCCTTCTTTCCTTCCTTCCATTCTTCATTCCTTCCTTGATACTGTTTATTGAAAGTTACACAACATCATATTCTGGGTCACAACAGTAAAAGAATATAACATTGAACTATTCAGCAGGATTTATGTTTTTCCTTTGTGCAGATAGGCATCATGCACAAAGCAAAAACATTAAGTAAAAGCGGATTGCCTCTAGTTTCCACTCAGCAGAAGTTTTCAATATGAGTCCATTGTTTTTTCTTTATGTGGTTCAGCTTAATGGATAGTGTCATACCTTAATTTCTATTCATTTGGATATTTTAGTTGTGTTTTTGAGTGAGTAGAAGGAACAGTGAGAATGTCAGTTTGGTTGGGCTGCATAGCAATACACAATATTAGGAAAGGTAAATGGGCCAAAGTTGTGGGGGACTTTAAATGCCAAACCAAAGAGTTTTTATTTGATCCTAGAGTCAACAGGGAATGAATGGAGTTTATTGAATAGGAGGATGATTGGTTGAGACCTATACTTTGTCTGCTGAGGGGTGAATGGATTGCACCGAGTAGTGAACTGAGGCAGAGAGACCAATTAGGAGTCCAATATAATAGTCCAGGCAAAAGTTGACAAGGGGCTGAATTAAGCTGTGGAGATGTGAGGTAAATAAAATGGTTGCAGGAGATATTACAGAGATGGAAATGACAAGATTTGTCAACTGCTTAGGTGCATGGTATGAATGAAAGTAAAGAGTTATGAATGACAATAGGGGGTGTGGAGCCAAGATGGCAGCTGGAAAGCAGGGACTCTCCTAAAGCTCTCCCCCAGGTCCCTCCAAACACCTATAGAAATGTCTCTGAACAAATTCTAGACCTGTAGAACCAACGAAATAGCAAGGGAAGCAGGGCTCCAGCCCAGGACAGCCTGGATGGTCACTGGGTAAGGTCTATCACATGGAGCTTGGAGCTGAGCGGAGCAGGGCCCAGCATGGGCTACACCCAGACCAACCACACCAGGAGCCAGGCAGAACAGGCCCTAGTGCAGTGAATCAGTGAGCTGTGGCAGTTACCACACTTCTCAACCAACAAACACCAAAGACAACAGAGAAAGTTAGTGGGAAAAAACTGTGGGGAGAGAGTTAACAGAGTTCAGGGTTCGGCCATCACCCCAGGGGACAGCAGAGGTGGTACAGCTACAGAACCACAGCTGCAGTTGCTTCTGGCCACAGGCCCACCTGGTAGGAGGAATTAAGTGGCAGATCAGGGCAGGAGT
>CM053622.1:482152212-482179771 GCA_028646595.1 Phalanger gymnotis | reverse complement strand
TGTTGCCTGTTTACGGTTGTCCTGATGTAACAAAAAAATTGATTTGATTGAGGGCACATTTTGTGCTATTTGTCCCAGGTGCCATTTGTGCTACTCCAGGCACAAAAATTTCTAGTTATTTTGTTTTTGGCCTGGGAGACAGTTAACCAATGATTTAACTTATTCTATTCATAAAAAGCCTTAGCAACATCTAAAAGCTCACTGAATATAATGCATATGTTTAGAAGTAAATAACACATCAAATTAATCCAACAATGCCACATATAAGCAGAAAATATATTTTTGTTCTTTTGTAAATACTACCTTATGTCTCTTTTTGTTCTAAATGTGCCCATAGTTATAGAATTACATATGCATGCACATATTATATGTATACATGCATGCATTAGATGTACGTCACATGTATATGCAATACGATACATATAACACATGTATCGCATATATACCACACACAATATACACACACCACATATATGCAATATGGCATATATTCATATGTGCAATATATATTCACATGTGCATATAATATATGTGCATATTACATATGTGTGATATTTTACTGACATATGATACATGTATGTGTGTACATAATCTGCCATCAATAAAATTAAATAAGAATTACATTTAAAATCTAGGCACTGTATTACTTTATTTGTTTCAAAATAAATACTAACAAAAACAATCAAAAAGAATGACCTCAAAGTCACTTATGGTTTTATTTATTCATATGAGCAACTGCTACTTACCTGTAATCAGTGTGTATTTCACAAGCTTCCAAAGTAAGAATAAAATTAATTACTTTTCAGAGAGAGTAAGTAGATAGCTTTAGGAAGTAACTCATTGTTCTCTGAATTATTTTTCCAAGTTTAATTTCACTCTGATGAGCACTATACTCAGGAAAATGAAATATCTATGCACTTACAATCTTCATAGTCAATTTCAGAAAATACCTACTATGTGCAAGGACTATGCTAGGGATATAAAGACAAAAGCAAAGCATTCTCTCTTTCAAAGAACTTGAAGTGAAAATAGTAAATATTCTAGAATAGTGACACAAATAACTGACTTTGGGGACCTCTAGTTAGACTCAACACAATGTAGATGTAATGGAGATGTAGTCGGAAAGCATCAAGTCTCTGTATGTCTCTGGAAGTACCTAATACATAATTAATTACCCCAAAGAATATTTGTTTAATGAATGAATAGTATTGTTTTGGCTCCTAAGTTTAAGGACAGAAATTTTACTGAGTTTGTCTGAGGAAGCTAATCACTTTCTGACTGAGGTAGCATCTATGTTTTACTTATATTAACAGTGGGAATTGACCAAGCTCATGGAGGAGAAATTAACTCTAAAATCAGCAGCGTGCTGCTAAATATTTAACAACTGTCTCTCTCTCTCTCTCTCTCTCTCTCTCTCTCTCAAAAAAAAAAAGGCAGCTACAACACATTATTAAGATTAATCTGCATTGTTAACATTTTCCCCACCACTTTCTTAAGTCTAGAGACAATGAACAAAACAAAAAATCAAGCCCTGCCTTGTAGTATTTGCCTATTTCTGATGTATTATTGCTTACATTGAAAATTTAACAATTGGTTCTCATGAGCCATATGAACTGATCCCAGCATGGCCTTGCCTCTGTGGCTAGAGCCTCCACCAACTGAAGCTAGTACATCAGACAGCTTTGGAGCAGCTCTATTGTCACAGACTCTGGTTAGTACCAGGAAATGCAATGGATTTCAACATAGCTTCCCAGAAGTCCCCAAATGATCCAAATTTCCCAGAGCCTGAAGAGTAACAATACAGAATGTTTATTGTTGTGGCAATATTCTGATTTGCCTGTTTGAAAACTGTGTGCTTCGCTTGCTTTTGTTTTCATAAACTTTTCTTTTGGCGCATTGCGGCCCACATGCTCCAAAAGCTTGAAGGGCTTCCTACTTCTTCTAGGATAAACTTAAAAACTCCTTAGACTTCTGTTTAAGGCCCTTCACAACCTGACTCCCACCTGCCTTTTCTAAACTGATTTAACGTTATTCCACCATCCCCTCTACTTTATATTCCAATTAACTGGGCTATAAACTCAATGTTCCATTTGCTATTTCTGTGCATTCACAAAAGCCATCAATCACTCCTTTTCATCTCTGCCTCTTGGAATCTTTATCTTCCCTCAAGGCTCAACTCAGGTGCAACCTCCTCCATGAAGCCTTCTCTGACCTCTGCTTCTCTTGCAATTGTCAATAATTTCTCCATTTTAAAACTACCTTCTATTTTTCCATCTGTGTATATGTTATGTCTCTCCAGTAGAAGGTAAGTTCTTTAAGGGCAGGCAGGTAGGGTTCCCTTTCTGTGTCTACAATCCTAGTTTGTAGCACCTAACAGGTTCTTGAGGTATGGTGGCCGTCTCTCGTTCTCATATTGTGCACCTATGTATGGTTGATTGTTAGGTTGATTGTTGTCCTTTGCTCTTGAAGAGGACCCAAATGACATCACTATGCTAGAGTCAAGTCATATTGTGTCCTACTGTGGCTAATCACACCAATATGAGCTTGGCATGCTCTACCACAGGTTGGACACAAATAGTCCATGTAAACATTTGGAGTGGATTCTCTGAATTTGCACATCTCACATTTCTTTTGAGCTACTTCTGTGAGAAGCAGGTTTGGCATAATGGATAAGAGCTAGCCAGGAAGAGCTGGGTTCAAGTCTCACTTCTGACACATACTGGCTGTTTGACCCTAGGCAAGTCACTTAATCTCATGGTGCTCCAAACAATTCTCCAAGAGTATAAGTTTCAGAGAAGGCATCAACCTGTATTTGGTAGAGGGAATCTCCTTACCTGGAAGTCCTTTATTGCAATGAAAAGACAGGTCCCGTCTATCCTCTTTAAGTATACATTTCAATGTCAGATGCTGCTGCTTGTCTGGGAGGTATCCAGATATGATTAAGATTACACAGGGCTTAAGCTATCTTTAGTCTCTGTTTCTCATGCAACCTAAAAAGTCTTGGATCCAGAGGGACACCCTACAGGAACTCCTAGGACCTCATTTTGAGAGGAGGTATACAGGTGTTCAGGGAAGACCAGTTCCACTGGTGTGAAGGCTACTTTCCACCTTTGATGTTCACTGCCATCCCACTTTCAACTGTGGCTCCAAGAAGCTACAGCATGTGTAGTGGCCACCCCTTGGTAAACTGTTTCAGCAGACAGGCTAAACCAGGTTGAGGGTTACCAACAGGTCTCAAACCCCTTTGATGAGTTAGAGTGGGTGTCTATCCTAAGCATGTGAAGTCTTCCGCTCATGGAAAGGGCAGATGTGAGCAATTTGTTCCAACGGGCCATGGGGGCAGTGGAGGCAGACACTGTGGGGCTTTTAGAGCTTGATTAGACATCAAAGATGCCAAGGTCATCTGCTGCATCCTGAGCCCTTGCTGGTTGTCTTGAGTTTTGTCTTGCCGCTGGACTTCGAAGACTCTGGAAGAAAGAATGAGACTGATGAGTTCGCACAACTCTGCCTCACTTAAATCCAATTTATGCTCGAGTCAAAAGACATCACCCCTGTATAGTGATGTCATTTTGGACTTCTTCAAGCATGAAGAACCACAACCAACCATCATGAGAAGAAGGGGCTTCAAAGGAATCATACCCCTGGCCCCTTCCCTAGAATCTCCTAGAGCCTGGAAGATGATTTGTACAGCCTGGAACTGCCTCAGGAACACCTTAAAATGTGATTTGCTTTACTTCTGAAGTCCCGTTAATACACTAGGGAGTTCTTGCTCTGTCCCACACAGCCCCCTGGGGCCTCCATGCTATATTGGAGGAAGTAGGGAATGCCCTTATTTTTCTCAATTATACTGAAAATTCTTCTCTATCTCAAATCTATATAATCTAAGAAGCAATTTTTTTAACTGGAGTGTCACGAATATAGGGACTTCAGTTACTTAGGGGATAGAAAACATGAGGGATCCATTATCTGGGTCCCATGATTAATTTAGGCCACATAGGGATTTGGCACATGAGGCAGCCATGGTAAGACTGTCAGGCTTTGTTTGGGTACTTCAACTTTTATTTTATTGGCCTAAAAGTATCATCAGAACTGTAATTTACATACCCTGTTGGGAAATACCAATTGTAGCTCATCAAAGTTACTAATTATCCTTTCAGTTCTTAGGAATGATAGCCATCTCCTGTTAGCCCATACATTTCGGTGAGATTCCTAGTCTATACCACAGAAGTCAAAACATTCTTTTAACTCCAATACCATAAACAGCCAAACCTCAAACTAGTTCAATATGATCAGCACAGATAATTGTCTATCAAGATGTTTTTTGGGAAAAAAAAAAGTTTTCGTCATCCTTAACAACTGAGATTGTGATTGGATAGTCCTGATAATCCATATTAACCATAATTAATATTGCATTGACTTTGTCAATCCACAGAATGACAGCAGGAATGTTAATATTAATCATGATAATATTAACAACAGCGATAATAACTAACATTTATGTAGTACACACCATGTCAAAGACGCTGCACTAAGTGCTTTACAATTTGTATCTCATCTGATTCTGCCAACATCCCTGCAAAGTAGCTGTTGTTGTTATCCCAGTTTTACAGAGGAAGAAACTGGGGCAAACAAGGTTAGATGACTTACCCAGTCTAATATTCTTGTGATTTTTTTGGTTGAACATTTTAGAAATTTGCTATCATTGTCATTGTGATGGAAGTCTTTGCAAAAGGGGCAGAGGATCATCTTTGCAAAACAATCCATAAAGTACTCATCAAAAACATATCCATTTAAATAGTCAAAGAATTTGCAAGGGCTGTTTTCAAAGGGGAAACTAGAAATTATTAATAATACTTTAAAAATGTTCTGCCTAATTAATTTTCAAAGAGGTACTATATCATACTCATCTAATTGAGAAATCCATCAAAAAGTACTTATTAAACACCTACTATGAGCCTGATACAAAAATAATTATAAGGAAGGAAACTGTTTTGGTAGGGTGGTGGAGGCATAGGTATACTCATTCATTGCTGATCAGTTTACAAACTAGCAGCATTTGGGGTGGGGTAATCAAAGTATGGGGGAAGCAGAGTGTGGGAAAAGTAACAAAAATAATCATAACTTTTGACTCATTAATTTTATTATTGAAAATAGACCCTAACAGTTTTATTTAATAATTTCTGCCATACTGAATTCCACTTTTTCCAGCAGTTTTTGTCAAATAGTGAGTTCTTGTCCCCAGAAGCTGGAGTCTTTGGGTTTGTCAAACAGCAGATTACTATAGTCATTGACTACTGGGTCTTGTGTACCTAACCTATTCCACTGATCCACCTCTCTATTTATTATTATCCAGAACCAAGTAGTTTTGATGATTGCTGCTTTATAATACAGCTTTAGATTTGGTATGGCAAGGCCACCTTCCCTTGCATTTCTTTTCATTAATTCCTTTGATATTCTGGACTTTTGGTTCTTCCAGGTGAATTCTGTTATTATTTTTTTCTTGCTCTATAAAATAGTTTTTTGGTAGTTTGGTATGACACTGAATAAGTAAATTAATTTAGGTAGAATTATTATTTTTATTTTCCCACCCATGAGCAACTGATAGTTTTCCAATTATTTAGATCTGACTTTATTTGTGTGAAAAGTTTTTGTAATTGTGTTCATATAGTTCCTGGGTTTATCTTGGCAGATAGAAGCTTAAATATTTTATGTTGTCTAGAGATACTTTAAATGGAATTCTCTTTCTATCTCTTGCTGCTGGGAAAAGTGCTATTTAATAAAATAAATGTTTTCATAGAAGTTTTGTACATAATATGAAAACAAAAATGAAAGCTGGAAATAACCTAAATGCCTAAAAGGAGGAGAACAGCCAAGTAAATTGTAGCAGATCCATGTCATGTAATTATCATAATGCGATTATCAAAAGTATGACAAAGAAATTAGGAAAGAATACTAGTCAATAAAACCAAAGGAGAATGAAAGCAGAATCAGAAAAAAAAAATGGACCATGTTACAACAAATAAAGTAAACAGAACGAGAAGACAAACAAAAAATAATGATGAGAGTTAGAGGAAGTTTTTTTTAGCTTCAACAGGCTAAGTGGTTCAGTGGACTTGGACTCAGGAAGACCTGAGTTCTAATCCTCCCTATACTGTTAAGCTATATAATGCTGGGTCAGTTACTTAAATTCTCTCAGGTTCCTCTTCTGTAAAAGGAGGGAGTAAATTTCATGGTCTCTACTGATCCCATGAAGTTTTTAATTGATTATTATTTACTGAATAGCACTGCTATTTCATATTCTTACTCTAAGACCATGTGAGTAGAATGTTTTCTGTTGGCCACAGTAAAAAGGAAAAAGCCACAAAAAGCAAGCCTCTTATAAAGTATTTTTCTGCACCTCAGTAGCCTCACATGACTCAGAAGGTGTTGCTGTTTGCCTCAGCCCTCAATGGACAAAAATTTCACAATCTCAGATGCAAATGCTCACCTTTTCCTCAGTCAGCCATTTAAATAAAAATTATTACTATCTTTTGTTTGGATAGCATCTTCATTTCCCAATATGTTTTCCCCCTTCCCCCCAGGGGTTTCTATTAAAATTCACAGAAACATAATCATGGGAGTCATCTTAATGATCATCTAATACAAAGGTTCTTAAGGGGTCAATGGATGGATTTCAGGGAATCTTCGAACTTGAATGAGAAAAATTTTTTTATAACTCTATTATAATATAATTGATCTAAAACATTATACTGAGAAAGTACATCTAGGCTTCACAAGACTGCCAGAGGGATCCATGATACAAAAAAAGTTAAGAACCTCTAATCTAATCCAACCCTTTCATTATACAAAATGAGAAACCAAGGCCCATCATGGCAAAGTGTTGCAAAGATACCCAAAGACACCCAAAGAGCCAGGACTAGAATATGATTCTCCTGGCTCCCACCAGTCAGTCATAACTAGCATTTAAGTACCTACTATGCACTAGGCATTCACATACAAAGACAAAAGACAGTCTCTCCTTTCAAGGAACTCCTAAGCAGTACACTTTCCACAAAGACCCTCTGCAGGTTTGAGCTAAGCAGTAACAGTATTTTTAAGCATTAAGTATTCACTTAAGTGAAAGAATAGATTCTCAAGTAGGACCCTCATATAGTGACCATATTTTTGCAACCCTAAATAGTATAAAGAAGATTCCCTTTTTGCTTCCCCTTCCCTTCAGTCATACTTTTTTTCTTTGAAAATTAAAAAAATTAAATTTTATTTTATTTTGAAAACTTTTTTCCTTTGAAATCATAACTGAGAACCTTCAGGCTCTGTGGTGTCTGTACTCACGCTTTCAAATAATTAGTTGAGCTTACAGTACTGGAGTTGTATTTCTTTAGGGAATTAGGCTCTTCCACTAATACTTTATGACTGAAGAGAAGATGGCTTCACATGGTGTCACAGCCTTAGCAGCATGTACCTCCGGAAGATGGAAAAAGAGATCTCTCACTCTTGAAGAGAGGTAGCTAGAAGACATTCTCTTCTGACTGAGGACAGGAGTTGCTTCTAGCAGACATTTAAGAATATTGGCTGAGTTAATATATAGTTGTGGAGTGAGAAATAAGACTTTGAGAATGGGTTAACTACATAGACTAAATTATTCTCAGTCATTTTCAGAACACCAATAACAACTTTAGGGCGGAATGTCAGATGGGACAAGCTCCCTAGTATCTCATAAGCAATTACTTGAAGTGTGGATAAGAAACATTTGGCCCTTATTTCCTATCTAGGCAGGAGTGGTGACATTTTCTTGTCACATAAGGGTGTGTCACTCTAAGATGCTTTACATGGTGACATAAATCAGTCTGGGATTAATAACAGTCTGGGATTCTCTTCAGCCTACTGTTTTGGGGTTTTCTTTGGGTCAGGCTGAGGGAGGTGGGCAGTGTTAGTGGTGACTAGTGAAATTTGTGTATTTCTTGAGTTCCAGGAACTACTCCAAGGCTGCTAAATGAATCTGGAGGGCATATTCTTTTACTGCATTATGATGTCCTTACTTCTAACGTACATCTTTCTGGCTACAGAATCTCTTCTTATTGTTCTGATCCCTGGAATAGGCAAGATCGATTTGGGTTGCTCTGGAAAAGTCCTAAAAAATGAAGGATACTACATCTCCTGTTGAAGTACAATACAACTACCACCTCTGTGAAATTTTCCCTGATTTCTCTGTCAGTGATGATCTTCCTCCTAACACCTTGAATAACACTTTGTTTTGTCCTGCTACAGAACTGTAGCTTTTGTGCCACATGGGATTGGTTTGATAGTAGAAAGTGAAGGACTGCTTCTTTCTTTGGCATCCACCTTTGGAATATGGGTGTTTCCAGTTGGATCCAACTACACCCTTCCATGGGTGGTTCCACTCCCTAATCACCATCTTCAAATCCACCCTCACAAAAAGCTTTCTATGAATTGTATGAGGGGAAAGAGAAGGAGTAAATGTGATGCAGACAGCAAAATGGCTGCCTTTCTCATTTTTTTTTTGCCTAGAACAAATGAAAAATAGCAGATCCAGTTTAGTTCTACCTTTGTGAAAATTAATTGAAGGCATATAATTCTTTCTTAATTTGTCTCAACCTGAATGCAGGAGAACACATGGCACTTTTGGATGAAATTGAACCTTGGTTGTTTTTGTAACTCTATACACCCAAATCAGACATTGTTCTTGTCTCTTGCAGCCCCTGTTCACAAATAAGAAAAATTCATAGCTCAAAAGCCATTAGGATTGACTGTTTACATCAGATGGGTCAACTCTGATGCTATTTAAAGCAGCAAGCAAACAAGAGAAAGAAGAGAAAGGTGTCTATTAAAACCTAAATTCTTGCAGATAGGATAAAAGGGAGAAAGCAGCATTTTACCTGCTTCCTGAAACAGGGTAAAGTTCACCAATAATCAGACACTCCCCATGTTTAGGCTATAGCTGTTCCATCTTCCTTAGTGAACAAAAACACTGGTTGTACCAGTGGAACCCCAGGCCGACTCACTACCTGTCTTATCCACACTCAGCACCTGCCTCCGGTCACCTTTCTCTCTCCTGTTATCCATATCACCACTTCACCACTTCCACTTATACAGTGTTCAGTTCCCTAAGGACCATTCCCGCTAGAGTCCCTAGGCCTCCGGATTCCAGGGTGGGAAGAAGATCACTCTGTTTCCTTGAAGCTATGCCTTCCAGAAATCCACACAGTTAAGCTCTGATCACATCTCTCTGCCTTTAGAGATAAGAGTTTGGAGTTTTTTAGTTCCTTGAAAAATCAGCCATAGTATTATTTGACATCAACAGAAATGTTAGCACAAGGGAATCTAGCCCAGCATCCCAGGAAGTTACCTTAGGGTGACATTCATGATAAACAAAAATCAACAAGAAATGTAACAGCCACAGCATAGTGCAAAGCACTCTTTGATCAACTCTTTTGGTGATGACATACATAAATTACTTTCAGGATCTAATACATGCATATGCCACAGGAGTGCATTCATACCCTTAGAGCACAAGAAAATATGCATACCAGCCAGCAAAATTAAAAAAAAAATCAATAAGCATAAAAATAAAGCAAAACACAAAAATAACAGCATATGCAAAGAAAAAGAAATAGCAAAATTATGTATACTTAGCAGACTATATATGTATGATGCTAACATAGCAAATAAATATAAATCTGAAAAGAGTAAAATAGAAGCCTACTCAAAAGATATAGTAATTAGAGCATGTATCAATACATCATGCAATTACATGACATAGTTTACATTGGTAAACCTTAGCATTATCTTCTGGCTACATGTATTATCATTTCTGCAGTTTCCCTTGGGAAATTGTGAGTTGCTCTAGATACCTGTTAAATATGCCTACGTTTTACTGTGTCTGTCCCTATACCTGAGCTAGTTAATCATATGGACTGAGTATAAACTGTCATCCTTTCTTCCAAACCTGAAATTATTGAGGGCTAAGTCTGGTGAGTAGTATTATTATGTTCTGTGGGATGTGTCTGTGCCCTAGGAATCTCTATAGCAGATGTATTAGGCCAGGAGTTCTTAGTGTAGAGTCCATGAACTCTTTAAAAAAAACTGTATTCTGATATAATTGGTTTCTTTATAACTGTATTTTGCCATATGCAATGAAAAACATTTTGAGAAGGGGTCCATAGGTTTTACCAGACTGTCAGAGGAGTCCATGAAACAACAAAGGTTAAGAATCCTTGCATTAGGGAAAAAAGCAAACAAACAAACAAACAAAAAGTGCTGTCCCTGTTTCATTCTTTTCCCACTTATTTGAATTGGTTTGGTCTGCAGTACACAGTCTCATTTGAAATCTCTCTTTCAGGCAGTCTTTGCACGATGACCTCTTTTGCCTAGCGTCAGTAATGGAACAGGGAATCTGAGTAGCTCAGTTATAGGCCCCTTTGGGGCTGCTTTTTAATACAAGTTTCCCAGCCTCTCTATAACGAGGTATGACATAACTTTCCATTGATCTTCCAGCTTGTAAGTCTCACAAACAATAGGATTTCTCACCCCAAATCTGTCATCTTGTTCAAGGTCTTGACAATGAATTCAGGTGTCACACCACTATTTGTTTCTGCCAGTGATCTGAGCTGAAGTTGTAGCTCGCTGTTTATTTTCTTTTGGATTCATCTCTCAGCCAAGAAATGTCCTGATTGTATCTTCAATAATTTCACCCTCAGAACTTCCAAGACATAAATTAATATTTAGATGTGGTTCACACAGCCCATGCCCCAACATCAGCAGGTAGGGAGTAGAATCATCCCCGGTGGAGTTATGTATGTGTACTAGGAAAGCCACATATTACCTCTACTGAATATTTTTTTCTGATTTTAGTGTCCCTAACTTACACACATCGGTGGTCAGCTGAAACACTAAAGTTGTACGTCCCCTTGAGGGTGGGAGAGTATCATTCTACACTTCTTGATTCCAGCGAAAGCTGACATCTCCATGAGAAATATAGTTGCCAAATCTCTATCTTTGACCAAGTGGATCCTGGCTGGAAGTCCATACACCAAGGAAATAGTTAACACATGATATTTTAGCAACTGTGGAAGCTTTATGATTCCTGGCCTTTTATGCCTGTGCATACCTTGTGAAGTGATCAGGCACTACCAATTTTTGACTTGTTCTTGGCATTTTCTTCCAGAGATAGAAAGTCAACACTAACAAGTCATAAATGTTTGCTAATGCTTATGTTATTAAAATATGCAGGATGGGCTGGTAGCACTTTGCACACAAGGAACACTTCTAATACCCATTGATGACATCTGAAGTTATCTTAGGATGGTAAAAATCTGTTTTCTTTTTAACCCTAGGGTCCTTTATTGGTCCATGTATCCAAAGGCGTTTTGTAAAGTTTTCGTGGCCATAGAGTGATATGAACTGGAGAGTACCAACTGCTTCCTGCTGCCATGTGCAGGATAAATGACAGCCTGGTATAGTATTCCCTTGCACAACTGCAAATTCTGTCATGATACTGGCACATGAGTCCTTTGGCATCCATCAGCACCACTTATCTTGGTCTATATCACCCCCTCACATTGCTTCATTTTTGATTTGCTATTGTTGTCAGTCGTCTATGGACAGCTAAGGCAAAGAGGACTGGCTCAGCAAAGTGTTTAGCACACTGTCTGATGGAAGCCCTGAACTTTCTTATTGCCATTTGCTTATAATCCAGTTCCTTGGTTATTACATATACCTTTCACTGCTTTTAGATTTCATAGCACCACAGTTTGATGTCTCCTTCAAGACAGGTCACCTGCATTCCCATTAGTCTTCCCTGCAGATGCCCCTGAGATACCTTGGGGTCTACATTCAAACTGTTGAAATACAACTGGAACAGTAGTATTCTCTTTGCCTTCCTCCACCATAGGAATCTGGTAATAGTCACTGCACAAATCTAGTACTAAAAAAATCCTGGTTGCCTAACAGACAATCCTAGGCTTCTTAAGGTCACTGTATACTGGTCTACTTCGTTCTTTTGTTCAAAGTTCAGTTGTATATACACATGTGGATCTTTCCATTCTTCAATAACAAGGTTATGTAGATGAGCTTTGGACTCTGTGATTCGTGCCATTTAGCCAATAGACTCTTTGAAATGGTCTCTGAGGTCATCCATCGCTGAAAAAGGAATTTCAACCCCCCACCCCCGAAAGATCATGGTTTGGTGACCTGGATCCTATGGACTGCTCTTTGAGCACTACCCACATCTCACTTATAAAGTGATAACATGCCTAACTTTTTGCTGCTGCTTATGACTCAACTCTTTCTTACATTCTTCTAGAATTAGAAAATAGCTAATGTCATATTCTAGAAACTGAAAATGGAAGTCCACAGGTTTTACAAACTGTATTAGTTACTCCTGAAGCTGCTGAGTGGTATACAGAAAAGTAGGTGTTTGGTACAAATCCAAATGGGCTGGTACTTCTCCCAAATTCAGGTGGTTGATCCCTTACTGCTTCAGTCCCTGTGACTTCATTTCTCTAGATCCATTTAAGAGGTGGAAGAGCCAGTGCTCTTGTGACATTCCTTGTCACTGCTTGATTCTCTCCTTCTAGATGCTTTTGTATAGGCCACGTGAATGGTCAATGTATGCAGTTTCTACTTTATTGTTTCTGTATTCTACTAATATCTTGAATAGGCTGCACTTGGTTCCAATTAGAGCTGGCACATGGCACATTGCCTTGTTCATGAGTTATTTCAAATATCCTAACTTTTGTCCCTCAAACCTCCAAGGCCAAGTTCTTCTAGAGTCTTTAATGGCATTTTTTTTCAAAAGTCTCTCTAAGACAACTGGAAGTTCTTTCTCTTCTGTGGGTCAGCTGAGATGTACATGCAGCATTACACAGATGCACCTCTTCATGAAGACCCTGATGGGCAAAGCTATCACTCTTGATGTTGAACCCAGTCATACTATTAAGAATGTCAAAGTCAAAAACCTGGGACACTGAAAGTATCCCACCAGACTGATAATGTCTGTTTAATTTTTTTTCTCCTCTGGAAAACCACTAGAAAATGGTGACACTCTGACTACAACAGCCAAAAGGAATCCACTTTGCACCTGGGGGCTGCATCTGTGCAGGGGTATCATTGACCTTTTCCTTTACCAATTGGCCCAGAAATATAACTATGATAAAACAGTTAATGCTTGCCTGCACCTCCATGCTGGAAAGTACTGTAAGAAGAAGTATGGCCACTACAATAATCTGTGTCCCAAGAAGAAGGTCAAATAAAGAGGCAGTCCTTGGGCCAAGTTTTGGTCTGACTCCCTTGATATAAGTGCTCTCTATTAGTCTATTGTTACATGACTTTGATCTCATGTTTAATAGGACTATGATCTCAATAAAGTCTGCTTTTAGTTGAGAAGGAAAAAAACATTTAAAAATAAAATTACTGAAACACGATGGTCATTTGTACTCCATTATCGAGGGCAGCTGTGTGGTCCATATCCCTAGCCTTCTCTGTCATCTCTACAGGAGGTCCTATGAATCCAGATGGAAAAGACCCATTAGGAATTTCTGATGAGGTAATGATCACTGCTCATGTGGAACAAGATATCCTCGTTCCCTGGCCTCATTTACTTTTCCCAAAGCTGGCCCTGTTGCATTTAGCTTTTGCATCACTTTCTCCTTTCACAAGCATGTGGTTTGTATATAGCTATCTTCTTCACAATTTTAAGAAAAATTATTATTTTGGCCTTTCTGGTTTTCTCTTGATGTTGATGTCAGGCTGGCATGGTCTCCATCTCCAATTACCGTATTTCACAGCATAATCATTGCAGATTTTATGCTAAATTTAAAAAAAGTGGAGTGTGACCATTATACAAAGCTTTAAAAATTGTGCTGGTATTACTTTAAAATTACTTATTACTAAACTGTCTTTGGTGCATGATTAAGATGCATGGAATATACGTTAAAATTGAATACTGACAATGTGCATGCACTGAGAATTTTAAGCTTGCGGCTCCCAATGCACAAGACATAAATGTGTATCCATGTGCCACTGATGAATACATTGCTGCCCCATTTATCTTTCAAGCAGTGTGATGAATAGAATTATACCATGTGACGATTACACACTGAAAGGTTATAGACCAATTTTGGGGCTGAAAAAACATGTTGTGACGATTATGTGACGAAATACAGTAACTTCTCCAGCTGGAATGGATCTGTCTGTGGGCTCACCAGGTTTTCTTCAAATTGTCTTCCATAATTCTCAACCTATAGGGCACTTACTATGTTTAGTTTCCTTGGACTATGAACAATAAAATATCCTTGTGGTGGTTAGGTTTGAGGTCTTTAAGTCTTTCTATCAAACATGTATATAGCTCAAACTTCGGTAAGCTGGCCTTCGTTTGACAGCCTTGTTTCACTCAGGGTTGCTATTTGGATGCTACATCTACTGAGTTCTCTTGCAATAAGAGTTGTTGGGGAGTCTCTGAAGGAAAGTATGGGAGAGAAGAGGTATTAGACTTATTACCAAACTGAAAGTCTACAGAGCTGTGGTGCTGAACTCATTGTTGTATGCCTGCGAAACCTGGACAGTCTACCAATGCCATACCAGGAAACTGAATTGCTTCCATTTGAATTGTCTTAGGAAAATTCTGAAGATCAGCTGGAAGGATAAAGTACCAGACACTGAGGTTCTTAATCAAACTAAACTTCCAAGCATTCAAAACTCTGCCTCAGAGAGTGCAACTCTGATAGGCTGGCCATGTTGTTTGAATGCAAAACATATCCTTGCCAAAAAGACTGTTTTATGGAGAACTTACACAGGGGAAGCCTTCACATGGTGGTCAGAAGGAATGATACAAGGACACTCTCAGGGTGTCTCTGAAGAACTTTGGAATTATGGGACATGGGAGACATTGGCACAGGACTGCTCAACATGGCATGCTGTCATCAGAGAAGGTACTGTGCTCTATGAGCAAAGAAGAATTGAAACAGCTCAAAGGAAACATAGGATGTACAAATTTAGAATATCCACCCCAAAGGTTTACACGGACTATTTGTGCCCAACCTGTGGTAGAGCATTCCGAGCTTGTATTGGTCTGATCAGCCACAGTGGTACACATTGAAACTCAACTCTAGCATAGTGATGTCATTTTGGTCTTCTTCGAGGGTGAAAGACAATGACCATCAAACAATTCATTTTGTCCCCAATCAGAAGCCTACCAGCCTTATGAGAATTCTGTTAATTATCCAGCACAGGCTTCCACCAAGACTTTCTGAGGACAACAAGGGTTCTGTCCTAAGAAACTTCTTAGTGATTAGCTCAGTAAGTCAGTCATGCCCCTTAGGCTTCTATAAAAAAAGAATCAGCCTAGCAGTTGGAGGGGTCATGAGTTCTGAGATGGTGCAAGTTAAGAGCTGCCTGGGAAGAAAACCCGGGCAGGTCCAGAAGAAGGAGTTTCTTTCTCCTCTCACCCACTCTATGTTAGCCCCATATTTTGATGAAAAGATCAATACACCTGATTGAACTTACTTGAAATGGTGGTAAATCATGCCTAAACAGCATGGTGTGGTAGAAAAAGAATTGGACTTAGTCTCAAAAGACCTGTGCTGGAAGTCCTGGATCCATTGTTGTTAACTAGGAATGTTGGCGCCTGGGACAGACTCAAGCGAGCAACAGCTAGGTTTACACCATCAACCAGAATATCCATCTTCTTCTTCCATGTTTTTCTTTCTTGAGACATTTCATTTTCCACCCAACTACACTCATTTTAGACTTATTCTGTTTCTCCACCTACACTCATCTTGGACACCTTTGCCTTCTCCACCATGCACCCAGCAAATTCATCACTAGGAAAATCTCATCATCTTGCAATATCCAATCAGCCTTGGTACTCACACCTTGTCACTACACTCTGCCTCTCTGATTGGAAGACAGAGCCGCAAAATCTTCAACTTCCATCTAAGGAAGAGAGCCATCTCAGACATTTTCTGATTTCTCACCCAGCTACATTCATTTAGGACTAATTTGGCTTATCCAGCTTCATTAGTTTTTTATTTTTTAATTTCTTTGACTTCTCCACTCTGTCCCATGCTGGGTAACTCTATCCATGCAACTTTTCTTTTTCTTTCTTTTTTTAAGCTTTTCTCTTGTATGTTATCTTTCTCCATTAGACTATAAGTTCCTTGAAGACAGCTCTCTTTTTTCGTATTTGTTTCCCCAGCCTACACGGGGTACAGTGCCTGGGACATAGTAGGCATTTAATAAATGTTTATTGATTATTGAGGAAACAGGCAGTCCTGGGAGTGACGGTCCAACTTTGGGTCATTGAAGGTCTTCTAAACTCTGCTACACATGGCCCCATTCTTTTGCTGTCTTTAGGGGTCTGCCTTCCTTTCTGCCTCCCAAGTAAGCATGGGTCAGTGTAGTGGCATCAAGAGAAGGAATGGAACACCTTCTTCTCAGTTCCCTGATTTCTAAGCTGTCCTCAGTTCTGCTCTCTCTGTCCCTCTCCCAAGATTACCATCTCCCCTAGGCACCATAGGTCAGGGGTGGGGTGCAGCACTACTTCTAGAATATTGGGACAACACTTTCCGGCCTGCAATAGAATGGATGCACACATGCCCCAAATATCTGCATCTGGGCCAAAGACCCAATTTCCCCGCCCTAGTTACAAATCTGCCCAACTCTGACAGTTATGAGCTTTATGACGATGAGCAAGTGTCACTGAATCTACCTGAGCCCTACTTCCTTATTTGCTAAATATTTGCAATAATTGTCACTGGACCTACCTCATAGGCTTATTATGAGGAAAACGCTTTGTAAATGGCGATGTTCCACATAAATGGAAGTTACTGTTGTTGTATGGAGGAATGGAACTATGTATTTGGCTTAATGAATCTTTCTGAAACAGCCTACTCCATTACTCTAACTATTTAGGGACTCTTTCTTTTACTGCACCTGCATCATCTTTCTGCTTCCTTCTGTCTTATGCACATAATCCTTTCCAATATAAAACAGAAAATGCTATAATTTATTTACTTAATGGGGGTGAGGGGGAGACAGGGGAGGAAGAGACATTTCCAGCAGATGTTAGACAGATGCAATGTGGTCACATTCACACAAATATTCTCAGTGCATTATAGATTAAAATCTGAGTGATTTCCTGAGACTTAGGGAGACTGTTGATTTAAACAAGATACCTTTTCTCATTAAAATATATTTAAGGAAGTGATATGGACCAATATTTCAAAGTAAGCTTTTCAGGGTGCTAAATATTCCCTTCAGAGATATGGGGAGAAAATCAGTGTTGGAACTCTGATATGGTTTTAACTATGAATCTGGACAGGTTTATTGACACAGGCACATTTTACAGGCAAAGGGGCAGCTTTTACATTAACTTGTAATCAATCCATCCTCTCGGTAAGATCAAATGTGACTGCTTCTCTCATGAGAATAATATAGAGAGTTGGACCAAGTTTCTTGTTTACATAGGATTTTCGTAGTCTTTTTTTGTTTTGAATAATTCAGCCCTATTATTAACAGGGATAATTGGGAGCTGGCTATCACTAGGCACTGAAAAGCAAGACCCCCATGATCTTCTTTCCTAACCTTCCAATTCCTTATAAGTCTTCAAGTCACATCTGCTTGCTTTGACAATAACAAGGTTCTTTCCAGTTGGTGCGCTTGGGAAACAAGTGAGCGAACTGAATTCCATTCTGTCTCATATAGCACTGAGCAAATTGTAAGCTAAAATTGGATTACCAAATTGTTATTACCAGAAAAGATTTAAGAGGCAGATGGAACACTACCCAGATTTCTCATGCTGGGTTTTAAGACCTTGCAGCTTGAAATAACATATTTTGGTTGGAGTCCTGAACAAATTTATTAGGGAATTACTAAGGAGGTCTAAGTGTAGGATGCTATGCTCTCTTGTTGAGAGGCTTTTGTCCACAAAAGCCCTTAGAAACCTGGGAAGAAATATTAAGGGAAGTTTAGGTTTCTTGAAGAACACTCAAGCAACTTTTGATATTTTAATTACCTTTTTGAAGAACCATGGGTATTTCCATATCATTCCTCTACATTTGCCTTTTCAATGCATTTACTGAATCATTGGGACTTGTGATTTCCTCTAAGAAGGAAACTTCTAGTTTGAAGATGCATAACAACGTTTCTTCAGCAGCTTATAGAATTAGAGAATTGCTGACGGGCACTTGAAAGTTAAATGCTTTACTGGTGATACATACCTACCTAGTATGTAACCAGAAGCCAGACTTGAATCAGGTCTTCCCTTTCTCCAAGATACCACAACATACTGCCACTCAGTTGAATATGAGTAAGTATGGAATTGAACATATTTGCCTCAAAGAAGAAGATAAGGGTTGGAACCATATTTCTGTTGAAATACACTGAATTATATCTAACTAAGGTGGCACAAGGGATAGAGTGCTGGGCCTGGAGTCAGGAAATCTCATCTTCCTGAGTTCAAATCTGTCCTCAGACACATCAACTATGCAAGACCTTGGGCAAGTCACTTAACCATGTTTGCCTCAGTTTCCTCATTTGGAAGATGAGCTAGAGAAGGAAATGGCAAACCACTCTAGCATCTTTGCCCAGAAAACTCCAAATGGGGTCACAGTCAGACACAACTGAAATAACTGAACATAATATAGCTAACTCTTTGTGTTAATCACTAGAGTTTTCGTATAGATTAGTTTACCTGAGGGGGAAAAGTACTTCTTGAAAAATATGAAATAAAGTCACTGTATAGCATCAGTTGGGAATATAGAAATATAATATAAATATAAATATATATATATTATATATGTAATATAATATAAATAATATATATAATATAATATAAATATAAAATGTGGTACATGAATGTAATGGAATATTACTGTTTTGTGTGAAATGATGAATAAGAGAAATGCAGAGGAGCATGGGAAGACATATGAAATGATGCAAAGTGAAGTAAGAAGAACCAAGAACACAATATACACAGTAAGTGGTGGTGGCGGTGATGTTGTAATTACACAATAACTACAACAATGTAAATGGAAAGAACCAATAAAATCTGAATGCTACAAAATTATAATGAACGAGTTTGGCCATACACACACACACACACACACACACACACACACACACACACACACACACGGGAGATGAGAAGACATTCCACTCCTCCCAATTCTTTGGGTGATTGTGAGTATGGGACACTGCATGTAACATCAGACTTTTTTGATCTGTTGATTAATTTCATTCAACATTTTTTGTCCTTCCTTCCTTTTTAAAAATACTTTATTGTAAGAGATGACAATCTGGAGTGGGTAAAAGATATGGTAAGAAATGTACTTGATGAAGAACAAAAGATATCAATAAACATTTATTTTTAAAAAATGTTGCTATAGAGTGTCTAGAAACATCATATTAATGAGTATGTTGTAAGGAAATGTTCTTACAGTAAAATTTTAAAGCTGTCAGATATACTGTATTTCATTTTTATCTGGTAAATTTTCAGATCTCATTTACCTCTCCCAGAGTGCCAGATTCCACAGAGTAATACTGCACAGGTAGCAAATCTTCTCACTCAGAAATTCAGGAGTTAATCATATTTGCCTCCAAAAAGAATAGAGATAAGCCCTGGGATCATTAGGGTTATCTGCCTGACTAAAATACACTACCCTTTGCTGACTTGAAGGAATTATTTACCTTAATCAAGAGAAGTTTCTGAACATGGTAATTTTTCAAAGAGGAGAAAATACTTCCTGGAAACACAGAAGAATGGGAAATCAACTTTCTATAGATTTGGATGAGTATAGAATAATTAATGTTAGAGGTGAGGACTGAGGGAAGGCTTAACCAGGAACATTTGTGATGTGGTTTAAGACAAATATGACAGCATGTGTGCATTAAATCAGATGTTTTGAAAACTAATATCAGCACATGATTCCAAAGAACCACTGACGAAGTGTACTACCCATATACTGACAAAGAAGTGATGGACTGAAGATGAAAAATGATTACCTACGCACACACAATTCTGCATCTATATGTGTGTGTACATATTGAACATAGCCAATGTGGGAATTTGTCTTACTTTATATGCATACTTCTAACACAGGCTTTGTTTTTTCCTTTTCTTTTTTGAGGGAGTAGAGAAATAAAAAGATAGAAAATATATTTTGGTTAATTGAAAAAAGACATTTTAATTAAAAAAGGAATATCAGGTGATGTAAAAGTTAAACAGTATAAACATGGATTCCCACTTCTAACTCATTTTTTGTGTAAATTTTTTATTATTTAAACTTAAATACAAAGCCATAAAAGGAAAAAAAATGAACATTTCCAGGTACACAGCAGAACATAAGAGGATTCAATATAAAACAATAAATTTCCATTTCAAGAAAACCTATGTAATAAATACTACACATTGTTCTCAAAGCTGCCCAGTTTTTCTTTGCTTCCTTCTAGGTTTCCTTTTGTTCTCTGCAGGGCTTTTTTTACTTTATTTTTTCCCCTTCCTTCCCCCCTCCCCATCCTAGGGAAGGCTAAATTAGACCTGGATATATCTATTTCTATATCTACATATATACCTGTAAACATACACACATACCCCCATATATACACATATACACATATATAGAGAGAGAGATAGATATAGACATAGATATGACTGTATTATGCCTATTTCTATTTCTCATTTCTTTTTCTAGAGGTGGATAGCATCTTCCTTCATAGGTCTAAGTCTTTCCGGTTTTTTTTTCTAAATCAACCAGATCATCACGTCTTATATCATGGCAGTATTCCAACACAGTCATATCCGGTCTGAGAGATTGTCTATGAAAGTTTTTCCCCCCAATATTCTACTTTCCTTCTATCCTTGGCTACATTTACAAAAAATTTTTAATTTAAAATAATTGAAATTATCCATTTTAAACCTCAACCATGCTCTCACCTTATAGCATAGTTTAAGATCTGGTACTGCTTCTAATTCACTTTTATAGCTCTTTTCTATGATAAGAGAATACCTTTCAAAGAAGTTATACTAAGTCTCAAGACAATTAGAAGGGTTTTTCCTTTAAATTCTACATGTTCTGCTCCTAAAATCCCACTCTCAAATGAATTAGACCTAAGTCATTGGTTAATCTTGACTAACACAAATTTCCTTGAATAGGCAACCATTGAGATAGCTAAGATTGAAACCAAAGTCAATATTCTGACTCTCACCCAGATAAAAGGTGATAGCTAATAGAGCCCATACACAGGTCAAGTATGATTTAGACTCTATGCTTTGGCCACACCTAATCAAACAAGTTGCTGCATTCTTTCATAACTGTGATTTATGAGAGGTCTCACGGGATGGCTTGAGCAGAGTGAAGCCCTAGGACCCTAATCAAAGCATTGCTAAGGGAATTAAATCCCCACATCAATTAATCCATGGCTGTAATCCATATCACAATGTTATTTATTATTTCAATCAAAATGAAATTAAACCAGATCCATTTATCTTCATCAATTAATATTTAATAGGACACCAGTCATTTGGCTTGTGCAGGAAATAACATTGCCTGATTAATTTAATTCTGGGAATAAAAGCCTACTTAACATGATTTTTTTCCAAAGATGCTTGACTTGCCTCACAATTTTAGTTATTATGGACACACATGGTGTTTTCCTTCTTATTTTTCACTCATTCATAGACTCAGAATTGAAAGGGACCCCAGGCTGTCTAACCCAAATCATGCGTAAGCACATATCCCCTTGTTGACAATATCTTTGTCTGTAAAATAAGGGAAGTGGACTAAATGACGTCTAAGATCTCTTTTAGTTCTCAATTTTTAAGTTTATGATCATCAACAAGTGACTATCCAGCCGCTTTTTGAAGTTCTCCACTGGTGACATCATTACTTTATGAGGCTACCAACTTTACATTTAGACAGCCCTAAATGATAAAAAGTTTTTCTTCATATCAAGTTGAAATCTGCCTTTCTGAAATGTCCACCCATTGCTCCTAGTTCTGCTCTTCAGGGCCAAACAAGAACAAATTTGATTTTTCTTCCAAGTTATGATTCTTCATATATTTGAAGAAAATTATCGTGTTTTCCTTAAATCTTTACTTCTCCCAGTTAAATAATAGAATTGTTGAACCAGTGGATCCTGTATTTTAGCAAGTAAGCCTCTCTACAACACCTCTGATTAGTGGGAACCTTTCTTAATGGTCCCCATGATGAGGCATCTTCTCCCCCAACCTAATCATCTTCTCTTAACAGGTATTTTTTACATGTTTATAACACATATGCAACATATTATTTATTACATATTTTCATGTCTTTACTTACAGGTTTATATTCTTACATGCCCTAGAAAAATGTAAGTCACTTGGGACCAAGAATTACCTTTCATATTTGTTTTTATATCTCTTCCATCTAAAATAGTATCTTCAATACAATCAGCACTTAATTTAACTTAATTTAATTGGATACATTTCCTTTCCATAATCTTTGTATGGCTTTGAGTTCCCTTACCTTCTAAGGCACTGTCTTTTGGATACTCTCCAAGTTTTCAATGTTCTTCCTGAAATAGGTCACTCAAAACTGACCACAATAATGTCAGTGACCAGCACAATACAACGTTCCTAATGGGCTTAATAAATATTTATGAATCAATAACTATGAATGAGTTTCCCAGGGATTTGTCCTGAAGACCATAGATTTGGTCCAAACAGGGCAGAGCACAACCATACTATTCTCATATCTCGTTCTAGTCAATATACTTCTACTAATGCAGCCTAATATTCTATTCTATTCTACTCATATTTAACGTGTTCATTTTTTGACTGCTACATCACACTGTTGACAAAATTCATAGTAACCTCACAGTGTACTAAAACACTAAGGTTTTTTTTTTCTCATAACACTATCCAGTATTTGTGTAGTTCTTTTTTCGAACCCCAAATGTAGGTGGTTACATTTATCCCTATAAAACCCATCTTACTAAATTTGGCCTATTATTCCAGGGTATTGGGATACCTTTATATCCTAGTTGTGTCATCCAACTCTCAGTTTAATGTCATTCACAAATTTGAGCAACATATTGTTTTTTCTTTAACCAAAGTCACTGTTGAAGTCAAATGTTGAACAGAATGGAGCCAAGGACAAATCTCTGGGGAATTCATTCAACAAATAGTTATTGAACCTATAATAAACATTGTAGTGTGCTGAGTACTGAGTATTATCTTTCCCTACATGTCTTCATCCCTTTGTTATGAAATAAAATTTTCCATTGTAAGATCTTAAAAATCAATAAAAACCAAGAAGATAGAGAATTGCCAGGCATATTCATTTATAAACTTTCAAAGATATGATACTGTTGTATATATAGTAATGTACTCTGCATCATCTTTAATAACGAGGGTAAGATTTCACAAATATAGTCATTGTACAATGTATATTTAATATAATTCCACATTTTCTTTTGGCAGAGATGATTAGCAACCTTTTTTTAGACTCCTCTATTTTTCTTCTTGGCATTAGGCAAAAGATTATTTTCCCCATGATATTCTCCAAAATACCTCTAATAATAGCTGAAACTATTCCAAGCTGAATTCTAAGGATGTAACTTTTAAAATATTGAGCCCAGAGAGGGTCAGTGCAGAATCTCAGGGTACCACCAATGCAAAAACTTGGAGAGAGGAGTATAAGCCAGAGGAAACAGTGACCAATATCAATAATTATGGCAAATCTAGAGATAGCTTCGAAAAAGGAGAGAGCACCTTCATTATAATGGCATACAGATACTCAAAGAAAAAAATAGATTTTCCACATAAAGTCAATGAAGAAATGAAGCAAAAGAGTGAAAAATTAAATAAAAGCTTTGGGGGAAATAATTGGAAGGAAAATAAGCAGGTTAGAAGAAAAAGTGGAAAACTACCTAACTAATAATGGACTTGAAGAAACCAAAGAAAAATCAAGGACTCCATGAAACAACAAGAAACATGAGAATGAAGTCAAAAGATTAAAAAAGAGAAGAAAATGCAAGATATCTAGTATCAAAAATGACTGATGTAGAAAACAGGTCAGTGAGAGACCATTTGAAAATTATTGGGCTCCTTAAAAGCTACAAAAAAATGGCCTGTACACTATATTTCAAGAATCAAAAGTGAAAACTGCCCAAATCTATTAGAACCAGATGACAAAGCAAAAATAGAAAGAATCCACCAATCATCTTGTGAAAGGAACCTCAAAAAGAAAAGTCCCAGGAATGTCATAGTCAAAATCAAACCTTCCACTTCAAAGAAAAAAAATAGCATCCAGAAAAAAGCAGTTTAAGTACACAGTGACTACAACCAGGTTCATATGAGACCTCTCAGTTTCTACTAAGGAGGAGGAGATCTTGTAATACAGTAGTCCAAAAGGCAAGAAATAAGCTTACAACCAAGAACAACCTGCCATGTAAAGTCGAGTATAATCCTATAGTGAAAAAAGTAGGCTTTTAAACTGATGAGGACTTTCAAGTATCTCTGACGACAAGATCAGAGCTGAGTAGGAATCTTGAAATACGAACACAAGAGCCAAGAGAAACCTAGAAAGATAAAATTATTTGAGCAATTGGAAGGAACTATATGATGATATAGGGCTAATGTTCAATAGGGAGAGAAGACACAAGTTTCACCTCAGAAGTAGAGGTAGTGTAGTACCAAGGAGGGAAAAGCTATAAGAAAAAACAAACTTACTGCCCCTGAAGAGAGGAAAGTGGGGGTGGCAGAAAAGAACTAGATTCTAAGGATGCCTTCAATTGTCTCTTAGAAAATTGGAGAAAGGACGTTTATCAAATTTTGGCATATAAATGGAATAGAATATAATTGTATCATAAGAAATGACAAAAGATATTATTTCAGAGAATTCTGGGTAGTGCGAACTGATCAAAACCAGAAAAAAATCTAATGCAGCCTAATATTCTATTCTATTCTACTCATATTTAACATGAAAAAAAAAATAATGACTGCAACATTAGAAAGTAAATCAATAAATAACCCAGGTCTTCCTGAGTTCCAGTCCAAAGCCCTATTGATTACACTATACCATACCACCTCTTAAATTAAAAAAAAAAACTCTATCAGGCAAAGCTAAATAGCCAAAACAAAACCATCCTCTTTCTAGGTTGAGGATAAAGGATCATAGAATCATAGAATTGCAGGACCAAAAGGGAGCTTAGAGATTAATTTCTAGCTGGGACCCAGATGAGAATGTGAAAAGATTTTCCTGAGGCTATAGAGCCTATTATCTTTATTATATGTATAGAGCCCATTATTTATGTAGAGCTGATTAGCATAGTGCTAGGTGTTTTACAAATATTATCTCATTTGATCCTCACAACAACCCTACAACGGAGGCACTGTTATGATCTCCATTTTTCAAATGAGGAAATTGAGGCAAACAGAGTTAAGTGACTTCTCCAGGGTCACATCATAAGTATCTGAGGCTGGATTTGAACTGTGATCTTCCTGACTGCAGACTCAGTCTCTATTTACATTATGCCTTAGCTGCCATGAATTGGTTTAAGTGACACAGGCTGTGCAAAGTCACCAATCTTGCTCTCTCCTCCAGAACCATCTGGGTCTAGTGGCAAGACATAGATTAGGACAACTGTACATGACCCTAGATGCAGAGGGACACTTGGGCCTTTTTAGGCTAAGGTCTTTCCCAGGTCTCATTTTGTCTGAAGCAAAAACCATTCAGTGATTAAGGATAGGTAAGGGAAAAAAAGCCCATCCTGATTCAAATGGAGCTACTTGACTATGCCTTAAACTCAAATCATTCAGGCTCTCAGTGATTGGCCAACAATGGGCCCCAACCCAAGCCTTGGTTGATCATTATTTAGATTTTTTTTTTGGCTCAGAATGAGTGTAAATTGCAGTTGTTTCTGTTTTGATCAGAAACCTTGAGGTTCTTCCCTTCCCAAATTTGTTTATTTACTTTTTTGAAAGGTAAAAAAGACCTGGGAAAGACCTTATCTTAAAAAGGCCAAAGTCTCCCACTGCATCCAGGGCCATCTCCAGTTGTCCTGATCTATGTCTTGTCACTGAATCCAGATGGCTCTGGAGGAGAGAGTGAGGCTGGTGACTTTGCACAGCCCTGCCTCACTTAAATCCAATTCACTTGCAAGTCAGAACATCATCCTCCTGATGTCATTGGTCCTCTCTGAGAACAAAGAACAAACAACAACAACCTAGTTGCTTTAGCTAATTGATAGCAGACTTAGTCCTACTCAGGACAATCTAATCTCATGCAAAATAGACAAAATTTACAACAAGACACTTGTTCTCTTTCTCCTACCCCATATTTCCTGTCCTTGGCACCGCAGGGGACAGAGACCGAGAGTTAAAGTACAAACTATCAAAAAGAATTTATTGCCCCTCTACTCAGATGACTCCCACCTTCATTCTGGCCATGATTGAAGCTCCTAATTGTATAGTGGATAAAGGATTGGTCTTGAAGTCAAGAAAACCTGAATTCAAACCCTTCCTCAGATACATGCATGACCATGAAAAAGTCTCTTAACTTTATTCAGCCTCATTTTCTTCATTGGCAAAATAAGGGAGTTGGACTCAATGTTCCCCTGGAGTTAGGAAGATTTAGCCGCCTGAAGCCCTCTTCAAGATATTCTGTCTCCGCATTCTCTCTAGCTATCCCTCGTGTCTAAAACCCTTTCCCTCCTCAACTCTGCTACTGCCTTCTCTGGCTTCTTTTGTTGTTGTTGTGGTGGTGGTGGTGGTAGTGGTGGTGGTGGTGGTTAGTCCTTCCTTTTCGAAGAGGACTAATGACATCACGAGGTGGTGTCTTGACTCACTTGTGATAACTTCCTTTAAATCCCAACTAAAATCCCATCTTTTAGAGCAAATCTTTTCCAACCTCTCTTAATTCTAATACCTTTCCCCCTGTTAATTACTTCCTATTTACCCTGCATGTAGCTTATTTGTATATATTTATTTCCATATTGTCTCTCCTACTAGATTGTGAATTCCATGAGGGCAGGAACTGTTTTTCATTTTATATCCCCAGCACTTAGTACAGTGCCGGAAAAACAGTAGGTGCTTAATAAAAGTTTGTTGATTGATCTTCAGATGGTATCAGTGTAGTAAACAAAAGCCTTCACTGCCTTAGCACAAAGAAAATGAATGCAGTTTCCAAATGGGTAATTTCAAGGCCTGACAAGGGAAATTTTTCTATTTGAGAGTGTGAGGAACAGGGTTTTGCAGGGTCATTAAATTATAATTTTTAAGTAACAGGCTGCTGATGCTATGATAAGGCTGGCCTTAGCCTGCTTTATCATACCTTTACATCAGCTAGATTCCTTGGTTTCCAAACCTCAGAATCCTTATATCTCAGTCCTCTCGGAGGTGATGATGATAATGAAGTGCGTGCTACAAAATGAAAGAAAAAAATGCTATGACTTAGTATCTCCAAAATGACTTCTTCAGTTCAATTCTGAGACGGGTGAAATATTAAAGTAGCTCAGATACAACTGACATGAAATTAGTTTTAAACCCCATTTAGTTTTTTTT
>CM053622.1:482116499-482151712 GCA_028646595.1 Phalanger gymnotis | reverse complement strand
ATCAGCCACTTAATTCCTCCCACCAGGTGGGCCTGGGGCCAGAAGAAACTGCAGCTGAATTTCTAAAGCTGCCCCGCCTCCGTTGCCTCAGGGGTGGTAGTCGAACTGCAAACTCCGTCCAGTCCCGCAGCTTTTCCCACTAACCTTCTGTGTTGTCTTTGCTGTTTGTGGGTTGTGAGGTCTGGTACATGCCACAGGTCAGTAATTCAGCATGCTAGGGCACTCTCCGCTCCACTCCTAGTCTCGTGGGTCCGCGGTCTGCCGAGCCGCGCCTCGCGCACTGGGCTCTGCTTGGCGCCGCTCCGCTCCCCTCAGCTGGGGGCTGGGAGTTCCGTTTGAGACAGACCTTACCCGGAGACCATCCAGGCTGTCCTGGGCTGGAGCCCTGCTTTCCTCTGCCACTTTGTGGGTTCTGCAGTTGTAGAATTGGTTCAGAGCCATTTTTTTATAGGTTTTTGGAGGGACTTGGTGGGGAGCTCACACCAGTTACTGCTTTCCAGTCGCCATCTTGGCTCCGCCCCCTTGAGGTGCTTCTTAAAGCAAGAGAAGAACTCTATGAGGCAAGGTTAAGGTGGGAGTTCATTCTGGGTATATGGGATGGCTGATGCTGAGGCACAGAGAAGATATAGGATGACATGTGTAAAGGACAGTCAGGCCAGTGTGGCTGGAGGCTGAGAATATGGACTCTTTCCATCCTGTAAAGATCTTTAAAGTTAAAATGAGGAATTTATATTTTATCGAAGAAGCATTAGGAAGTCACTGGCATTGGCTGAGTAGGGTCAGAACTACATTTAAGGAAAATTACTTTGGTAATACGATATAATGGCAATACAAAATGACAGGACTATATTGAGTTGACATACATCTGCTCTTAAGAAAAATCAGTTTGGTAACACTGTGGAAAATATATTGAAGTAGGGAAAGACTTGAGGTAGGAAGATGAATTGGGAGGTACTGCAATAACCTGATTGAGAGATGCTGAGGGATAGGAACTAAGGTGGTAGCTGTGTGATGCCTTTCTTAACTCAAGTGATAGTTTTTAGATGACTCCTGGGGTATGGCCAAGTTGTGAGAGGGCCTGTAGGAGAACAGACACACCTGTATTCTGTTGGTGGATTGATGAACTGATCCAACCATTCTAGAAAGCAATTTGGAACTCTACTCCAAAAGTCAATAAATTATGCATGTCCAACAATACTCCTGCTAGGCTTAAGCCCCAAAGAAATCAAAGACAGAAGGAAAGGACCTTTATGTACAAAAATATTTATAGTAGTGTTTTTGTTATAACCAACAACTGAAACAAAGTCAGTCAATAATCATTTGTTAAGTGCTAAAGATTGGTACCTATCAGTTGGGAATGACTAAACAAATTATGGCACGTAAATGCACGTAGGAAAACTGAGATTCAAAGAAACCTGGGGAAACTTATATTAACTAATGAAGAATGAAGTAAGCAGACAATTTGCACAATGAAAACTATTTGCATAATGACCACAACAGTTAAGGCAAATCAGCTTTGAAAGACTTAAGAACTCTGATCAATGCCACAACTAATCACAACTCCAAAATGCTGAAGACGAAGCATGAAACATCTTTTGATGGAAAGGGATGGACTGTAGATACAGAATGATATTTTTTTTATTTTCAGATATAATTAATAAAACACAAATTAACTACATTCATTTGTTACTTAGGAGAGCTTTTATTTGAGGGAATAGTCTATGGTGTGAAATTGATTATTGATTACTGATGAATTGTTAAGTATTAAGTTAATCGCTGTAAACGAATAGCTATGGATCAGATTTGAATTTAATAGTGTGGGCCTTAGTAGTAGAGTTCGGAAGAGCTTGTATACCCAAATCTTAAGGGCTACAAACTAGTCCTGTCTCTTAAGGGAGCTAAGGAAGATGAGTGGTGGATGAGCCAATCTAGGCAGGAGATGTTTTTCCTAACATTGGCTCTCTCTGATATTGAGTGGTATCTGGCATGGGACTTTCCAAAGGGCATTACTCAACTCTATGTTTTCCTTGTTCATATGGACCCTGGAGATCCCTGTTACCAATCAGTGTGCCCTACAGCCCTTCAACTTTCTTATAGACCAATCATAGTCTTAGTTTAGTTTGTACCACCAAACTCTATAAAAAGCTGCTCCAAGGGGCCACTGACCTCTATTGTTGCCTACTGCCAATCTTGCTATTAAACAGATTGTACTTGGACCATGGTGCCTCAAATTCTCTTCATCACAGATTTTTATGACAATGGAATGGTAATAGTGATTCAGAAAGAGAAAACTATAAGAATTAAACATTGTGAGCATACACAGAAGAGAGAAGGAAGTTCAGAAGAGGACACAGACAAACAGGGTAATTTTGGTACTACCAATTTTGAATATAACAAAAAAATTTAAAAGAATCTATATGTAAAAGATACATAGCTTGATATATAATACTCTAGTCTCGATATCTTAACTAGATGAGAACGCTCCTCTATAAAATAATCAATCATAGGATTCAGACGAAATGTGAAAAGTCCTTTAAACAGGAATTACATGGTTGCACAGAACTGGGTTAAACAAGACACTTGGCAATACCCCCAGAAGTCATCTCTAAGTTATCAATCAACTCAAGAAAGCTGAGAAAATTCCCCAAATTTGGAGTGAGCCCAAACTTCTATTAAAAATTCCTAAGAATGAACTGCCTAGGGGCAGGGGAAACCTTGGTTTTAGCTTTGGGTTTTCCATCCCACACCTTTGAGTGGAGGAGGATCTTGTGAGGTTTGAAGGGCTCAGAGGATTCTGAACTTCCTGTCTTGTGATCAGCACCCAGTATGGTCGCTCTAAGATAGAGGCAGATGAATGCAATATCTGCATCAGGTGCCAAGAATAAATTAAACCCAGATTCACTGTGCTAAGGGAAATTTCCTGAGAACCCTATGAATAGAAGAATAGTTTGTCCATCAATCAGGAGCTATAAGTTACCCCTTTGACCCATGTGGTCTCTAATCTTGGAGCCCATTTCCCTTGGACTCTATGCTTGGAAGAGAGCAAGTCATGGACTTCTAGGAGATGTTTTGTACTAACTATTTTTATTGGGCTGGCCCAATGAAATCCCCTTTCTAAAAACTACTTAGAGCTGACTGACTAAATTGATCTTCAATTGATAATCTTTAGGGTGGGGGCTCAAACTAATGGCATTAGGGAATCACTCTCAACAGCTCTGGGTTACCCCTAAAACCTTCAGAAGCAGAGACAACTTTGTTCCAAGAACTGCAACTCATCTGCGAGTGTTGAAGTTGTGATAAGGATCCTGAGAGCTTTCACAGGCTATATTACTTTTCCAGCTTTCTTTCTATATTAAAATGTTCATTTTTGTTGCTGATTTTCTAGTCCAAAAAAGAAAAAGAAAAAAAAATTAACTTTTAGCATCTAACAGTTCCTTTTGTCTTTGTTGAAGAAAAATATTTTGGCCAGAAATACTATTAGTCTTGCCTTGTTTACTGATGGGCAAATAAGCATTGCCTTGGCATCTGTTAAAGGTCAAAAGAAAGATTTTTTCCCTAAATTTATTTTGTTTGTTGTGAATTCCTAAAATGTGGATATACTTTGCACTGTTTTTTAAAATAAGATTTTACTGGTGCTTTGTGCGGAGGTCTATTTTCTCCCCAGAAAAAAAAAAATTGGACATAAGCCATTGTTGAGTTAATGCCCTATTCTTAACTCAACATTTCATGATATCTTTAATTTGAACCAACAGTTCTTCCACAAATTATGTCAACAAACTGAAATAAAGGAAACATTAACAATCATTCAGTTTGTCAGTCCATCTCTGATTTTGTTTTCTGTTTAATGTTCCTATTATGTTACTATTCTAAATATACATTTTCCCAATACAAGTTTTTGCCATATGAAAGTGTAGTCTCCCTCTGGGATCATTCCTCAACTAGGCACTCACACTCATAGTTTGAGGTCCCAAAGGATGTCTACTATTGCATTCCTCAGGGATCTAAAGGTACTCCTGAAGTTCTGGGGTTTCTAAAACTGTTGTTCCTAAGCCCCTATGTATGTGCTTGCCATTTACAATGAGCTATACAGACTTAATCAGCTTTTACAAACTGTATTTACTAAGTGTGAACAAATGGTATAAAATATCCCCTCAAAACTGGGAGCACCGTCTTCCTTTGCACACATAAAGTCCCTGGGGAGAATAGGTTTAAATATAAATTACAAAGGGAGTGAGCATAAACGCAGAGAGTGTATGTGGCAAAGTGATGCTCCCCACTATTGACCCTGGTCTGGAAGTACTTTTCTCCCCTCACTGAGTCCTCACAAAATTACCCTGTATGAGTACTTTTCTGATGGATTCAAAGAGTCAGTGCCTTTTTAGGGTCCTTGTTAGCACTTCTCTCCCACAGGAAGATTTACAGTCCTGGACACTGTTAACAACCTTGAGTATCTTCATTCCCACTGCTCTTAGCCACTAAACTCTGGCCACCCTGATGGCCACTTCTCCCAGTTCTGGTATATACCCTGACCTCTGCCAAGCAGCTCTGCCTTCTGATGATATCCCTCAATCTCCAACCTTGCCAAGTCACCTAGACATTTCCTACCTGGGAAATTCACTTCTCTAGACCAAGAAATAATAAACAAAAAGTGACAGAGATGCCTACGTGTTTACATCCTCCATGACTGGAAAGGGTAACCACCCCTCTCTCATCCAAATCTTAGGACTAGCTTAGCTAGGTCGCACAAGGGATAGAGTACTGGGCCAAGAGTCAAATCTCATCTCAGACATTTACTAGTTGTGTGACTCAGAGTACATCATATGACCTCTGTTTGCCTCAGTTTCTTCATCTGTAAAATGGTGATAATAATATCACCTATCTCCCAGGATTGTTGTGAGGATGAAATGAGATAATATTTATAAGGGGATTCACACAGGGCCTGGAACATGTAAGCACTATGTAAATGTTAGTTATCCTCATCATCATAGTTGTTATTATATAGTTCTGCCTTCTCATAGCTGTAAAGAGGAGTGCTGCCTGTCACTCTAGTATGCCCACTCAACTCTAGTATAATCATAACTTCTTCTGACTCCCTAGGCAATTAGAGGAATTTTTGTCAAATTAGACCTCTGAGACATCCACATGGTTACTTGGACTGAAACTAGGCAGGGAAAATCTCTGCATGCTTCAAGGACTGTCTCTTGTACGAATAGTCCACCCATGCTACAAAAGTAAAAATGTGACTATATGCAAAAAGAGAGAAATTATGGAAGAATTTTGAGAGAGGAACTCACATTTATTCAACTCCAGGAGAGCCAAAATGTATAGAACATACATAGAACAATTTAAGTAAATCTTTTGACAATGAGATATCATTTGGAGTTTCAGTATAACTTAGGGCATTTTAATAGGAATTTTAAAACTTTTTCCTCCTGCTCTGGTTCTTTATACAGACAAATCAGTATATTTCTACCAGTAAATGGAAATATTCCAATAGTATAGAAATATTTAAGGATTCTAGCATAATATTGATATATCATTATTCTTTAGAGATATAACAATGCAGATGATACAAAATGTTTGGCTATGACATACTATTGTTTTTTTACCAAAAATAAAACAATCTATGTGACATTTTGTGACATCTTATATGTCATTCAAGTTCCTGAAGTTTACTATTCTTTCCTGGAAATTAAAATTAGAATTTACAATTTTTTTCAATTGAATTAGGAATAGGAACTTTGACAATGAATATTGAGATAGAGACAGAGTGTAACAACAATGTTGCTAGTAGCCGCTGTGGAGATGGAAGACCAACAACAAGAGCACACAGGAGGGCTGCTAGCACAGGTTCTTTGATCTGCTTTCTAAGGAAAGCAACTTTAAGGGGTTTATAATCTCACTTTAATTAAACATACATATATCATTTCTTGGTTCAAGGGAGAAAGTCAGCGCCCTGAACTTTTAGAGAAAATACAAACAGGAATTAGGAGCAGAGAGAATAACAGAAAGATGGAATAGACAACAGACAGGCTTCTAGCTGTCTGACCAAAGCTATACAGACATGGTTACCAGAGAGAAAAACACCAACATCTGGGTTTTCAAAGCTGGGGGGCTCCTTAACAGGGCTACCTAGAATCTCCACAACAACACTCTTCCAATGAGTGAGCCCCAAACAAAATGCTAATCTCAGAATATACATAAACTTCGTCAGGGTCAGAGTACTTCACACTTCTCAAGAGTTTCACACCTCTTGAGGGTTTCAAACCTCTCTAGGAAACCTCATACCTAACTAGCAAAAGGGCGTGGGCCTTTCTACAAACAAAGGCAAGACTCAATCAAAGAAAGGCCCTTGATTGCCTTAGTACTGAGAAGCACTCCAAAAGAAAAGACAACAAAAAGTCACACTTTGCTTGCCATTACACAAAGACGGAGAGGAGAGAAAGACAGAGAGGAAAAAGAGAGATAGAGATAGAAAGGAAAAATAGAGAGGAGAGAGAGATAGAGATAGAGAGAGGCAGAAACAGAGAGACAGAAGAAACAGAGAAACAGAGAAAGAGAGATTGTTCAGGTCTCATAGGATATGTACACCCTATCACTCCATAGGGGATAACACAGGGTTGCCATAGTCTTGTCCACATCTTTGTAGTTTAAGAAGTTACATTTTTTTAGTCCATTCAGGGAGTGATGTGACTGAGGAATAAGACACTAATCAAACTCAAAGGTGATTAATAACTATATTAAAATGTTGACTTATTAGTCAATTAATCAACCCATTACAATAGATCAGACACAGTCTTCTGGGACACCTGACCAATAAAATGGAGGACCAGACATTTTCTCTGATTCTCACAACTTCCCAAACATTTCCAAATTATGCACAAGAGATAAAGCAATTTCAGTTGTCTACACAGCTTAGTACACTAGTAACCCAAACAAAGTAAAAATTTGATGAGCTAATAGAAGAGAAGGATCATCCTTAATCCTACCAGATATCCATAGAACATCAAAATGCTGATAATTTTGAGATGATGCAGACATGTTAACTTTAAATTTTTATTGATGACTTTGAAATGATTTGGATATGTTAATGAACTAACCTCAAGGTGGCACAGATAAGATCCCTCAGCATCTCCTTCCTTACTAGCCACTATGCTCTTGACCTATGGGTTTGTAAGAGAGCTCAACTATACATCTTTCTCCTCCTCTAATGCCATGAAAAACCAAAAAGGAGACAATGCTCAAGCTGGGACAACAGTGAAGTAGTATCCTGTGCTTTAGCTGAGCCCAGCTAGAGAACTTCCAGAACATAAATCAAAAACTTTGAATACCATAATGCAAGAAATTATAGCATAAAACCTGCCGAGAACTTCTGAACACAGAAAGCAAAGTGATAATTGAAAGAATCCATATAACATATATAGAGGGGAAAAAAATCTATGTTGAAACCTCTACAATGCCTAGTGGTTAAATTTAACAATTCTAGTGGCAATCCACAAATTCTGTGAGAGACCTGGAAACAAACATTCAAATATAAAGGAAAGAAAATTTGAATAACACAAAGCTATTTACACCTAATAGAAACTGCAAGAAGGAATTGAATAATATTTTACAAAGATTACTCCTTTAGGAGTTTGTATTAAAATCATATCTTATTCTGGTGCCCCTGACCATACTTTCCTCTTTTAGTCAACATATAAGTTTGTAAGTAGCCAGTGTAAAGGGGCAAGAGCAGGAAAAGAGATTGCAAAGAGGAACTCAGATGTCACATGCAAACCATCCCCAAAATCAAAGGAGCATAATTTATAAATTGAATTGTGTATTAACTAAAAATCACAACCTAGTAATATGTACTCAATCAGGGGAAGCCATCTAGACTCTGCTGTCAAGGTTTCTGATCCTATGATATGTAAATCTCAGACAAGTTCCAGACCTCCATAGAACATCAAAATGCTGATAATTTTGAGATGATGCAGACATGTTAACTTTAAATTTTTATTGATGACTTTGAAATTATTTGGATATGTTAATGAACTAACTTCAAGGTGGCACAGATAAGAGTTAGTCCTTTCCCCTCAAATCCTATAAAAATGAGACCTCAAACTCCTGCCCTTAGAGCACCATTCCATCTCAATTAGGTTCGTGATGCCTAGAGATCCCAACTCGAACTCATGGTTACACGAGTGGTATTCTCTGCCTCTCCCCAACCCCATCCTTTTCACCATGTGGCCTGCCTTCCTTTATCATCCTATTCTCTATCCCCTTGCCATCTACCTCTGTACCCCTTTTCTCCCTTTTCTCCACTGTGCTGTTTGCTCCTATACCCTCTGTGGCTAATTAAAATGTGATTGCTGCCAGTTTCTCAATGACAGATGTGGTCTTTCCCAATGAGTACCCAAAGAACTGCATATGCCTGGCCTAATTTCATAATTTCATAAATTACCCATTCAGAGTTCAAGATGCAACCTAAGGTGACATACCCTACAGACTTCAGCCTAACCATTAACAAAAAAAGATGGGCATTCAATGAAAGAGTTGTTCAAAGCATCACTGGAAAGAAAAAGAGACCTAAACAAAATATTTTCTTTTTAAACACCCAAGATAACAGAAATATGAGAAAGATATTTTAAAACTACAGCAACCAGGGACAATAATAATAAAATAACAGAAAGACCATTAAGAGAATTCTTTCTAAAAGTACTAAAAATAACAACAGTGAAAGCAGAAATCAAATTGACATGATGGAGGAGAAACAGACCTGAAATATCATGGACTAAACCTCATAAGATTTCACATACAAGTGAATCAGCTGTGGGACTCAATTACAGAATGAGGGGGCATATAAGAGAAAGGGAAGGAAGAAAATTACATACAGGAAAATATGTGATATATTTTAACCAAATCAAAAGCTAACAATGAAGGGAAAATAATGCCTGTTGTCTCTAAGGAAGAAGAGACTTTATAGGAGAATGCTAGAGGAAGCAAAGAAAGGAATGGGAAAAGAAAATTGGAAATCGTATTTCAGTGGTGGGAAGGAGTAAGGTTGATGAACGCTTCCATGGTGGAAGAGAGATAATCTATAAAGGGAGATGGGGGCTATATAATCTTCAAGGATTTGATGCTCAGAGACTTCATTCAACCTTCCTCAGGAGAAGAGGAACCAGAGCTCTTGAGGGCAACTGACACTCAAAAGAGTGAGACAGCATGGACCTGGGAAGGAAGCTGAAAGACAAATGACAGAAAATGAGCATGGGCAAGGCAATGGCTAACAACGAACTGCACAATAAGGGATATAGGAAAATTCCTATCATTGGGCATCACCATCACCTGCAGGAACTGGTATTTCTAAGATTGAGGTACAACAGAATAAAGAGACTTGGGGACAATATTTACAAGGCAATAACAGAAGCTGTTTAGAAAAAAGAATCTAAAGTAGGTACCCCAGAAGCTTTAACTCCATGAGGAATACAAAGATTAAACAAGGACAAAATAAGTGTAATGGTCATGAATCAAAGAATAAAATTTTAGAATAGACAGTAAGGGAAGATAAACAACCAAGAGAATGAGATTTTTTTTTTAGAAAAAGGTGAAGAAATGTTTAAAAAACTAATAAATAAAACATATTGGAGGGGAGAAGAGGAAGGGATTTTACTTGATTGCTGAGAGGAAAAAAGGAATTAAAAATTAAATGATTAGATAAAAAGAAAAAGGAAATAATAAAGCAAAACTCTAGAACTAGGGAAGGATTTAACAAACTGTAAGAAGGTCAATTTGAAGGTGAGGGAAAGAGAATACATGAGAATAGGATAGGCTTAAAGTAAATTAAGTTAAAATAACTGAAGAGAAAAAGTACTGCATTTACAGAGGAATTGGGGTGGTGGTAGTGGTGGTGATGGTGGTGAAGAATTCAACAATAGATAATACTGGTCCAAACCAGTATCACTCACTTTCATAGAGCATTTTCTCCATGATTACAAAATTAGTACAAATTGTTTTGTATTCTAAAAGAAATTTCTATCAAGGTAAGGTAGTTTCATGAATTATCTTTCAAATATCTGCATCCAAGGATGTATCTATCTAAAGAACTAATATCAATTGTTGACAATTAATATGCCCCCTTCCCTGGACAGTGTTGGAAAAACATTCAAAATTCCTAGTCTTTGTCTAGACTCCATCCTACTTGTGTTTTCATTTGCTATTCCCATGTGACAAATTCCAAGAAAAATTGTAATTTTATACCACTGTAAACTTACACATTTAAATTAGTGTGTGGAATTTAAAACATACGCTTGACCTTTGCAAAATTTAGGGCAATATCTAATCTTACTAGCAACACATTTATAAACTGTCTTTCAGGGTGCACGGTTTTGCATCTGATGTTAATTGTTGTTCACTTCAAATTGAGATCATTTAGTAAATACCTTCTATGTGACAGGTAGTTTGCTCAGACCTCAGAATGCAAAGACAAAGACCCTACTCTCAAGGAGCTTACTATATTCTACTTTATCATATCTCTACATCCTTGGAGTGTGCTCTGTTTGGCTCCTGTTGATTATTATCTGTTTTAGTAAATAACTAAAGAATTTTCAAAATTTTAGCTTGCACTAAGACAGAAAATGATCTATAATCAAACTCCCTATTTGACGTGAGACATTAAACTCTTTGATTTCATGCAATAAAGTTGCCAGCAAATCATTTTTACCTTCTGAAATTTCTTTTTTAAAAAGAAGGCATAATTGCTTCACAACCCATAGTAATGTGTCAGAAAAAAAGACAGGATGCTACAGTTATGAGATTTCTATCTATAATGCTCTTATAATTCTTTAGGGACAAACTGGAACATATAGCAAAGTGCTACAGCTCATCATATCTTGTATGTTTTAGTAGGCATCTGGTCTTGAGATATAAGATCACATAAAAATGTTCTCTATGATGCAATTTTAGGGCACCATCTTCAGGTTTTTATTTAGACACCTGGGATCTTAAAAACAAAATTAATAGATTCACATTCATACTGATCTGTGAAAAAATCTTGAAGAAAGGTCTGGTACAGAAATTCTGAGTCTGCTGGACTCATCAGTATTGGGAGCCAACAGAGAATTTCACATCTGAATAGGTTTTTTTTAGTTCTGCTTGGTGCAAGCAGAGAGTAATTTTCAAGTGGCTTAGTCACTGAATTTTTCATTCTTTCTTCTTGGCCTTAGAGAGATGTAGCCTCCCTCAGTATATATTTTAAAAGGCATTGTAGGGGCCATTAACCTAAAGGAATTGGAATAGCATTTGGATAAATTTTAAAGCAGCAATATCTCCAGATTTTAGTGGGAATGCCATAGAAATCTGAAGAAAAACAATTTTATTCATTCCCTTTATTATGGAATTGAATTTTATCTGTCCTCAATATTAGGGACCAGCAGGGATAGCTACGTGGCACAGTGGATAGAGGACTGGCCCAGGAGTCAAGAGGACCTGAGTTCAAATCCCCTCTCAGATGCTTACTAGATGTGTGACCCTGGGGAAATCACTTAACCCTGATTGCCTCAAAAAAAGAATTAGGGACCTGAATGGTTTAGTGGGAAGAAGACTGAATCTTGAGTCAAAGGAGCAGGCTGCAAATCCTAACTCTGCCACTTGCTACCTGAAAGAACAATCAATTTCTTTCTCTGGGTATCATTTTCCTCATTTATATGGTTAGGGTATCAAACTAGAAAAGCTCTTGAAGTCCCTTCCAGCTCAAAATCAACGATTCTACTATCCCGTTTATTAAGATATGGAGAAAGACTGGACCTGTGATTTCAATTGGTATAAAGGTCTCCCAGATGAGGAAATTCTCTCCATCAATGCAGGTCTGCACTTCCTCTTTACGCCTGGGACATTAAGAGGTTGAATGAGTTACCCAGTGTCACACAGCTGGCATGTGTTAGAGGTTTGACTTAAATCTATTTCTTCCTGGTTGGAGACCAGTTGTCTATTCATGTGTCATATATTGAGAACCTTTGAAAAAATGTAATAAAAATAATCACAAAAAAGAGCAAACACCCAGGTATAGGTGAATTTGAAAGACATAAAACCCTGGCCTGATTACTGTGGCAGGCAGGAATCCCACCCAGTGATTGAAACACACACAAAAAAAAATGTACATAAACTTCTGAAAAGACGATTCCACTCATGGTACATGGAATGTGCGCACATTTATAGACAACACAAAATCCAGTAGACCTGAAAAACGAACAGCTCTTATGGGAGAATTCTGCAGGTATGACATCCAAATAACAGCCCTGAGTGAAACAAGGCCAGCTTAGTGGAGTTGAAGCAGGATAAGGAATGGCCACAATGAAGGGGAACACCTTGAAGCTGGAGTAGGTTTTGCAGTCAAACTAATCTAGTCAACAAGCTTGTATACCTACCAAAAGGAGTGAACAACAGGCTTATGACAATGTGATTGCCACTTGCAGGAAAATGGCACACCACTGTAATGTTAATGGTATAGGAAGATCTTCCCCCTCCATCAATAGCCCTATGTGACCACATGTGTTCAATCACAGCTGTGATACCATCTTGAGTCACACAGAGCCCATTGGCTCTAAGGAGGAGCTTGCTTAGGGGGAGGCTTGCTTGTAGAAAGGCTTTCACAGCTTTTGGTACTAAGCTAATTAGGTACTGAGTGAAGGTTGTGATGCCTTCTGGCTCTGAGCCTATTAGCCAAAAGTATAAATATGTATATATATATATATATGTATGTATGTATGTATGTATGTATGTGTATATATATGTATATATGTGTGTGTGTGTGTGTGTATAGATATATATATATATATATATATACTGAGGTGAGACTTTGCTTTGGGAGCTTGCTCATGAGAAGGACCTTTTGATTCTCTTGACAAGAGTCTGAGTAGCCATTTCTTAAGAGTCCCTCGACTACTCAGATGTTGGTGCTCCCCCAATAGGTGGTGTATGTAAGTACTACTTCATTCAGAGAGTTGGAGCCCTGTCTCCTGAATCTCTGTGCTAATTTCTTTGCTTGTATTTTCTACTTATCTGTAATTAAAGTAAGATTGTTGACCCCTTTAAAAGTTGCCTTTGCTTTAGGAAAGCAGATCAAAGACCCTGTGCTAGCAGGCCATCCTGGGTGTGCCAAGGTGCTTGCTGTTATAGTCACCATCACCAGTGCCTATGCTCCCACCATGACAAACCCTGATGAGGTCAAAGAAAATTTTTACGAAGACCTAGAGACCCTTATCATCAATGTGCCAAAAGAGGACAAGCTTATAATTCTGGGTGACTTTAATGATAGAATAGGCTCAGATACCAGATTTGGCAGGAAGTGCTTGGGAAGAATGAAGTTGGAAGCAGTGACAGCAATGGTCATTTACTACTAAAGACTTGTGCATCTCATGATCCTCTCATTACCAGCACCGTTTTCCATTTACCTAAACACAATAAAACTTCATAGATGTACCATCGCAGCAAACATTGGCATTGAATAGACTATGTGATTGTAAGGAGAAGAAACAGACAGGAGGTGAGAGTGACCAAGGCAATGTGTGGTGCAGAGTGCTGGACTTATCTTCTCTAGGCTAAATATTCATGTTCGACAAAAATGGCAGCTGCAAGGCAAAATGACTACCAAAAGACTTAATGTCAATCGATTAGAGTGCTTCTCTGAGCAGAAATAGTTTGTTACTAACTTGGAGGGAAAGTTGAGCCAAGACATGGTTGGCAACAGTAGAGCCAAATAGGAATGGGCAGCTTTCAGAGATTTGGTGCATATGAGTATTTGCTCATCTGCGTCAGAACGCTTGCAAACATCAAGACTGGTTTGATGAAAATGATGATGAAATTCAGAAGCTGCTAAATGAAAAATGAGAACTCCACAGGGTTTACCAGCAGGATAGCTCATCCATCTCTAAGAAGACAGCATTTAACTCCACCAAAAGTAAAGTACGAATGAAGCTTAGAGAGCTGCAGGATTCTTGCCTTGGTAAGAAAGCAGATGAAATTCAGTTTTATGCTGATAGTAACAAGCTAAAGCATTCTTATGATGCCCTGAAGGCTATTCATGGGACAAAGACATATGGTGCATCTCAATTACTCAGTGCTGTTGGAACCACATTGATGAGTGATAAGGATGTGATCCTGGATGGACGGGCTAAACATTCCCATCTGTCATCAATCAGCTGAAGCCATTGACCATTTACCTCAGGTTGAAGTCAATCCCTCTCTAGACAAATTTCCAACTGAAGAAGGGGTTTTGAATGCCATTAGGCTCCTCTCATGTGGCAAAGCACCTGGTGCTGATTCTATTCCAGCTGAAATCTACAAGGTTGGGGGTCCATTGCTCATACAAAAGCTGACTGAAATTTTCTGGGTTATATGGCAAGAGGAGGTTATCCCCCTGGAAATCAAAGACACCTCCATCATTCATCTCTATAAAGGTAAAGGAAATAGATTGTCTTGTGACAATCACGGTAGGGTGTGGGGGTGTCTGTTAGTCATTGCTGGCAAGATTCTTGCCAGAGTCCTTCTTAATAAGCTGATCCTTCACTTGGAAGATAGTCTTCTACCTGAGAGCCAGTGTGGTTTCAGAAAGGGTCTAGGAATGTTCAATATGAAGTTTGCTGCCTGACAACTCCAAGAGAAATGCCAGGAGCAGAACAGAGTTCTGTGCACAATGTTTATAGATCTCACCAAGGCCTTTAATATTATCAGTTGGGAAGGCCTATAGAAAACAATGTCAAAATTTGCTTTCTTGGAGAAATTCATCGGTATTGTATGCCAATTTCATGATGGCATGTTTACCCAGGTTCTGGATAATGGATGATGCTCCTGTGCTTTCCCAGTCACCAATGGAGTGAAACAAGGCTGTGTGCTTACTTCCATGCTTTTGGCATGATGTTTTCAGCTACACTGTCAAATGCCTTCAATGGAGACAAACGTAGCATCAAGGTCAGCTACTGCCCTGATGGCAAATTCTCCAACTTGAAAAGACTACAAGCCAAGAGCGGAGGGATTTTTTGTTTGCACATGGAGCTGAGAAGCAACAAAGTACAAATTGATTCTCTGCTGTTTGTGCTATGTTTGGCCTCATAATTAATACCAGGAAAACAGAAGTAGTCTATCAGCCAGCACCACAGCATCCATATGCGGAACCATCAGTTACAGCAAATGAAGAAGTTTTGAATGCTGTGGATAAGTCCATTTACCTTGGCAGGATACTTTCTAGGATACTCTACTTTCTAAAAGTATACATGTTAATAATGAGATTGACACATGCATTGCCAGAGCTAGCTCAGTGTTTGGGAGGCTCTGAGGGAAAGTGTGGGAGAAAAGAGTTATTAGATTGACTACCTAACTGAAGGTCTACAGAGCTGTTGTGCTCACCTCAGTGTTATATGCCTGTGAAACCTGGACAGTCTACCAGCACCATACCAGGAAACTGAATTATTTCTTTTGAATTGTCTTAGGAAGATTCTGAAGATCATGTGGCAGGATAAGGTACCAGACACTGAGGTCCTTTCTCAAGCTGAACTGCCAAGCATTCAAACTCTATTGCAGAGAGCACAACTCCAACGGACTGGACACACTGTTAGAATGCCAAATGTATGCTTGCTGAAAGACAATTTTATGGAGAACTCACACTGAGCAAGCGCTCACATGGTGGTCAGAAAAAAGGGATACAAAGACACTCTTAAGGTCTCTCTGAAGAACTTTGGAATTGTTTTTATGACATGGGACACACTGGCACAGGGCTGCCCAGCACAGCATCCCTCATCAGAGAAGGTGCTCTGCTCTATGAGCAAGGCAGAATTGAAGTAGCTCAAAAGAAGCATGAGATGCACAAATTTAGAGAATCTGCCCCAAATGTTCCCACCGACTATTTGTGCCCAATCTGTGGTAGAGCATTCTGAGTTTGAATTGCTCTGATCAGCCACAGTCAGACACATATTATATGAAATAATTATATGAAATTATATGAAACTTGACTCTAGCATAGTGATGTCATTTTGGTCCTCTTCTAGAATGAAGGACAACAACCACCATAAATACATATACACATACACATGCATACCTGCCTATACATACATATACATATGTATACACACACACGCACACACACACACACACACACACACACAAATGAGTGGCCATGAAAGCCCAAAAGCATGCAGTGTTATCTGCCTGATGCATTTACTGACTATTTACTACATATATGCCAAAGACAATGCTAAGTGCTAGGGTTACAAATAGAAAATCAAGAGAGCCTCTTTCCTCAAGGGAGAAGCCAACACATGAAGGAAGATGTGTTAAAATTGTGTCTTATGGGGAAGCTTGGTGGTGCAGTGAGTAGAGTACCAGCCCTGGAGTCAGGAGGACCTGAATTTAAATCCAGCCTCAGATACTTACTAGTTGTGTGACCTTGGGCAAGTCACTTGACTCCAATTGCCTTGCCTTCCCCCCTCCAAAATAGACAGATAGATAGATAGATAGATAGATAGATAGATAGATAGATAGAATAAAATTATATCTTATTCTGGTTTCCCTGATGACCCTCCCCTTCTAATCCATATAGTAAGTTTATAAGTAGTCAGTATAAATGGGCAATAGCAGGAAATCCAATTGCAAAGGGGAACCTGGAAGTCACGTACAAATTGTCCTAAAGATCAAAGAAGCATAATTTACAAATTACATCATACATTAACCAAAAGTCACATCCTGGTAATATGTGCTAAATCAGGGAAAGCCAATTAGGCTTTTCTATCAGAGCCTTTTGGTTCTAGGATATGGAAATCCCAGAAAAATTCTGGATTTCCCCAGTGAAGGTCATTCGAATACTGAATGGTGTTGATAATTGTGAGATTATATGGACATATTAACTTTAAAATTTTACTGATAACTTTGAAATGATGTGAATATGTTAATGAACTAACCCCAAAGTAGCACAGATAACACTTAGTCTGCTCCCCCAAATCCTAAAAAGTAAGACTTCAACCCCTACCTCCTGAGCCCTCTTCCATCTCCTTCAGATTCATGCTGCCCATTGCTACTAACTCTAATCCATGGTTACTCAAGTGAATGAATGATAACTTTTTGCTTCTCCCCCTTCTTCTTCTTCACACTACCTGCCTTCCTTCCCCATCCCATCCTTTTGTTCTGTTTGTGTGTGTGTGTGTGTGTGTGTGTGTGTGTGTGTGTTTCTTTTTGCAGGGCAATTGGGGTTAAGTGAGTTGCCCAAGGTCACATGATTACATGTGTCAAGTGTCTGAGGCTGGATTTGAACTCAGGTCTTCCTGACTCCAGGGCTGGTACTCTACTCACTGCGGCACCTAGCTGCCCCCATCTCATCCCTTTGTCCTGCCATCTGCCTCAGTATCCCTTTTGTCACTTGTCTCTGTACCCTCTGTGGTTATTAAAGTGTGAGCCACCCCACTTGAAGAGCTTGCCAGAAGTTCTGCTATTGAATATTCACCCTCAAACCAAGGGGATTTAGCTTCTCCTGGCAAGCTCTTCAAGTGGGTCATTTTCTAACTAAGAAAAAAAAAATCAATCAATCAACACATGGGAACTTAGATATAGAACTGGCAGGGACCTCAGAGGCCAGATAGAACAACCCTCAATTTATACATGAAGAAACTGAGATTCAGTATAATGTAGGCCCAGCCTCTCATGCTAAGATTTGCCTAGCTGAGTGGCTTATGCAGAGCATGGGTGATATTCTTTGCTTAACTTCATAGATAATGCTCTTTCTATTTTGCCACACTGACATATTTATTGATCATTAATTATATGTATAGCTTTCTGCTAGAAGATATGGTTAATAAACTGAAGCATAAAACATTGTCTCTACCCTTATGGTTCATACAGTTTCACTGGGAAGATAAGACTGACTGTCAAACTTAAAAAAAAACTAATAGGCAGTAAGTGATAAATGATAAAAAAAAATGTTATAGAAACAATAAATATCACAGGAAGAATTCTCTTGCTCTTTTTCTGTTAATTTTTTTTTTCAAGGAACCACTAAGGTTTTCAGTACGGCATTTTCAAATTGTCCTTTTTGAGTCTTGGATGCTCTGGCATATAAATGCCATGCAATCAGGCTCATTATCTAGAGGATTCTGATTTCATTCTTGACTTGAAAGCTAAAAATATAAAATTCTATTCACTCCAAATTCTACTGAATTTATGCTGAAATTCCAAGAACACTTGGAGGTTGGTTCACATTTTATCCAAGCTGTGGTCTATCTCCTCCAAATGATAATTTCATAACAAGCCACCAATTTGGGATAATCAGGCAAACATGAAGCAAATAGGCAAGTCTCCATTGGGGCATTTTTAGGTGGAGGCTGCTTCCTGATATCATGGCCCTGTAGTTTTCTGAACAATATCTTATACACTATAGCTACACTAGAAAGGTTTGCCCAGTTTCTCTCTCTCTCTCTCTCTCTCTTTCTCTCTCTCTCCATATATACAAATACATACATATGTACATATTATATATATATATATATATAGTTTCTTTTAGAAGGCAACTATGGTTTCCCAGGGAAGATAATCCCTCTACCAATATAGGTTGGCACCTTCTCTATAATTTGTGGTCTCTAAGAGTTGCTTTGAACCACTGAGAGGTTTAGTGTCTTGGTCAAGGTCACACAGCCAGTATGTGTCAGAGATGAGCCATGAACCTTCCTCACTCCAAGGCTAGCTCTCTTTACACTATGCTATGTTTTTTTTTTCTCATATATGTAAACAATCTGGAATTATGCCCAAAGAGTTATTAAACTGCCTATCCAGGGGTGGGAAATCTACAGCCTTGAGGCCACATGTAGCCCTCTAGGTCCTCAAATGTGTCCCTTTGATGGAATCCAAACTTAATCTGTGAAGTTTGGATTCAGTCAAAGGGCTGCACCTGAAGACCGAGAGGGTAACATGTGGTCTCCAGGCCACAGGTTCCCCTGGTCATACTCTTTGACCCAATAATACTACTACTAGGTCTTTTCTGAAGATGATTAGAAAAAAAGGAAAAGAACCTAAACGTTTATATTATCTCTCTTTGTGGTGGCAAAGAACTGGAAACTGCAGGGTACGTCCATGAATGGGGGAATGGCTGAACACGGGTATAATCGTGATGGAATACTACTGAGTGATAAGAAATGATGAACTAATTGATTTTAGAAAAACATGGAAAGACTTGGATGAAATAATGAAAAAGTGAAGTGAGCAGAACCAAAAGAACACTGTATACAGTAACAACAATATTGTTTTAAAAACAAATAAATCATTTTGGCTAATACAAATATCCAAATTAACTATAAAGTGATGAAGAAAGATGCTATCTGCATCTAGAGAAAAAACTGATAAATAGAAGTATGTGTAGAATAATTTTACTATATATATAACACATATATTTTATATATACATTATGCCTATCTGTGTCTAATGATGCCCATCTCGGGCTGGTGCGGGGGGGAGAGGGAGGGAAGAAAAAAAAGAAAAAAAGAAATTTACGTAACAACTTTGTTGTATATTTAAAAGGAATAGCAAGTTGTAAATAGTAGATTTGCAGGTTTATGTGCAATCATCTTTTTTATTATACTACATTATAGAAATGCTTGTCTTATTCTACAAATTAAAATTAATTTTTAAAAAATTGATTATATTGTTTATCTTAAATTTTTGTTTATTATAATACTAATTATTCACATAATTGTTTATCTTATTGTTATAATAATTGTGTATCTTATAATTGTAATGATTCTGTTGCTAAAATCTTCCTTTGTATGAATAATCACACTGTTGGAGGACCAGCCTACCTTAGTTTAGAGAGGGTCATCACTTGGTTGATCATAGTGTCACGTCACAAATTGGTCACAACCAATTTTTAATACCATCTACCACAGGGCATAGGAGCTATAATCTGTATTGGTGGAGGGACCAGGCACACCAACAAAGATATGGATCTTTGAAGTACTAAGGAGAAGGTTATGGTGGAATAATCACCGCCATATGTCCTCAATCCTGATGACTTTGTTGAAGTATAATCCCCTCTCTCTTCCCCCACCAAGAGAAACAAACAATATGGTATATTGGGTAGAGTAGAGAATTCAGAGTCAGGTGGATTGGTGTTCATATTATACCTTTGACTCTTATTGGCTTTATGTCCATTAGCAAATCAAGTAATCTCTCTGAGACTTGGACAATTCTGTAAGATATCCCCATCAAGCATGGAGTTCTTACCCAGCAAAACCCACAAGTCCCTGGAGTTTTGAATATGGGATTTCCCTTCATGTCCTCTGTGTCCCAGACAAACTAGATGACTAGCGGTTCCCATATCTGTTCTTGCTTCTCATCTCTGCCTGCTGAAACCCTTATTTAAATTGGAGGCTCAGTTCACCTCCTCCTTAATTTCTTCATTAATCTCCTGAGCTGAAAAATGTTTTCTCCTTTCACATTTTCTGACTTTGTTGATCTTTTTCCTTTGCCCTTATCTATATTCCACCTTAGGTCTTGTTGTATGACACTGTTAAATTCCTTGAGGGCAGGAACTACAACATATTTCATCTTCTTAGCACCTACACAGTGCCTTGCTCCCAATTGGCTCCCAATTAAAAAACAAACAAACAAACAAAAGTAAATGTATGTTGACTTTAAATGCATGCTGATTGACTGAATGCAGAAAATGAAATGAAAACCTAACAAGAAGTTTATTTATTTGTTTTGTTGCTATTTATTTATAATTGCTTTAGTTGATAGCTGTAAGACCAATCAGTAAGTGAAAAGATCTCCCCACCATTGAATAGGTTTCAGGTGTGGCCAATTAAGGGAGGTCTGATTAGAGAGAGGCCCACACCCTTTAACTAATTAAGTGCGAGGCCCCGGGCCAGTTAGCAAACTAGTTATCTAGTTTGGGAGAGGCAGGAAGCCCTCAAGGCACTAATAAGAGTTGCTAAGAACAGAGCCAATGCTATGTGTCTGAGCTCTAGTCAATCAGATGACGGCCTAAGGGCTGTATAAAAAGAGAACAGACAGAGCTTGGAAAGGGCAGAAGCTGAAGAAGCCAAGAAACAGAGGAGCAGAAGAGGCAGAAACTGAGAAACAGATGACTAGAATTGAGAAGCTGAAAAACGGAGGATTGAGAGCGAAGGACTCAGGAGCCAAGGGCCAGCTTCCAGACTGTACAGGGCAGAGAGTGCTCAACACAAGAGGAAGCTTAGGAACTTGGAGTTAGTAAGGCCGAAGGAGACAGTGCTGAGCAGGGACTTAGGACTTGTGAGTGATCCTCTTATAGGAGGACCCTAGCACTGAGGGGAGGCACAAGTATGGTCTGGCTTGCTGCTGTAATATTTTGTTATAACCTCCTTTCACTACAGTGAAGTGAACTTATTGGTTTTGCAATGTGGTTGCCACCATATCAAATTGGGGGCATTGGTCCTTGGGTCTGATACTTTGGAGTCTAAATAAATGCTATACTTCCTCTGCCTTCTACCTAGAGAATTCATTATATCCTGCGATTCTGAACCATTCAGGCATGCTCATGGTCCTCTTCAAGGTCATGAATTTTGCCTTAATGATATAATAGCTCAGAGAAAGATGGCTCAGGAAAGAACCCCAGCCTTTTTTCAAGTCCCAATGTGACCACTCATGATCTTTGGCAAATCACTGAGTTTGTTTATTCATATGAAAGAAATGATACTAAGACTAGATGAATTTTTCTTTGGTCCTGACCAACTCTTCACGACCCCATTTGGAGTTTTCTTGGCATAGATACTAGAATGGTTTGCCATTTCTTTCTCTAGGTCATTTGACAGATGAAGAAACTGGGGCAGTGACTTGCCCAAGGTCACACAGCTAATAAGTGTCTAAAGCCAAACTTGAATTCAGAAAGAAGAGTCTTCCTAATTTCAGGCCCAGGACTCTGTCTGGCATACTTCGTCAGCTAACTGCCCACTAGATGGATATATTAGCTAAATAGACAGATGGGTTGATAGATATATAATTGATTAATAGACAGATTATTCATTAAGTGCTTATATCATGTGTCAGCCGTGTTCTCTGAGAGTGAAGCAGAATTGTAGTAACTCAAAAGAAATGTGAGATATTCAACTAGAAATGTCTCTACTTCAAATGTTCTTATGGACTATTTGTGCCTGATCTGTGGTAGAAAGTTTCCAAGCTTGCAGCCACAGTCGAACACACTGTTCTTTGCCTCCAACATAGTGATGTCATTTTGATCTCCTTCAAGAACAAAGGACAACAATCAAGGAACCATGCTAGAGGGCATGGTGCTAAGTGCTAGGTGTATCAATGTAAACAATTAAGACAGTTCCTACCCTCAAGATGTTTCCATTCTAAAAACATATAAAAAGGAGTGGGAAATAGGAAGTATGCTCATACTGACATGATTTGGAACTATTGGCTAGAATGTGAGGTGGAGTCCTGATTCAGGTGGAGATAAGCTGAACTCTTATCTACAGTGCCAGGGCCAGAGTCTAAGGTGAATGGGAGAGGTGGGAGAAAGTGAGGCGAGAACCGTGGCCAGAGAAGGGGTAGAGTGGTTTGGAAGACAGATATCCATTATCTAACTGGAATATTATAAGGATCCAATGAGATAATCTATAACAACTGAAATTTATATAATGCTTTACATTTATTATTTCATCGGATCATCAAAACAACCCTGTGAGGTAGGAGCTATTATTTCTGATCTGAGCATTGCAGGTCAGGTTTTAGGACTCCACCAACCTGAGTCTTAACAACTAGGAAGGACTAGAGAGGCATCATCTGCCTCTTGATGCATCATATATTCCTCCTTTTCTTCTTACCTCTTGCTAAGAGACTGATAATAAAACCAACATTACCATTGTGTCTTTGAAGGGCATAACATTCTACTGCCTATGGCTCTACTCAGAATCTGTGTAATTTTTGTTCACCAGGCTGTCTGAACCAAAGTTCCCTTCCTCAGTCACCATGTCATACTCCCTCCTTCCCAACCCCTTCTTTCCTGTGTCTTTCTCCCAATCTACCTTACCTTTCCCATTGTTTCCTCTGGAATCTTTACTATTATTAACAAATTCATATTAGATATGTGGCCTATATTTAGAGCTTATTTTGAATCTATTCCATTTTTAATTTTCTATGTATAACATTTAGAACTACAGTTGGACTCAAGAAACTGAGGCACTCACTCCCCTCCCTTTTCCACAAAGGAACTCCCATGCTTTGGATTCAAACACATAGCTGTGAGGCCAAACAGTAAATGAAAGATCTTCTTCCCACCCCTCTCCCCCCATTCAATAGGCCTCAGGTGGGGCCAACAAAGGGAGGCTTCTTTAGAGGCAGGCCTACACCTTTGTGATGCCAGTCAGTGATTAAAGACCTTTCCCACCCACTCAATACACCTCCCATGGGGCCAGTTAAGGGAAGCTAGGTTAGAGGTTTGTTTGTAGGCAGGCCTACTCCCTTTACTTACTAGGCACTAAGCCTCATGCCCACACTCTTTTGCTGATTGAGAATGAAGCCCTTGGGCCCTAAAAAGAGTATATACACCCAGAAGGTAGCCACCAAAAACTGAGAATTCAAAAGTTAGAAGAGAAGTCAGAATTCAGAATTCAGCCCAAGGAGAAGGAGTAAGAACTCTGAGTCTCAGATCTGCAGAAGAGAGTACTAAGGGAAGAGTGGAAACCAGCGAGCTTCAGAAACCAGGAAAGCAGACAGGATTCGTGAGTGATTGTTTACGGAAAGGCCCTAGCAGGGGGGAAGGTTACAGGATGACTTGGTTCCTTGCTATAATACTGTGTTATAATTTCCTTGTTGCTACACTGAGATGAGTTTACTGGTTTTGGAATATAATTACTGCCTTATCAAATTGGAATTATGGTTTTTGGGATTGGATCCTCTGGTGTCTAAATAAATGTTATATTTCTTCTGCCTTCTACCTAGAGAGTTTTTCATACTTTGCAATTCTAAACCATACAGGCATGTTCATGGTCATTCCTGAGGTCATGAATCTTGCCTTACTGATACAATAGCCAAGGTGAGGATCAGTGAATTTGACTACTTAGAATGGCCAGACTCCTTTTTTTTAAGTTTTATTTATTTTTTTAAGTTTTATTTATATTAAAAAATTCATATTTTATCCCCATTCAGTGAGATGTTTCTTCTAACAAAGTTAAATAATCAAGCAAAATAACAATATGGTGACCTCAACTGAAAATGGTTGCTTCCTTCCCTATCACCCACCCTGACCTCTCTTGAAAAAAATAGTGTAAAGAATAGAAATCTGTTTTCTCTCCTCCCCTTCCCTGCTTCATTGAAAAAAAGAAAAGAAAGACAAATTCCTTGTGATAAATAGGCAATCAAAACAAATTCCTTCACTGGTTTTATGAATACACATACATATATGTATTTGTTGAGGTTTAGGGGTGCTGGGACCCTGAAATAGCCAAAGAAAAACAAAGTTTATTAAAGATCCACCATATTGGGTGGACTTTAAGGAATCTGAGCATTTGTATTGCTAATGCCAGCTGGCCAGATTGAATCTGAGCACCTTCATGGAGACAAGATGGATATTATCTACAGAAAGACTTCGGCAGTGATCTAGGGTTGGCCAAGTGGTCTAGGATGACTGGAGGAGGGGTCCAGGGAGGGTCTTGAGGAGGAGTCTGAGGAGATGGCAGTGGTCTGTAGGCTGGGGTGACTAGAGGAGGGGTTTAAGAAGGGTCTTGATGGGACTAGCCAGTAGTCTGAGATGACTAGAAACCAGAAACAGGATCAAGAGTAGGAAGCAGCTGAAAGCTACCTGGAGTTAACAGACAATGGAGGGCTAGGCTAGGTTAAGGGTAACAGAGATTTGGGCATAGAGATAATGAAAGGCTTATGACCTCAAGCGAATGCCAGATCAAGTGGGAAGATTCAAGAAGAGTTCAAGGGGGTTCCCAGAGCCCGTACCCAGTCATATTTATATATATACACACATATGTATGTATTTATATATACATATGTATATGTATGTATATTCACACATATCTCTCTATGCGTATATGTTCTAGTATCTACTCTTTGGAAGGATGGTCCCTCTTAACTATAATTTTGATAGTTGTCAAAGTTGTGAATGTACAAATTGTTCTACTAGTTCTCATTTCAATCTTCATGAGTTTATGAAAGTCCTCAAACTTGTTCATTTTATAGTGATGATATAGTATAAACAGTTTTTAGGATTCTGGTCACTTCATTCTTCACCAGATCATATAAATCTATTGATGTCTCTGAAATCATTCTCATTTCTTGCAGTATAATAGTATTCAATTTTGTTCCTATGCCACAACTTATTCAGCCTCAATTTATGGAGATCTCTTTGCTTTCCTTGTTTTCTTTTGCACCGCCAAAAGAATTGCTATAAATGTTGTGTGTATATGTGTGTTTATATGTGCATGAGTGAGTGTGTGTACAAAGGACCTTTTCCAATTAATGGGATCTTTTTTCTTTTGGGGGTATGTGTTGTGCCTAGCTAGACAGCTCAGCGGATAGCATGCTTGCCCTAGAGTTAGGAAGACCTGAATTCAGACAGTTACTAGTTCTGTGACCCTAGGCAAGTCACTTAACCTCTGTCTACTTTAATCCACTGGAGAAGGAAATGGCAAATCACTCCAGTATCTTTGCCAAGAAAACCCCGAGGACAGTATTAGTGTGCTATGGGTTCATGGGGTTGCCAAGAGTTGGACATTACTGAAAAACTGAACAACAACATGCTTAGCAGTGATATAGATAAGTTAAAGTAACTTTTTGCATATAGCAATTTTTTTAGTAATTTTTTAGTATACAACTTAGTTTAGTAACCATTTGTGTATAATTCCGAATTGCTTTCCAGCATAGTTATACCCAACATATCCGCCAACAGGGCATTAATGTATCTGTTTTCTATCAGTCCCTTCCACTTCCATTTATTATTTTTTCTTTTCAGTCATCTTTGCCAATCTGAAGGTTGTGAGGAGGAAGGTCAGATTTACCTCAATTTGCAGTTGTCTAGTTATAGGTGACTTGGAGCATTTTTTCATGTGGTTATAGATAGACTGAGTATCCTCCCTTGAGAACTTCCTTACACCACTTATCAAGTGGGAAATGGCTCTTATTATTATAAATGTGAATCAATTCCTTATCTTATCTTATCACTTCCTATCTTAGAAATGAGACCTTTAACAGAGAAATTTGCTGCAAAGACTTCTTCTCTATTATTTTTTTCATTTTAATCTTAGTTTAATTTGTGCACTTTTAAATTTTGTGTAATTGAAATTATCCATTTTGTCTTGAGAGATTCTTTCTGCTTCTTTCATGAACTTTTCTTCTATCCCTAGATCTGATAGGTAATTTTCCCCCCATTAGTGTTAAAGAATTGCCTAGGGACCAAGGTGACATAGCAGAAGGAAACAGTAAAATTCAGCTCTATCCTGCCACTAAACAACCACATTACCATACAATTTACTCTCTTAGAAAAGTGGTAACTATGATCCAGATCCCCTAAGGGATGAAAGTGAAAGCCTCGATAGGATGAACACCATTCCACCCCCAAGCTGAAAGCAAAACTTGCTTTGGAGCTAAAAAGCTTCAGCCAGTTAAAAAAAAAAAAGCATCAGATGAAGAAATGCCCTGAGGGACTAAAGTAAAAATGAAAGACTTCTGTGCTCAGATTTTAAAAAAAAAATGTCTTTTCAAACTACACTAAGGTGAGGGGTGGAGGAAGAAATCGAACCTCACTGTTAAGGGGAGAGGGGAAGGCTGTCCATTGCTTTTAGAGAAAAAAAAATTTAAAATAAGGGGATGATAGATTGTGGGGAAGAGGGAAAGGACGTTAATGTAGTGAGATAAGTAAGAATAAAATGTCCCTCCAACCTCCTCTCCCCTCCCAAGGCAAAGTACTCAAGTAGGTCTATTCCACTAAATGTAGAAAACCTTAGATTTAACTGAGAATTGAAGAAAAAGTCTCTCCTTCTGTTTCCTCATCTAAAGGAAAGGACTTCATCTAACACTGATCACAAGAGAGGAGAACTACTGTGTATATGGTGATGGAAAAGGCACAAATCAAAATTCTAACCCAAGGAACAAGAGTCTGAAGTAAAGAAAGACTCCTCTCCCCAAAGAAAAGGTCTTCAACCTGATTTGATCTCCAGAACAGAGAAGACTAGAGCTCAAATCTTGAAAACTCAGTAACAAAAATGAGTTAAAAAAAAACCCCACTTTTGTGATGCCAGGTGATGAGTCACAGGCTCTGGAAACCCCCTAAACTTTCCTAGTACTTTCCCAAATGGTCAAGTCTCAGGCATTGGCCTAAGGCATCCCAGCAATCCTTTCAACTGGTCCTTCATCATAGCCTGCACCTAATCTCCCAATTCTCTGTTGCCCAGTCTTCCATTGTCTGTTACCTCAAGATCACTCCCAGCTACTCCCCACCCTTGATCCTATCTAGACCCTGTTCTTTTCCAGTCACCCTAGCCTACTGGCCACTCCCCTCAAGATCCTCCCTAGACCCCTCCTCCAGTCACCCCAGACTACTTGGCCACTCCTAGATCCTTCCCACGGTCTTTCTGTACAGGAGGTTCCTAAAGTCTGGACACATAGGCAAAAATGCATATTTTCAAGAAATGAAATGAATGAAATTTTCAACATTTTATTTAATTGGAAATACTAACAAATAACATCTTCAATGTGATTTCCATCATTTGTGATGCAAAGGTTGATGCGCTTTGCAAGATTCACGAGAACTCAATGCAATAACTCCACATTGCCATCAATTTTAGCATATTCACTCTTTACGTGTTCAATCAAGTGTGTTGCATTTGTGATTTTCATTGAGTACACCCTCTCCTTTAGCGTACCCCAGAAAAAGAAGTCGCTGAACAACACAGAGTCTTCAGTGAAATGGTTAGTGACATGTTAATGATATTTCCTATGTGACCAGACTTTAGGGACACCCTGTATATAAGATCCTTCTTGTTTCCATTAAGGTGCTCAGATTTAATCTGGCCCCCTTTAGCCATACAAATGTTTAGATTCCTTAAGAGTCTGGCCAATATGGCAGATTTTTAGAATCACTCTCCATAGGTGTTTTAATACATCTTGTCTTTGGCTGAAAGAAAGCTTGGGTCAAATTTATTTGAGCAGGACCTGCATGTTGCTATTTTGGGGCCCCAGCACCCCTAAACCTCGACACAGGAATTACAGGCACCCAAATCAAGAAAAAGTATAACTCAAAATTCCCTACAGTCGAACCTCAAAGAAAAAAAATGGCTTGCCCACGAGGACAATTAGAAATCTTCAAAGAAATGATTCAAGAAGAAAGAGCCTTATAAAAAGGATCAACAGCTTAATGGAAGTACAAGATCTTACCCTAGTAACAAACTTGCTAAAAATCAGAATAAATCAAATAGAAATGAATTGACTTCAGGAGATGAATTCTTAAACAAAGTCAAAAGAATAAGAAAATAGAGAAAAATATAAGATATATCAGCAACAACCATTCTGGAAAACATATTAAAAAGATATAATTGAAGGATCATAGGATTACCTGAAACCTATTGATGGGGTATAGAATCTTGAACCCTCTTACAATCTTCCCACTTAATGAGGAGTTTGCCTGAGGCCATAAGCCTTTCATTATCACTAGGCCCAATCTCTAAATTACTCTTAATCCAGTCTAGCCCTCCATTGTCCAGCTACTTCCCATCCTTAATCCCATTTTCTTGATTCCTGGAGTCTGATCTTTCTTAGACTCCTCCTCAAGATCCTCCCTAAACCCCTCCTCCCATCACCCCAGAACCACCCCTAGATTCCTCCCACAGTCTTTCTGTATATAAGATCCATCTTGCCTCCATGAAGGAGCTCAAATTCAATCTAGCCCAGACTCAGTCTGGGTCAGATTGATTTGGCCTGCTGGTATTAGTGACACAAATGCTCAGGCTCTTAGGCATCTACCCAATACAGCAAATATTTAATGAACTTTGTTTCTCTTTGGCTGAAAGAAAGCTTGAGTGTCAGTATTTTGGGGTTCCCTAAACCTCATCACTATGACCAAATGACTTAAATATTTCAAGAAATCATTAAAGCAAATTGTCTAGACATATTAGAACAAGAAGACAATGTGAAAACAGAAATAATCCACTGATCACATCCTGAAAGAAACTCTAGAATGAAAGCTCCCAGGAATGTCATTGCTAAAATCCAGAGCTTCCAGATAAAAGGAAAAAATACAACAAGCAGCCAGAAAGAATGAATTTAACTATCAAGTAAATATAACCAAGATCACACAAGATTTAGCATCTGTTACCATAAAGAGGCAGAGGATATAAAATAAGCTACTCCAAAATGCAAAAATAAAAGGCCTACAATCACTAACTTACACAGCAAAGTTGTTTATAATCCAACAAGGGAAAAAAATGGACCTCATTGAAAGACAGAACTTTCAAACATTCTCAATGGTAAAACAACAACAGCAGTAATAATAACTTTAAAGTATTTTTTAAAAATTAACAAGGAGCTGAAAAGGAACTTTTAAATATGAATATGGGAGGCAAGAAAAAAAGGGATAAATATTATCATTGTTCAGTCATGTTCTACCCCTCATGACCCTATTTGGGGTTTTCTTGGCAAAGATACTAGAGTAGTTTGCCTTTTCCTTCTCCAGCTCATTTTACAGATGAAGAAACTGAGTCAAACAGGATTAAGTGACTTGCCTGGGGTCACATAGCTAGTAAGTGTCTGAGACCAGATTTGAACTCAGAAATCTTCCTGACTCCAAGTTTAGCTTTCAATACACTGTGCCCCCTAGCTGCCCCAAAAGTACAAGTCAAAAATCAAAAGGGACTTTATACAAATGAACTGTTTACATTCTAATGGGTGCAGTATTAAAATCATTCTTTCAGACTCTTTTTATCATCATAACTTTATATCCTACCTCAGTTACTCTATGAAAGACTTATAGATTAGGTTTTGTCTTACATCTAGGTCTCCTCAAAGTGGGAAATACAGATGTACTCAAAGTATAATGTAAACTAATTATGGGGTAGGTATTTGAGTATACAAAGAAACACTAAACATGAAATATTCGTAAGCGTACACTGATAAGTTTTTGGCAATGACATTCCTGGAAGTTTTCCTTTGGAGGTTTCTTTCAGGATGAGATAGGTGGATTATTTCTATTTTCATGTTGCCTTCTTGTTCTAATATGTCTGGGCAATTTTCTTTAATGATTTCTTGAAATATGAAAGAAAATTCTTTTTTTTGTCATAGATTTCAGGTAATCCTGTGATTATTAAGTTATGTCTCCTCCATCTCTTTTCCAAGTCAGTGATTCAGTACACAATTTGCAGAATGAATAGACATTTCAAATTTCACCGCTGCTTTGTACTGCTGCTGTCACATGAAATGTCTTCCAGAAAGCCAGGACAGAAGTTGGGCTTATTGTCTGGCCAATGACCATCTCTTCCAAGAAAAGCTGAACTAGTTGTTGGAGAATCTTCCGCGCTACTGCCAATAAATTTCAATCAAAGGACCCAGGATTTATGAACCCTTGGAATTCACAAGGTAGCCTCCAAATGAGGACATATCCATCTCAGGATCATTTCTCATTCACAGAAAATAGGAAAGAATAAATAGAGAAGAGGAAGCCCATAGACTCACTGAGACAGAATAGGGGTTTAACTTAATTAAAGCTGCTTTCCCCCCACCCTTTTCACAGGAAATACCTGAACTGCATGATGCCATCAAGAAGATCAAAGAAGAAGAGCCTAAGGTGAAGCCACTTCCATTTTTAAAGGTCCTTTGAGTCCCTGGAACATCTTGATTAATGGTCAATATGGGAGACTGACTAAATCTATAAGCCCCCTCAGCATGGAATCACACCGGTGGTTGGTCATAAGGAGAAAGCACATGCATGTTTCCTATTCAACCTCTATTTTCATCTGTAATTGTGTAAAAATGTTGATTCTTCTATTCCCACAAAAGTTGTCTCCTTCAGGATAATTTTTTTTCTTTGTCCTCTCCCCAAGGCCTAATACTGGAGGCACTTAATACATTGAATTGAACTGAAATTAATTGAATTGTATTTAATTAAATTTTTACAGATGGGGAAGCTGAGGTTGAGGGAGCATATGAGACTTTGATAGGATATCACAATTATTAAGTGTCAGGCAGGATTTAAATTCTAGTCTCTTTCAACTTTAGGACAGGACTCTATCCACTCTTCTAGGCTGCCTCACCTCATACAGACAACTATATAAATGTCAGCCATTATCATGCATAATTATTTTAAAATTAAATTTTGATATTATTATATTTCAGTTTTATTAATATAATTATTTAGTTTTGAATTTCAGTAAATTGCAATGGCCTGCTCCAGTCTGGGGTTTTTAGTTCAGTCAAAGTTTCTGGCTATATGGGAGAGTTCCAAAGTCCAATCATTAACACTCTCTGGGGTACCCCAACCATTCCCAAGCATGCTGACAAAAGCTCTTACAAATGTAGTTGCTTGCTCTATTAGCATCTTAGCACAGATAACAGCCTCAAGTAAGTGTTCTTGCTATAACAAGACCACAATCATTCTTTAAAATCAAACTCCAGAGCAGGTCGACAGTGCATTATCTCCTGTCCAAATGATCTGTAATCAGACTCTCCAGATATTTATCTTAGCCCTTAGGCAGTTTAAAGGGCAGGAGCAGCCAAGTTTTGTTAACCATTAAACAAAGGGTTGCTTTACTTGACCATGGCAGGATTAAAGGTATACTACTAAATCTGGGTCTGGAAAATGCTTAGCTTTTGAAGAGGCCCTTCCATTCCTAAAGCCCTTTCCCCCTCCCCTTCCCCTTTGGTTTGTTAGAATAATCTTTTAAAAGGGCATCTCCCCTTGGTGTTTTTTTTTTCTTTTCCCCATTGGTTGATTCACCTGAGCCAAGATATGTGGGCCCTACTCCAGGGGGCAAAGTTTCCGTAAAGAAAACTTGGAGAACTAGATGGAATCCTTAAAGGAGGATGCATTACACTGGAATTTATTCCAGCAATTACCTGCCTATTAAAGAACAATGAGTCATTATCTCAGTAAATCTTCATTTCACTTGGTCTCTGGCTAGGGTGTCTCCAGTTTTCTGGGTTCTAATCTTAGAGAATGGCCACATCTCTTCCAACTATAGAACAATTTTTAATAGTCTACCTTAGAAGGGAGGGCACTGAAATGATAACCTGAGCATTTTTGTACACATTTTTAATTTCACCCACTGCATTAATGCCATCAAAGTCATCTTTTGTTACTCTTCCAGGGCCATTCAGGAAGACTATATTTCTAAGCAGTAGGGGATTTATATACATTGACATACACACACCCAACAGTTCAAAGCTTCAATTAGTCATGATTAGAAGCTGAGCTTCTAAGTCCCTAGATTGCTCTCTTTGCCTTAGATGGGTTTCTATTAAGGATTGGCCTTTGATGACTTAAAGCCATCATGGCTATACAAAGGTCAGTTTTCTTAATATCCAAATGAATGCTTTGTTACTCTCATGTTACTCACAATCCAATCCACCACAGTAAAAAGGCTGGCAAAGTGATTACCTTCTCCCCTTTTGGATCAAATCTAGTGACTGCCAGATCTGCTCACTCAGACATTATTGTTGTATTTTTGAAGAGGACCAATGACATAATGGGTGATGTCTTGACTCAAATTTGAGTAGGATTCAAGGTAGAGTTGCACAAGTCATCAGCTTCATTCTCTCTTCCAGAATCATCTAGCAAGACAAAAGTCAAGATGACTGGTGATGGCCCAGGATGCAGTGGATGCCTTGGCATCTTCAACCTCTGACCTAGCCCTTCATGCTCATGGGAAAAACTTGTTATCATCTGCCCATTCCACATGGGGAAGTCTTTGCATGCTTGATCAGACATAACTTTCCCTGAATCTCCTTAGGAATACTCAAGATCTTATGACTTAGAATTCAGGGAGTCTAGTTCTAGTGCAGTTTCTTAGAAATGAAGAAACTAAGGACTGCAGAGATCTAGTGACTTTCCCAAGGTCACACACAAAGGATTGTAGATTTAAAAATGGAAGAGGCAATGGACTTGCCCAAAGGTGACATGGGTTGGATCAGAACCAGGAACTGAACCCAGGTCCACTGACTTCAAATACATTGGCTTTTTTTTTCTATTCACATGGAGCAGAGCTGGGATTTGAAGCTGTATTGCCATTACACAGTGCTGCCTTTCTCTGTATCCCTTCTCAATCTTCTCAAATATTCATTCAACAAATAAGTATTAATTTGTCTACACTACATACAGTACTGAAGTAAACTCTAGTGGGATTATAAATTCTGACAGTACAAGTAGGAATACGAAAAGAGAAAAGTATGAAAAAGTACTAAAAGGTGAAGGTTATATCCAGTTCAGGGATTTTATGGAGAAGGTAATAACTGGGTTTGGGCCTTAACACATAAAAAGAAGTGCAACAGGTGAAGATGAACGTTGAGTGAGGTCATCCTAGGTTTAAGGGGAAAAGAAAGGCAGAGAAAGGAAAGGATACAAGATCAGAGAAGAAAGTATAGAAGTGTGAGATAAGGCAGTGTTTCAACAATCCGGCTAGCAGCTGCTGTGGGGGTGAAAAACCAACGGACCAGCTCACAGAATGCTGCAAGCCCAGGTCCTTTTGATCTGCTTTACTAAGTAAAGCAATGTTAAGGGGTTGACAATCTTACTTTAATCCAGCATACAAATACCATTCGCTTAGTTCAGGGGGAAAAGCCAGCACCCTGAGCTTCAGAGCAAATACAAACAAATTACAAACATCGACAGACAGACCAAATACAATTCAGTAACCAACATCTGAGTTCAGCCAGGGAGCTCATAACAATGGCTGGCCCAGGGTCATACTCACCACTACTGCTGTGGGTCAGAGCTCCAGAAAAGGAAAGCCAACCCCTGGTTTCATATCTTTTTCAGGGTCAAGGGTGAGTCACACATGCAACTCACCCACGTGACCTAAAATCGGCACAGAGATGTGACTTAAACCCACGTGGTCTAAAAGCCTCTGATGTCACGAACATGTCACTCAAACCCATGGAAACTAGGCTTTCCCTTGAGGTAAGGAGGTCATCAAGGACTCCTAATCTAATCAAGGGAATAAAGGCCAAACTCTTCAAGGGCGTTTGGTTGAATTAAGTGCTAAAAGCCCATTTTGATCACCAATACAGGTAGCCCTCAAATGCCAACAAAAGGATTCATTTAATAGGCAATGGGGAGCAGTGAGAGTTAATGAGTAGAGAAGCTGAGCAGCTGGAAGGATATTTTAGAATGTTTAGAAAAGCTTGCATCAGGAAGAGGAGGAGGAGGCTAGAGGAGTCAGAAATGGATGAGATTAATTGTACTGATAAAGAGATTAATTAACCTTGGTAATAGTGAGGATAGTGACCTTCTACTAGGTGGTGCAGTGGACAGAGTGCTGGGCCTGGAGTCAAGAAGACCTGAGTTCAAATACAGCCACAGACACTTACTAGTGACCCTGGGCATGCCTCAGTTTCCTCATAAGTAAAACGAAATGGAGAAGGAAATGGCAAACCACTCCAGTCCCTTTGCCAACAAAACCCCACATGGTGTAAGCAATAACAACTCTGTGATTAGAAGGAAGAATAAGACTGTGGGTGAGGATGTGTATTTGGTTGTATTGTTAGTCCCTGTCTTCAAGGAACTAGTGATCTACAGCTCTTCTTAAACTGTGGGTCATGACCCCTTATGGGGTTGCAAAAAATTTGGCAACAGTAAAAGATTTCTGAATGCTCAACTACTGACAATGAATTAAAAACCAAATGAGTAATGAATCTAAAATGTTTCTGGCAGCTCTTACCCATGTGGCATCTTGCAACTTCACTGCAGCCTTGGTGCTGAACACAAAGCAGGAGCACTTTGCACTGTTCATGCCCTCTGGCCACCCGATGCCAACAAAAACTGCTGAAACAAGAAAAGGAGCCCCTAGTGGGAACAGCTTAAGAAGCCCTGACTAGCAGGAGAAATAACATACAAACAAATAGCTAGATAGGCATATGATGGGTGCCAAATGAGTTGCACCACTGGAATGCTGTAGGAGTATAGAGAAAACAGGAATCATTCATACCTGAAGTGGTCAGAGAAGGCCTGGAGAGAGTGATATTTAAGATGGGACTTGAAGGAGGGAGAGAATTTCTTTTTTTTTTTTTTT